>CM055092.1:34601038-34773364 GCA_029204225.1 Diphasiastrum complanatum | reverse complement strand
CTACTTCACATCAAATGATGGAGTATGGGCAAAGTTAGGATCAAAAACTCTTAGCATGTGTGAAATACACTAAGAAACCAAATTTGACTCAAATACAATGATATTACATGAAACAAAATGGCTAAGATCACATATAGATGAGATTGGTAAGCATTCAACTGTGATTTTGGATCAAACAAGCAATCTCTTGACCAAACCAAATGTGTCCACCCAGGTCTAGGTGCCCTACCTAACCCTCTTCAAAAGCTTATAACTTTTGATTGGCTCAACCAAATGGAATGAAACTGATTGCATCAGAAACTAGACAAAAAGAGCTTCAAAACAAGCTATCTAGCAAGATTTTTGGATCAAACATGAAAGAGAACTCCCAAAATGAAATTGGATGTTCCTCACACGTGTCTGAGCACCTGATTTTGTATAGTACCAGGTCAGACCCAATCAATGTCCTTTTGATCTCTTTTGATCCAAGATTGAACAAGATAGCTAGAAAAATGGGCCTTGCCAGCTTCTAGCTCAAGATTGATGAAAATTTTTCACTTAGGAGGATCAAAATGCATGGTAACCTTAGGTAGGCTCTGATACCATGTTGAATTTCACATGTGTGGATTGTCCACTACATGTACTTGTGATCTCCTAAGGTGTGTAGATGCACCAAGATCAAGACTAGATCGAGATTCAAGATCTATCTTTGATTTAAATAAATAAAATCATCCAATAATATGTGTTACGAGGGCATGGCATCCTGCGCGAGTAAGCCCATGGCCCAATGAGCATGCAAGTAAAGTTGTAAATAAAATAAACTTGACTTGGGCCTTGGAATTAAAATAAAACTAGAGGCCCAAAGTCATTTTTAAACTTAGAGATTACTTTTTAGAGTTTGGGTCCAAATTGGGACTCACATGAATCTTGTGATTACCAATGTACTTTTTTGTGGACCCTTGAATCAAGTTGGGTCCAAGATGAATGGATAGGATCATTGTGAATATTACCCGATAGGATTGAGGGGCAAGGGCCTTTCCCATTTTATAAAAAGGCACCATTTGTACACTATTTTCATGCTTGATGAGAAGGAGGAAACTCTACCAATTTTGGAAGAGAAGCATCCTCATTTGCAATTCAATGCTTTCTATTGCTCTTGTTGTTTTCAATTGCTTTCAAGTTCATGCTTTTTGGTTTCAATAGTTTATGTTTCTCCTTTAGCAAGTATAATGTGCATTTAAGCTAACCTCCACTCTCCCTCTATCTATCTCTTCTATCTTCTTTTTCCTCCATCTTTTCTAATCATCCCCTTCCTTTCACCTACAATCATGATGAACGCTAGTGTAGAGGAGTAGAGTTAAGGGAGAATAGTGTTAGTGGTGAGTAGAGTGAAGGGAGAAAGTAGGAAACTAACTAAAAATAGCATCTATGCATAGTTAGGTACCTATCCAGTGATCTAACCCTTGTTGACAGGTAGAGGGGCTATACTACACAAGATCTTGTACCCTACATTGATGGAGAGCCTCTCCATCCTTGATTTGATATGAGCTTTCCTATTCTCCTCGGCCATCAACACACTTTGAAGGTCTTCAATTGTAGGCAGGTTTTCATGATGGCATAGCTTTGGACAAGGTTAGTAAAATCACTACATAAGCCATTCAAAACTATTTACACAAGCTCACTCTCTTTAATAGGTTCAGCAACATAAGTAAGCTCTTTGTTCAAATCTTTTATTCTCAAAACAAATTGATGTCCACTCTCACTCCTCCCTTGAAAGCATTGAAGAACTTGGTTCTTGAGGGAAAGTATAAGTAGGGTGTATACTTTACCATTGCCAGTTAAATTCTCATAACCAATGGACTAAGGAATATTTTTCATCTCTGCCTCTTCATAATAACGCACCCTTATCATACTGAAAGAATTCCCTTTTGAAACAATTTGAACCTTCATAAACACTTGATAAAGAAATTGATAGAAAAATTTGATGTAATGAAGCGACAATGGGGCCTCTTACATTCACTCCTCACAATCTACCCTCAAAATATTTGTGATATTGAAATCATCAAAAGAACTACCCTCCTCTCAACAAGCTCATAGTATAGACTCTCTTACTTTCAAAGATCTATCACTCTAGACTTATAATGACACTTGATCTCAATACCTACTCCTCATAATGAAATTATTGGATATTTAAGGACTAGCGATGAAGCAAGTGTCACTCCTCAAGCTGGGAACTTGTAAAAAGTGATGAAAGTTATCTCATTGAAGGAACTCTATGAAACTCTCAAGCAAATTGGTGAGATGATATGACATCCTACCCATCACACATACCTTGTAATCCACACCCCTCTAATCATACAAAACATAGATGGAATGATACAATGCATGATCATGTTATCAAAGGAACCTTTCGATAATATTCACCTCATACCTGATGCAAAATAGTAAGGAGATATCAAAGGGAAAAAATGAATATTCAAGGGCATGAGATCTCCATGATAACCTCTCTCAACCAAACAAGCTTTCAACAATGTTACACAACCAAATCCACTAATATCAACTCCTTCCTCAAAGACAACAAAGATCCCAAAACTACTAACTCATAAAAATTCTCAACTCAATCTCAACATGCAACTACCTCTCAACATCCAACTCAACAAATTAGCAACTTCCATGACTTCTAACTAACTCTCAACAAATGAAATGAAATTCTCAATCAGCATGGCATTCAACTATCACATCAAACTCATCAAACTCTCCACTCTCAACTTAGCTACTATCAACATCATCTCATTATCCAATTATCCAACTATCATTCAACTATATCTTAACACAAAGAGTGGCCTCCTTTTATAGTAAATCCCAAGTGTCTCCCTTCAAAATGAGGCTTTGCCAATTTTCATGCCCTTCAAGTCCTCTTTGCCATTTGTCCTCAACCCATTTGATAGTACACCTAGTGGCCTCCATAAGAGAGTGGGGAAGTGGTGCATTCAAGGCCCTCTTTCAAAACTAGCCAAGATGCCATTTTTGTCAAAGGCTAGGGAGGCCATTCAAGTTTTCCCTTTTGTACACCCTAGAAGCCCAAAATGTCAATGGCTAGTGGGTGTACCTCCAGAATTTTTTAGCCTCCAAGGTGTTTTGGCATTTAACATCCAAATTTTGGGTGAGGCCCTTTTTCAACCCCTATTTTTAGTAGGCGGCCTTCGTTTTTCTTTGGGTACCTGTGTTTTCGGCCTCCACTATTTCTTGCAAAGAATGTCAAATGATGTCGTAATATGTGCTGCATGTCATAAAAACATAATCTAAATCAGTAGCAAAAGTATCTAATTTAAGTGCACATATTTGTCTATCATAGTGTAAAATCAAAATCTTACCATATAATGTGTTATATGATCAACATCCCATGCACTCTGAACTGCATCTACAAATTCATTGGTTGTTTTCTATATCATTTGAACATCAGTATTTGAAAATTTATCTTTTCTCAAGTATTTCACCATGTTGTCTAACTTTTTTCAAACTTCTACTTTGTGTATACGAGTAGAACCTTCTTTTTTGAAATCTTGAGTTGCTGCAATAATTTCTTTCCAAACCGTGTATTGAACCTTAGATTGTTTGCTAAAATAATTTGATAAAAATCTTTGAGCTTTAGATCCTCCAATGCTCGGCTTGCATGGAATATTTCCTGTTTTACCTGATAACTTGTCATCTTTTTTTATTTTAACGTGGCCTTTATGTAAGCCTGCTTTGGACAACACATCCTCTAATCTGAAAATAGCTTTCTTTGCAGAGGCCTCTAGCTCGGAATTCCATGCAAACAAGATGTGAAGGTATATTATTTTTTCTATAATACGCACCTCCGCATGCAATGTACAGATATGAACATTTTGTAGAGGAATCGGTAGTACAGGTTTCCAATTAGGATCTTTTTGATCTCCTAATATTCCTGTACTCCTTGTCATGTCTTTTGCTGTTTTCATGTAGTACAAACAAGGGTGTTTAGAGTTAGCGCCATGAGATACATTGAATATACATTTTAATGTCTTCAGATCTCCTGCTAAATGCCATTCAATGTTGAAAGTGCCAATTCCAAGAATATTGAGTGGAACTCCCTCCATGTGATTTTTTATGGTGGCAGGATATGATATTCTATTAAATATCCATGAGAGAATGTTATGGTCTTCTTTCAGCACCTATAAGAGAATACAAAAACGTGACTAGCCTCATAATATAACATGGAGAAAATTTTAGATATGAAATCCATATTCAAATGATTATCCCTATTTATTATGCAAAGGGACTGCTATACCTGAAATGCTGCCGACCACCAAATATCATTTTATGATCGAACACTGAAATTGAGGCCTTTTGAGTCTTCTAAAGTGCTCCATTCATGATCATGAGACTGACTCTTTTCATTTTTTTTCCTTTTACAATTTCAGACTCATCTAACTTGAGAACAACTATCAACTTGTTATTGACATCCTCATTTGTAATACCGTAAAAATTTATGATGAACGTTAATAATTGATTAATGTCAATAAATAAATTGTTGGAATTGTTATATGCTAGACTTTCTCCTTTTGAGCAATACACTTCATTGATATGAGATGGATTACCAACTATTGTCTGCATACCATGGTTTAACATGTCTCATTTTTTTTAAAGATGAAATGGTCGTGGGATTAGAAACTTTTTAATATTTACTTGTGCAAATGCCTCCTTTATCATCTTAAACATTGTTGCATATGCTTCCCTACTGATGCTAGAAAAGTCACATGCCCCCTGAAGCGATGTAGTGTCTAATATTTTTCCAACTTCATCCATAATGCTATCAGTAACTGAAGCCTTAATCTTTTTCATTTTGTTATTATTTAACATTGATTTCATAGATTTGGAAGTCAAGATAGAGCCTAGTGAGTTTTCAATTGAAATCTCATCGGCCAAATGGTCTTCAACAACCAATGCTAATTTGCATTGCAAACATAATGTTCATGAAAATGTCAGTAGAAATTAGGATACTCATAGTATTCACAACGGGAAAATAATAAGCAAATCAACAGAAAGCTGAAATGAATAAATAACAAAATTAGTGATTATAAATAAATCAAAAAGTTCAAGCAATTTTTAGTACCAAATAAGCTATAACTTATTTGAATGTACGGATTTGTCTTTTTCTATGACCTCCTCTGGATGATATATCACATATATCCTTGTTTACCAGTCTTTTCCTCTTGTTGCTTCGGACCTTTCTGTTAAGCACATCCATATCTTTAACAAGAGACAAATATGAGATACGCATGGATTGAAATGCAATTTTTATCTCATCATTACTAGTTGTATAATGATGCAAAGAAGATTTCAACCTTTGGATCTCCTCCTTGAGCATCTCATTTTCATCCAAACAAGTTTTCATCTTTGTAGATTTTTTTCCGCACTCCTTTGATATTTTCCTGACTCACTGAATGAAAATCTGGATGTTACAATGAACATGGATCAATAGGATACAATGCTCCTGATGACCATAAATCTACATGTTTTAGCTTTTCCTTCCTATATCGGACCATATCAGAAGTTGACAATTTGGGTTGCTTTGAATTTCTCTCCTGAGTGGAGCATATTCTGGTGACAGATCCACATGAAGATGATAAAGCTTTGTCATCAATACAGTAGTATAGTAACAAACAACACAATGACAATAACAAAGCTAGAGATGGCGCTAATGACTCTGTTGGAGATAGAGATGGCGTAGGCTTTTTTCAGAAATGTCACTCGTAATTCAATTTTTTGAGTGTTCCCAACTATTGAGAGGGAATATTTTAGTATTTTGAAAAATTATATTTTAACTGTGGTTAAACACCAGTGAAGTTTGATGTGACTAAACTAAGGTGCATTCATTTACATGGAAAGTAGTGCGGGCAGATGCATAAAAAAGTTAGAAAATGATATTATAATTACTTTATAGTTATTTTTCTCTCTCCTATATGGCATTTCTTATAGGGCTCTCTTTGGGCCCATATTTTCTCTACTGTTCAAACCATCGAAGCTATGTTATCGTATTTTTCCATCACACATTGTCAAACCACTCCATATAGTTCTAAAGCAATTGGACTTACTAAGCGATCTAACGTAATTTTATGCAAAATTCTGAACAAAGTGACAGAAACACATTCTTCTGATTGAGAGCAGAAGTTACCATCTGTTCTATGGGCATATAGAATTGCTGAGAAAATCACAGCTAGGCCGACTCCATATTACCTTGTATATAGAATGCACCTGATACTACCCAAAGAATTTGAAGTTCCAACCTTCCACATTGATAATGTGGAACGGATGGATGAAAATGACAACCTCCGAGAGCGAATGATTGCTCTGATGCAATTGGAGGAGGACCGTTGATTACATTAATAGAAACTGAAAGGGTCCAAAATAAAAAAAAAGATAATTTCTATCGATCAATACGATCAAAATCAAACGTGGAGACTATGCGCTTTTGTATGAAAACAGAAACATGTTGTTTCTAGGGAAATTACACACAAGATGGATGAGACCTCAAAGACTATGGTGTGTAAGCACTTGGTAGTCCTAACAGTTCGTAGCATCGAAGAGAGAAGAGAATGCTGCTACTTTAAACTCAATTAAAGTGGTTACATGTGGACAGTTGTTTGAATCCAAATGAACCTCATGCAGCCTTTTAAAGTTATTGAGTTTGAAATAGCCACCACATTTTTCTCTCTTCGATGTGGTGAGCCATCAGGTTTAAGAATGCCAACGACCTGCACACCACTGGCCTCTCTGGCATCATATCTAGGCAAAATACTCAATAGACACAAACAACTTGATTCTAGAGCCAGTTAGCCCACTTTGCATCCTCAATGAATTCGTGTGTCATCATTAATATCTCAAGAATTCATTGCGCATCCTAATCTTTCATCATAGTTCTTCATTTTCATTTCCCATGGTTTCAGGGGAGTTCAGGATTCTCTGTTATTTAGGGTTTACGATTTATTGTTAATTATAGATGGAAAATTGATTTATATACTGGTATTGCCCTCATAACTTTGACTCAATACCTATAAAAGCTCGGACTATGATATGGAAACCACACATGTGCACGTGCGCGCGCGCACACACACACACACACACACAATTCCAAAATGTCACCACATGCTCCCTCTCTGCGATGTTTGGGCTTTTTTGTGGAACTTATCGACCAACAAGAAACATTTGAACCACACCTTTAACGAGAGAAAATCAAGGGCTACACATGTTCCTAGAATTGGGTGTGTTGGTTACCTTCAACTCTGTCAGGATCTCTCTCTCTCCCTCTCTCTCTCTCTCTCTCTCTCTCTCTCTCTCTCTCTCTCTCTCTCTCTCAAAGGCATGAAACATAACAAATATATAACACATAAATTAAGGTACTACAAATTAAACTAGCATGAAACATAAACTAATGACATCATACTTACATGCACACGTGCACGCACGCACACACACACACACACACACACCCTAAACACACACAAAACAAAAAACATAGTAGAGTGCTAATCAAAACTCCTGAACCGTACGATTATATCCTATTCCAGAATGTCACCACATGCTCCCTCCCTACGACGTTTGGGCTTTCTTGTCGAACTTATCGTCCAACAAGAAACAAGAACTTATCGTCCCTGGTGAAGATTCTTCTAGCGGATGATTCTGGTACAGATTCTTTTAACAGTGTCGGTGCATCTGAATTCTGGAACTCCTTTTTGGTTGTTCGTCAGTGTTCCTTGGTGTAGCTCGGTGGCATGATAATAATTTGTGGGGACAAAAGCCATGGTGCAGATTGCTGCAACAACATCATTTGCATAGAGAGGAATAAAGAAAAACATGGTGCAATTTTAAGATACATAGTCCTTTCCCATAACATACTAGACTCTAGTATGATCTCTTTGAATTCTTCCCTATACTCCTCTCAAAAAATAAGGGCACATTAGACACAATTGTGTGGAGTTGTCATCATTGCAAACGAGATGTGTTTTATGTAGCCTTTTTCATACCTTTACTGTCATGCTCAAGCAGCCAAGATCAAGAAAAAGGAGTTTCTTATTTTCACGTACAACATTCAAGTTTTTCGTACTTTCAAAACTATACTTTCAAAAAGCAAACCATGAGTATGCTTGAAAATAACGAAATTGGCATTTATGTTAGTCAAGTTTTTACTTGCACATTCAATAAATAGCACTTGAAGGGTTTTAATTGAAGGAAAATTATTTTGTAGACTGTTTTGCATAGAATAGAAATCTCCAAGTATTTCAATTGAGGTTTTGAGAGATTTTAATGTCCAAGTACTCTCAACTTTAACTCCATCATAAGTTGTAACATATCATTATGTGCTCTCTAGAATGGATTGGATGGACTTAGCTTCCATACTTTTGAGTATAGGAAATTTTGAATGTTAATTATACAATGCTTATAAGCTATATATCAAATTCTAACGATAAGATAATACGAAATAATATCTTCTATTTAGTGTGTAAGGCAAAGGCATATGCATGTAGATAGTTTGTCAACTAACTTTTATGGGTGCATTTGTAGCTGATTTTTTAGTGTAGTTGATTGTGATGCCTATGCAAATGCTTGATATTTTATTGCATTTGAATAATAGATTGATATAGTAACATGTACCTGACTTTGATTGTGTGCAGATGGCTAGCCGCAGATTATCCATGTATGATTTGAGGTCAACAAGGATCGAATCAGGTGTTATATCACAAACTAGCAACGAAACGATCCAAAATAGGTGAGTAGCACCTAAGCAACCACTGATAGTAGAAGCAAAAAATCCAGCCAGTGAATCAACTACCCAAGCAGATTCCTCCACCCAACTGAAAAAGAGAGGCCTAGGCTTGCCGCCTATGGAAAAGAGATTCAAACTGGTGTTGCTATAGGATGTTGTTCACTCATTCTGTGTATGTAAACGAAACCCGCCGCCAAAACTTCCACTATGCAGGTTGGTTCCCCATCCAGCGATCAGGTCGATTCGAGAGGAGGTCACAGCCCTCGGTGCTCTATTCCATAAGCATGGCTACATACAGGAGCTTGGCATGATCATGGTTTCTGCAGGAACCATTGACCAGACAGACTTGCTGGTATCGGAGTTTGACCAAGAGGTAAAAAAATTGTGTCACAATCTAATTTTATTTTATTTTTTTTCAAATTTCATAGTGCAATTGATTGAATGTCTATTTGATTTAATCTGCAGGTTTGGGGTGCAATGTGGTCCATCATGGACCAAGACTTTGAGGATGAGCTTTCACGTGATCCAAAGTGGGCCTTTCTCTCTAGAAAGAAATTTCTAGTTTGGGATGGAAATCACAGGGTCACATCCTAGATGAAGAGTACCAAAGAAGGTATTGTGACAACTGAAACATTTTTTGTTTGTACTAATCTCTCACATAATGACTTTTGTATTGATATGGAACATGACATTTGTCGCTACTTTGCAGTATTTCCCTCAGCAATGAATAAGCATGTATAGGTAGAATGCACATTCCTAACAGTCACAACAGCACATAAAGGAGAGCTATTGTTGGCCTTGCTAAATATCAACAAGTTTTGTAATCCGTACATATTATTAAAACATAAAACCTATCATGTTCTTGTGGTGAATTTTACACCATTCTAGAAGTGCAATTGTTTGTTTACATGTATGTCATAGGCTCACGAGGGTGCACGTTCCCCACACACTCTTGCATGACATATTCATGCTTTAGAAGTTTGGGCTAGCATCCAAGGAGACGTTGTTGCAGCACTGTGACCCAGAAGATTGTCAATTCATGGAGCAAGAGATAGCAAAGGAAAAGATTGACGGGAAGAAAGCTTGGTACAACATTCCCATGTTATGGCTTGCACAGCCTATCTTCAAGGTAGATTTTTTTAAAAAAATGTTTAATGTGTTGTCTATTTAGTACAATCTAGAATGTCCAGATATATTTGTTCAAAAAATCTGTTATCAGTAAGTAGAATTACAGATTTAGGTCATAAAGTAGAATTTGAATCTGATCAATGCAAAATTATTGATAGGAGTGATAAGATCCTTGCACTCGGCAAGAGGCATAGTTACTTATATAGATTGACATACTATTATTCTGAGTCTAGTCAAGTCTTGAAAACCTTTGCTCTAGTCAATAAAGCATTACTATGGCATCATCGCTTAGGACACGTGAATCATGCACCTATTTTGAACATGTCCAGACAATCCATGGTCCTTGATCTTGACTATCCTTCTGATAAGATCGATCTCCCTGTCTGTCATAGCTACATCTTTGGAATATTCAAAAATTGGGGAGTTTTTAGAGGTATTGGACAAATTTTTTTTAAAGGACAAGGTAGTAGAGATAAAATTTTATGTTGTGGATGGACAACATACAATACAAGTGGCAAAATACTTGTTGAGGGTTTTGGATGCACAAAAGCTGCCAGATTGTGAAAGTTTGCGACAACAGTACCATAGACGAAGTGCACTCATTTTGAGTCATCGGGTGACTCCCATGGAATGCGTGCAGATATCTAGGACATTGAACGAGATAAATGATGAGTACAAGTTGAAAAGTTCTTTTCCAGAATTACTCCATCAAGCTCAAATGCAGTCTAGATTTTGGGGACGCCCAAAGCGACCGGTTGGAGCTGGCCGAACATGCAACAAGTGGAAGGTACATGTTTTTATATAGAGGCTAATTTCAAGCCTATTGTGTTGTTATGTTTACGATTGTTTATCTTTGTGAGCAACTGTGATTGATCTAATTACAAATAATTCATTGTATTTTAGGCTTACAAATTGATTTTGGAAGACAAGATGCAGCAGGAAGAGCCAAAGGAATCTTATTGTGTGCTGTTTTCTTCTGATAATGTCTGAAAAAGTGGATGAAATTAATGAGAAAGTGGGTAGATGGTTCTTTGCTGAATTCAAAGGGTGAAATAAAACCCAGCACAAAGAACGACTTGAAATCAATAACTCCATATCTTGTGCGGCCTCTACAAGGATTATTAGAGACTGAAATTGAAACTCTTTTTGATAAATTGTTGAATGGATCCATTGTGTTTGACAAAAAAGACTATAAGTTTCTTGATAATGTTTCATCTTTGAAAGAATATTGTGACCTAACGAAAATAGACAAAACATGGGAAATGTAATAATGGATCATATGAAGGATGAATATGGAGGGGGTTGAGAAAATAGTGAGCTATGTGAAGTGAGCTTTTTTCTGTCAAGTCAGCATGGTGATCTTTTTTTGAAAATGTGTGTTTATGTGCCTATGCCTATGTGGATGTGGTTTGTGTGTGTGTGTGTGTGTGTGTGTGTGAGAGAGAGAGAGAGAGAGAGAGAGAGAGAGAGAGAGAGAGAGAGAGAGAGAGAGAGAGAGAGAGAGAGAGAGAGAGAGAGAGAGAGAGAGAGAGAGAGAAAGCTTTATTAACGTCTTGAAGACACCCATAGGCATAATGTGAAAAATGCAAAAAAATTATCTATGTGAGATGTAGGGGTCTTACATTTTTCTATGTCAAGCATCTTGGTGTAGAATGAAGATAGGGTAAAAAATTGGCATAGATGGCAAATTGATCAATTCCACATGTAATGCCTCTATTGAGCCAAAGTAGTGTAGGAGATGAAACTCGAGCTAAATAGAGTGATGACAAGTGTAGTGATTTATTTTGATGAAGTTCAAGAGGTCCAATAGGTTTGAGATATGCCTGAGAATGGACCAATAGAATCAAGAGGTGGATGCATCCATGGTCCAATAGGAATAAGAGGTTTTTAATGAGATATTGAGGGAAATAGGTACTTGCACTACAACGAAAGAAGTTTGGGATTGTCTGAAGACTATCTATGAGGCTAAGAACACCTGTAGGCTCCTCACACTTAGAAATCAAATCTTTCAACGTAGTCAAAAGAGGGATGAGAGTGTATCTAATTATGTTTTGAGAGTCAAGGATATTCATAGGGAGATTTCATGCATTGGTGATTCTATCACTCAAAGTGAGCTAGTCCAAGTCATTCTCAATGGCTTGAGAAATGAATTTGACAACCTTGTCCATGTTCGCCGATATTTTCGCATGAAAAATTGGGCTAATATTGAAGTTTAAGTTTGCAATAATTGAAAAAACCGGCATGTAAAACCCGGTTATTAGAGAAAAATTGGCACAAATTTGCCTTAGAATTGGGTCCCAGCCCACCCCAAAGTGGCTAGACACAGTTTAAAAGTAAGAAACTGACTTTTGAAACAATCGTCAAAAATATTTTGTGGTCAAGTTTTGTAAAGACTGAGCAGGAGTGCCGGTCCACCTAGAATTGGGTCCCAGCCCGTCCTAAATGAGGCTAGAGCAAATTTTGCGGCTTTAGAAATGGCTGGTAGATATTTTACGGCTTTTCAAAAAAATGGCCAGTTGTAAGAAAATAGCCTGTATGACCGTGCTAAAATCATACCATGTACTGAGTCCATTTTTTACTAATATATGATCACTCAGTGTATTTTTCAGGGAAACCGTGTTGTCGCTGGAGCCCTAGTCATGAATGCCGAAAAAGTCAACCACAGAAAAAAAAACCGAGAAAAAAAAGTTCCGGATAAAAATGGGACCAAAAAATATGGATTTAGTGTCAAGGAGTCACAAAAACCCTAACGGCAAAGTTTGGGCAATTTATGGACAATTAATGAAATGTGTGGGCCAAGTGGTTACCCAACAAGCCAAAAACCCAGACAAATGAGCAGTAGGCGCACAACCCTTGAAAAATCGAAGGAAGGCCGAAAACACAGGTACCCAAAGAAAAATGAAGGCCGCCTACTAAAAATAGGGGTTGAAAAAGGGCCTCACCCAAAATTTGGATAGTAAATGCCAAAACCCCTTGGAGGCTAAAAAATTTGGGATGTACACCCACTAGCCATTGACATTTAGGGCTTCTAGGGTGTACAAAAGGGGAAACTTAAATGGCCTCCCTAGCCTTTGACAAAAATGACATCTTGGCTAGTTTTGGAAGAGGGCCTTGAATGCACCACTCCCCCACTCTCTTATGGAGGCCACTAGGTGTACTATCAAATGGGTTGAGGACAAATGGCAAAGAGTGCTTGAAGAGCATGAAAATTGGCAAAGCCTCATTTTGAAGGGGGACACTTGGGATTTACTATAAAAGGAGGCCACTCTTTGTGTTAAGATATAGTTGAATGATAATTGGATAATTGGATAATGAGATGATGTTGATAGTTGCTAAGTTGAGAGTGGAGAGTTTGATGAGTTTGATGTGATAGTTGAATGCCATGTTGATTGAGAATTTCATTTCATTTGTTGAGAGTTAGTTAGAAGTCATGGAAGTTGCTAATTTGTTGAGTTGGATGTTGAGAGGTAGTTCCATGTTGAGATTGAGCTGAGAATTTTTATGAGTTAGTAGTTTTGGGATCTTTGCTGTCTTTGAGGAAGGAGTTGATATTAGTGGATTTGGTTGTGTTGCATTGTTGAAAGCTTGTTTGGTTGAGAGAGGTTATCATGGAGATCTCATGCTCTTGAATATTCATTTTTTCCCTTTGATATCTCCTTACTATTTTGCATCAGGTATGAGGTGAATATTATCGAAAGGTTCCTTTGATAACGTGATCATGCATTGTATCATTCCATCTATGTTTTGTATGAGTAGTGGGGTGTGGATTACAAGGTATGTGTGATGGGTAGGATGTCATATCATCTCACCAATTTGCTTGAGAGTTTCATAGAGTTCCTTCAATGAGATAACTTTCATCACTTTTTACAAGTTCCAATCTTGAGGAGTGACACTTGCTTCATCGCTAGTCCTTAAATATCCAATAATTTCATTATGAGGAGTAGGTATTGAGATCAAGTGTCATTATAAGTCTAGAGTGATAGATCTTTGAAAGTAAGAGAGTCTATACTATGAGCTCGTTGAGAGGAGGGTAGTTCTTTTGATGATCTCAATATCACAAATATTTTGAGGGTAGATTGTGAGGAGTGAATGTAAGAGGCCCCATTGTCACTTCATTACATCAAATTTTTTTATCAATTATTTTATCAAGTGTTTATGAAGGTTCAAATTGTTTCAAAAAAAAATTCTTTCAGTATGATAAGGGTGCGTCATTATGAAGAGGCAGAGATGAAAAATATTCCTTAGTCCATTGTTATGAGAATTTAACTAGCAATGGTCAAGTATACACCCTACTTCATCGCTGATTCTTTGTCCATAAGTGTATTGGACCTGTAAAATTATGTGTTTGCCCAATCAAGAGCATTTTTGTGGTAGCCAATCGCACAACGAACAAAGCACTTCTACAGCCAATTACTTGCTGATCCCGAGGAGGCATGAGTGTACTTGTGTTGTACATCTAAGGCCCTCCATTGCTAATTTATGAGTCACTGTACCTCTGTTGATTCTGTTTGAAATTGCCAAGCTGCCCGCTGGCTGCCTCTGCTCGTTGATCCTTCATTTATGTGCAAGTACTGCCCGCTGCCTACTGCCTTACCTTTGTGCGCTGCCTATACCAATTCGTTGTCTGATTGTCAACGTTGCCCACCTCTGCCTGTTGTCTACTGAGACATGTCTGCGGCCCTGCATCAGAAAAAATCAGACCTGCAATTCTGATTTCTGCCAGTCCATCGCTGATAGGAAGAAACATTTTTACATTTTTGTTGCTTCTTTTCTGCCTTCCATCGTAGACAGACATAGCACCTCTGAAATGTGTTTTGGATCCATGGAAATCATACACCATTCAAACTCTGGTCTGCATCACAGATAGCTATCTCTCTCTTCTAGCGCAGATAGACAGACAAAACATCTATGGATGATCCTGAAATACAATCCTCATAGCGAATGTGTTCTACTGTACATCAGAGTATAAATTCTTTGTTGATTCAAAGAGAGTACTTAAGCGATCTGTTTATGCCTATTCACCGCTGATAGGAAGGGCCCATCTTTGAATTTCTATTGCTCATTCTGCTGTTTTACATCACATCATGGACAGAGCACTTGCTTCCTTCACAGAGAAGGGAAGACCATGGTTATGCCCGGCCATCGTTGACTGTTTGAAACACCCATCCTCATTATCTGTCATCTAAGTTCCATGGTTCAGTTCTGACCGTTGCTGCCAATCACACTGACAAAGGGCAATGCTCACTGCTAGATGACATTCAAGAAGATAATGGATTACATTCGAAGAGATCAAATATATGTGTAGTTCATCGTAACTCCATATCCAGCATTCAAATACATATCCATCGCATTCTAGAATGGCAAGCGAGATGACAGAGACAATGCGTCGAGATTCTGCAGCATTCATGACTAGTAGCATTCATGACTAGTAGCTCCCCGATTTCCGGTCCTATGGTCCTATGCTCACACTAGGTATGGTTTTACTTCACCTCGGTCATTTTTTTTTATAGACTTTATTTTTGTACTTACTTGTTTTCCATAGGAATACGCGTTCTTAAAGTCCTTACTTGCATTCGGCTATTGAGTGAATGGTCTGTGTAGGATGTTGAAAAATCATTTTGTATTGCGGTTAGAATTGTTACAAGAGTTATAGTTGTAGCATACTAGTACTGTGTAATGTGTTTGATACTTTAGAACTTAATCATTTCAATGATTACGCATCTTCCATGTCCCTACCATGACATAATCATTTGTGAGTCTCTTCTAGAAAGAGTGGAAATTGAAGTGTTATGTCTGTGTGTAAAGTGTCGGTTTTCCGTAGCCTTTGTCATTCCAAATTAAGTGAGTTTCGTTTTCGCATGTATCTATATTATGAGCACCGGACTATCCTTGTGGGTTAGAATTTGGAAGGTGAGCTTATATTCTATCAAAGTAGGGAAATGGTTTTCTGATATGTGATAACTGAATTGTTGTATGTCGTGACTAGAATACCAGGAGCCTTAGCATTTTTTACCTTTGTCGTTCTCCGTCAGTGATTCAAAAAACTTACTACATACTCTAGTAGAGGAGGCAAGTGATTTTTGATAGTATGCATCAATATTATGAAACCAACGTTTTTCACTGTTAGAGCAGTTGTGTATTGCGGTTCGGTAGCATGAGAAAATGTTTTTCTTCATAGTAAATGCATTTGGTTGTGGTCGGTCTATAAACTAGTTGACATACAACATTATTGATAATTTGTGGAAATCGTCAAGTTAGAATCGTTTGTTCGTCAGTTATGAAGCGTACCAACAGGATCCAACCTCTGTGAAACACCAGAGCGGGTCGTCCACCAGCCGTGGTTGAAAAACACCACCTTGGTTAAAGCGTCACACTAGTCACACCCGCCGTCGGTATTGTCTAGCAAAATACCTAGACCCGACGGTCGGCAAAGATACCGCCGCTTAGCAAACAAAGCAGTGCGTATAACTTGCACCCCACGAGCACATCATAGACAGTAAATCGGTTTGTAGCCCATGTAAGATTTTTACTAACTATAAGCCGAATTCAATGGGGAAAGCGATATTAGCAAGATCCTAACGCGAATTAGTGATCAGAAGTTTTACGGAACTAGGACCCTAGAAAGCTAGTGAATCATTGCATCAAAAGTACTAGCACCCCCTCCTTACAGTCATACTTCTGAGAGCCTGGAATACTCTCATTGGCTCGGGAGCACGGGGTAATAGAGGGCATAGCCACCATCAGTAGTGGTGCCCCTTGACTTTTTTAGGACGTTTTGGCTGGACCAATCCCCTGCCGAAAATGGCCCTAACAAGGTACAAAAAATAGCTATATACTGCAACTTTTCCAATGGTTTTACAGAAGAATCCAAATTTGTCATAATACAAAATCGACGGATTATAAAAAATTTCAAAAAGCATGCAAATTTATACAAGCCAGTAGGCTATAGACACACAATTTTTTTCTATATATTAAATAAAGATATTTACAAAGTACAATTTAGCAGTATCTAATCTGCTTCCGATATTTTTTCCAATGAAAGTTGCAACTTAGAATCATGCAACAATTTTTTTTCTTTCGTATGGATCCAATAGCTCATAGTTTTCATGCTTACTCAGATCAACATAAGCAGCATACACTGCAAAATGAGATGATCTGAGCATGGAATTCACTAGTCCATATCCTAAAATTTTAACTGCAATAGTTTTCTTTACAAAAATTATTTTATGCACCTTATTAAAATTATGTCCTCCAAGAAAATGAGACAGTGTCTTGATTGCCATAATCATAGTTTCACCATGTTGATGAAACTTTGAATGGGCAACACTTATCTCATTATCCTTGAAGGACTTTAGATAGTGCCCAAGTGCATGATCTCTTCAAAATTCTCCCGCAGAAGATCTTTGCCCTTCTCGACGAATTGAGAAATCATCAAGGAAAATTGTTTCCTAAAATGATAAAAAACAAAGTAAGCTCCAGTATATAATCTGACATAACAAATCTACTGGTACTTGATAAGAGACAAAAACTTACGCATTTGGCTTTGTCTTCTCTGATTACTATCTCTCCATCAATATTATGTCCACCTTTCGATGTCAATATTGTTGGTGAATAGACAATTGGCTGTGGAAAACCAAGTTGACTTTGGATTTTAAGAAACTCCTCCTCAGAAGGTAGATCATCTTCTTTGTTGCGCATTTCCTCCACAGCCATTTTCAAGCAATCTTTTCCTGAATAAAACTTATCATTTTGTACATCGTCAACACCAGGGAGAAGATCATCAACATCAAAATCAATTATATCCGAAAATTCATCAAGCTCTTTGCTCAAAATGCAAAGAGTCTCAGCTTTAGTGAAGTCAAGAAGATCCGATATATCCGATATTGTCAAAAAGGAATTATTATCTATAATATAAGTAGGCAAAGTGATCAAAGATTTATCATAAGGAGAAAGGGTACTGGGTGTTCTAGGGCCTATAAAAGTAGCCGTATTTTGAGCAGGATCAAAATCAGAACAATCATCTAAATGAATACTCGTGTCAATAAAAAAGATATCTATATCTACAATCTTTGACTTTTCAGACTTTGTACCACTAGAAGAAACTGCTTCAAAAATGGAGGGAACAGAGTCCGAATCATCAGAAATATTTAACAAAAGGAAAAAAGCAAAAGCAGACTAAAAATCAACAAATCTACATTTTTTATTTTGAATTGGGCACTCATCTACAGACTTGAAATCATTATGTAACTTGGTAAACATTCTGTCAAGCTTAGCTTTGTAGATATGCTTGTCGAGTGCCACCAGGACCTGATAATGAATCATGTCTTTATTCTGAGACCTGAATAATGGAGTACTGAGCAGGGACTTAAATCTGAGATATATCCCAGACAATGCCTCCACACCAAGGCCCTCAGTTATAGAAGGTAGAATAAAAAGAAAAGGAGAAAAAAGAGATTTGAAATAGTCCAACCTATCAGTAATACCAAATTCATTAAAAAAAGAAGACAAACTGGATTCAAAATTAGACATTTTGAATAAAAATAATAGAACTGAAGTTCCAAATATCGCTCTCAGGCGCAAACCCCAGGTCAGACAAGCACGTCAAGGCAACGTGCACTCGAGAGAGATATTGGATGCTGGAGTATCGGATCCGAGCGCAAGAACAACGAGCAGAAAAGAAAAGGGATACAAAACGCGCTTGAATGTGATACCGGAGGATGCAGTATCGGATCCAGACGCATAATAGTCAACGAGACGTAATGAGAGGAAGAGACACACTTGAAATCGATATCCGGCAAAGCCATCGTAAGTTTGCATGAAAATACGAGCCAAAAAAGACCTATTTATATAAAAAAATTTGTATGTGTGGAGGACTGACAAAGAAACACATGTCGACATGTGATTGGCCAAAATAAATGCGTGGTATCTTGAATGATTGATCTGACATCTGTCACGTGCGAGAATGACACGAGTCGATAAGGGATTCACACACGTGTCTCAGCCCACGTGTCCCCATAATTGGGTCATCATTATCAATACGGAATTTCCACATAATCTAGTCATCTAATGACATGTGTCTCGGCCGTCTTATCACACGTGCGAAAATTTGTGAAAATTCATTAAAAAAAGAAAACAAATTGGATTCAAAAGTAGACATTTTAAACAAAAATAACAGAACCGAAGTTCCAAATATCGCTCTCAGGCGCAAACCCCAGGTCCGACAAGCATGTGAAATCAACGTGCACTCGAGAGAGATATTTAAAGTTGGAGTATCGGATCCGAGCGCAAGGAAAACGAGCAAAAAAGAAAAGGGTTGCGAGACGCGCTCAAATGCGATACCGGATGATGCAGTAACAGATCCAGGTGTATATTAGCCAACGAGATGTAATGAGAGCAAGTGGCGCGCTTGAAATCCATATCCGGCAAAGCAATCATGAATTTGCGTGAAAATCCTAGCCCAAAAAGACATATTTATAAAAAAAAATTTGGACGTGTGGAGGACTGGCGAAGGAACACGTGTCGACTTGTGATTAGCCAAATTAAATGCGCCGTACCTAGTATGATTGATCTGACATCTGTCACGTGCGAGAATGACACGCGTCGATTAGGGATTCTCACACGTGTCTCAGCCCACATGGCCTCATAATTGGCTCATCATTGTCAGTACAGACATTTCACATGGTCTGATCAGCTGACAACACGTGTCTCGACCATCTTTTCACACGTGCAAAAATTTTGTATATATAAGTCCTCGGAATTTTCATTTTTTTTTCGCAAAATTTTCGCTTTTAGCTCCCGATATCACTCTCAAGCGCGCTCTTTCATCTTTCAAGCTTCCACCCTCTCACAGTGCGCTCGAGTCCGATACTGCCTGCTGTGCAATATTGGTTTCGAGCGCGCATCTCTTTTCTGCAAACAATCTCTGTAGATCGTGTGCTCGAAACCGATATTCAGTGCTGGTATCGATCTCAAATGCTCTTTGATCACAATTTTTTTTGTTTTGATCCACTTTTATTTTGTTCAAACTTCTTTTTGTTAACTTTCTTCTTCCGAGAATGATGGCCAGGACTAAATCCACCGCCTCTGCCATCACCACTGTACAGCCATCCCATTCCCGTGTTCCCTCTGGTACTGGCCATAGGCGTGGCAAGAAACAGGTCTGGCTAAGGGAGATCAGAAAACTCTAGAGATCAACTGAATTGTTGATTCCTAGGGCGCCTTTTGGCCGATCTGTATGGAATGTCACTCCTAAGCTCACAATAGTAGTCGTTGTATCTTGGAGTCAGCATCCATGTGAGAAGCAAGTTATACAGTTGCTTTGTATGAATGAAATTTTTGTTCCATTACGCAATCTGGGTTATTATTGTCCATCTAGAAAAATCCACTAGAATTGACCTTAATGACAATGCAACTCCATGCAATAATTTTTTGAAATTTTATCGTATGGAGAGTTCTTGTGCGAATCATAAGCCTTTCAACTACAAGCGATAACTGATTTATGGATTTCTTGTTGCTGGTTGAATTTTATACAGAAACTAAGCATAGAGGATATTCCCTATCTTGCATACTATGTAGCTGAGACAGAAGAAATGAGCAGATTCACATCCAACAATACATGCAACAAAGTGGATGATTCAAATATTGTCACGAAACATGAGTGGGGATTTGACTTAGAACTTGCAAATCCTCATGCTTTCTTTAACTTCTTCATTAGCTAGCCTTGTGTCTCAGAAGGTTATGTGACACCTACTGCTGTAACAGGTTTGTTGCTTTCGATATTGCACTGCCTCAACAAAAACATTGAATAATCTTTATCCAGTCTAATTTGCGAAGGTAAGGGATATAAAGAATCCCAAAAAGCAACCAAAAATCTCATAAGGAAGAAGGGTAAATCAAGTCTGCATAGTACCTAGGTCGTGAGCCTTGAATCTAATAGTTGTCCATCCACCAACAGGGACTCCAATCCTATTTCCTTCAAGAAGATCCACAAGATTGAATTTTGCTTTGTTTGATGCCTTGCAATTTCCAAAACCACATCTAACTACAAAGAAATTGTATCCATGCAAGTGAAAAAGATGATTCTCCCTGACAATAATACTGGTGTCTTGGAAAACAATCTGAACAATATTGCTAAAAGGAATGACCTTAGCTTTTGTACCCTCTACGAGCTGAAGATTTATAGGTGGATGGCTGGTAAAGTTGAATGTAAAAGGTGACTTGCTCGGAAAGTCAATGGTGAATACTCCTGGACTTTTGAAAAAGTAAGCTTGCAGAAGAGCTATTGTATTTCCAAGGCCGAGGAGATTCCATGCATTTATTGTGATGATCAAGCATCACAACAACTTGCAACCAATCCTATCTTCCATGCTTGAACTAAGCATATCGAGATTGCACACCATATTGTAAGGGAGAAGGTGCAAGCCAAGGAGATCAAGCTTCTTCATGTATCATCATTCATATGTGTTGCTGATATTTTGAATGAACTGTTGCCAAATGACTCATTTATGAAGTTGAGATATGCACTTGGTGTTGTAGATATATTTATTCTAGATTTGCCAAGCTAGATTTTGAGGAGGAATGTTCAAATTGTCAAATTCTAGCTTTTGATCTATGATTATTTGTACATAACTTGATACCGCACATGTGGAGCCTGTTCCCACCTGTGGATGATAGTATTAAATGCATTTATTTTTAGTTAGATAGAAAAAGTCTTGGTTGACACTAGTGAAATGCTAGTCAAGTAGGATATTGCCATTTGGCACCATTTTACTAGTTGATCAAGCATTCTCATGTGAATAGTGGTTGTTTCTCATGTGTGAGAGGTTGTTCCCATGTGTGTACATATCTAGAAAATGTCAATAGCCTACTGTGGGAGTTGATTTTGTAAGTTCCTAAAAGTTACAAAAATTACTTCAAATCAAGTAAAATCATGGTGAGGCAATGGCATCAGGTTAGGAATCAAAGAGGTGAGTGCTTATCTAGTAGTGATTGGTGGATCTGAAGTGATGTGGCATTTTCCACAACATGTTGAATCAACATATCAAGCTCAAATGTACTTGATCTATATATAGATCATTATTGTGAATATTAAATTTGATGAGAGATCTTGATTTTGTGGCAAATCCATGTTATTTTCACTATTTTTGCTGTCCATAGATAATTTACTTCAATCTCTGTCCACTTTCTGTAAAGTGATAGGCTTTGACATGTGTGAGGCTGCTCATCCATTACTTTGATCAATTTCCATCATGATCTTACTAGTTAAGTGCATAAAATTGATCTAAGTCAAGATCTAAACATTAGATTTGTGGATGATCAATCTAACTAGCATCCAACACCTCTTGTAAATCGATTGTAGATCCATTCTTGGTCCTATATTTAGAATTTTTCAACAACGCCCAAATGTGAGAGCACCTTAGAATTGCCATCTTCTTCTATAGATGCAATTTGTGCATATGGAGGAAAAATTGCATGTCATTTCAGACCTTGTTTTTTATTTTTTTTCAAAGAATTTTAGAATTTTCTACAGTCATAAAAGCCCTTGATTTCCATCTTTAACAAAGTCTTACTAAACTATGTACATTTGGATTGGGTGGATACAAATCACCAGTAACTATCCAAGATCAATATTTCATCTATTTTCTACCCTCCAAGAGTTCATGTCATGTCTATACCCATGCAGCCATGGTTGTAGGATATTATAGATCTTAGTTTACATGCATATGATACTTGATTGCCATTATCATCAAGAATCAACACAAATCATATGGAAAATTTTAAAGCAATCCAATGACTAGATGTTTATTTTAAGAAATGTGAAGAGTGAAGTACACATGTTTGATGTTTGAAAAGTGAAATAGAAATGTTTGATGTTTGAAAAGTAAAATAATCATGTTTGGTGTTTTGGAAAAGTGAAGGTGAAGTACACATGTTTGATGTTTGATGTTTGAAAAGTGAAATAGAAATGTTTGATGTTTAAAAAGTAAAATAATCATGTTTGGTATTTTGGAAAAGTGAAGATGAAATAGATGTGTTTGAAGCCTACAATTGAAGAAATTTAATGATACCTTTAGGTTTATGTCATTCCTATAGTTCCATTTGAGTTAAAAGTCAACAAGGTACTCTTAGTTCTATTTTTGCCCTACAAAGTAATCATGTACTCCAATAGAAATGGGGCTACATTCAACTGTTAACTCTTGAGCACCCTATGTGGTAACCCAAGGTAAAGGTGTCACATAGGACTGATTAGCAAAAAAAACTATTATGATTAGCAAACTTGTTTAGGAAACAAAAGGGCCCTCTCTGAATCCGAAAAGTGCCCTAACGTGACTAGTTAGACTCCTAGTTATGTTTTTCTGATGCCCAAAATTAGGTCTTCTAGAACCTTCTATCTCAAGCCACTTGTCCTTTCATGATGAATTCTAGAAGTGGCTTACTCTCCAAGTTACTGAACAATTCTAGCTATTCCCCTCTTTCTCACACTTATAATTGTGTGTGTGTGCGTGTGTGCGCGAGAGAGAGAGAGAGAGAGAGAGAGAGAGAGAGAGAGAGAGAGAGAGAGAGAGAGAGAGAGAGAGAGAGAGAGAGAGAGAGAGAGAGAGAGAGAGAGAGAGAGAGAGAGAGGCTGAATTTTTAGTGGGGGGGGAAGGCCTTGCCTGAGGGCCTTCAATCCTGGGAGGGCCCTTGCCCGAGGGCGGGAGCCCTCGGGCAGTCCCCGACCAACAAGGAAGGCCCGAGGGATTCGGGCCTTCCCCTATGTAATGCGAAGGTTTTTTTTTTTTTTTTTTTTTTTTTTCGTTTCTTGGCCGTATGGTTCGACCGTACGCGTGGACCAGTTTTCTTTTTTTTTTTTCGCAAATTTTTTTACGTTTGTGGTGGATTGTGGATGTCGACCGCCAATAACAGGCTGCCACATAGCACATGCACATTCCACCGGAGAGAGGAGAGAGAACGTGCATTCCACCGGAGAGAGGAGAGAGAACGTGCATTCCATCGGAGAGAGGAGAGAGAAAGTGGATTCCATTGGAGAGAGGAGAGAGTGACAGATTCCTAGGAGAGAGAAAATTGGATGGACATTACGCTGCTGGAGGTGGTTCCAAAATACAAAGGACACCTGAGCACAAGGCATTACGGATTTACTAAAAACCCACGAACTTGGTTAAAAAATATCGTAATATGCGGTATAATTTTGTGTGGGTGCTGCGGAAGAACATTTGGAAGCATTGCTTTACAAAATTGTAAAATTTTGCAGTAGGCTAATGAGAATGTCATCGATTTCAGTGATTTGCAAGGCCAAAAATTTAAATTAAGAAAAGAAATCTAAAAATAACTAATATTCTTTTGCACAAGATGCAAAAAATGCAAAAATGCCAAAAGAAAATACTTCACACCCGACATTGCACAACCTTCCTTAATCCTTCCACCCTAGTCAATTGGCCCGAAGGCGAGAAAGAGAGACTTTTGCACCTAATTGCCTGCCATTTGGGGCAAAGTAATGGTACGGGATGAGAAGACTTGAAATTGTAAGCTAAGCTTGGTGGGTCCTCCCATGAAGCCCATTCTAATAAGAGTATGAAACATGTGTTGCACCTGCTCATGAAATCAAAGTTTGGACTCGTGGGTCACAATCACCTTTCCGGGCTTCTCACGATCCATCCCCTTCGCATTTGCTACAACCATTGCTACCACAGGCTTCTCCTCTTTCAGATGAGCCTGGAGGAAGAATTGTTCCGTGTGCAAAACAGCTGCTGCTGGAACAGATCAGGACAACGTGTGCTGCGTGATCAGTGCTGCAGATTGAAGAAGTTAACTGGTGGAGGCGCGGCGGGGACAATTTTGGATGACCAGTAGTTCACAGGTCATGAAAGCTTCAAGATACACGTGAAAGTTACGGAAAGACTCACAATATACAAACCTGTTGTTGGGGACAACGGTTGGGTTTTTTTTGCCTCATGGGAACTTGGAATGGGTGATTGAGAATCAGAAGCCAATGGCAATATTGGCCCATCAGCAGCAGATTTGGGTCGTGCGTGAACCGCGTGCAATTTGCCGTGTGTCAGGGGCATTAGGCTTGTAGAAGAGTGACCATAGGCACATATGGGCTTAGCTCTATAAAAGATGCTTGCAATAGACTACTCTTGTAAGACTATCAGCTGAAGTGTCTCAAGAGCCGGGAGAGGTGCAGAACGGCCTTTGCTCAGAGCACAGCACACTTCTCAATTACATTTGTCATCGACCATCTTCCAAGTTGTCACCGCTTTGCGAATTTATTTTGCCTTTTTTAAATGCGAGCTACTTTTATTTGAGCCGTTTAGCTGCCGACCCCTGAATAGTATTGAGAAGAATTCTGTGATAATAAGATATCTGGTGTCTTGAGATATTTACAACATTAGCTCTTTTGTGTCTCAACTTTCAAGTTTCACTCTGTGGCGCAAACAGAGGTGCTGCTTCTCTCTCTCTGAGCTATTTCTCTCTCTCTCTCTGACCGTTTCTCTTGCACTGGAAATTCACAAAGTGATAACATCAACTTTTTCTGAAATTCAATCAGTAACGGAGATTTTAGATACTTTTTCAACTGATTGGCGTGAAACTATTGAAAATCTCTTCCCTGACGAGCCATACAACGTCAAAGATAGCCATCCTAATCCCTGCGAAAGTAAGCTCAACGACTTGTTTTCTATCTAGTGTTCTTTAGGAGAATTTCCGAGAAGATGCACATGTAAGCAGGCACATATATCTGCCATCCTTGGTTGCGCTAAGTTGACTGATCGTGTTGATTTTTCTGATTCTGACAGTTGACGCTGGGAAACTATCCCCAATAGGCTCCTGTTTTCGTGACTTTTGGGGTGCAGCCGTAGCATCGATGCACCGCGACTCTTGCCTTCGACTAGCCCGGTTCTATCAAAAGTTCCTGATAGCCAGTCTCATTCAGATCCAAAACAGAGAAAACGGCGTCATTCCGTCCCTAAATGAATATGTCCTGATTCGGAGAGACGCTGGAGCAAGCGCATGCTGTCTGATACGGAAGCCATTGCTGACTATTCATTGGATTTTATGTATATGTTTCATGAATTTACGCAAGATACTCAGTAGGAACCATGGGATTCTATAATCCGAGGATCGGTGCTGTCAGCCTATTTCCTAAACTTGTCAAACTTCTAAATCAAACAGTATCTTCTAGGTTCTGAAAAGGCTATTTCTTAGCTTGATGTGTTGTCTTATCTATCATGATTAACCTTAATGCTTGGCTTCAGATAAACGATGGCGTACTTATACCGGAAGAAACTCTCCAGCAGTCCTCAAATGCAAACAATGGTGAATATATTCCGTGACATACTATCATGGCACAACGATCTTTGGTCCTGCACCCACTGATTGACAATTACTCGGTTTAGGGTTTAGGAAATCTGAATGAGCCGCAGGAATGCGTGAGGGCAGGAATGCGTGGTCAAAGGAGATGTTCACAACCTTGTGTTTCTGCTCAGCCATTATCTTCCGTTTTCATACCAAAGAGCTGCGCAGGTTGTAACCGAAATGTTGCGTGCTCAATGCAGCGAGTTGGAGGCTGTGGCAGAGGAGCTGCTCAAGGCGACGACTGCAGTGGAGGAACATCGACATACGGTTTGTAGATACATCGAAGCGAGCAGGCGCTGCATTGGAGCAACTCATGCATGGCACAACAGGAGTCTGCTCTTCAAGTGAACATCAATTTCAGCATCATAATAAAAATAAGTATGATTTACGATCCAGACTAAGGTCACTGGACAACTAATTGTTAGTTGCTATATTTCACTCATCCAAGTAACAATGTTACAGTAGAGCATTGTTTAGTGCTCGTGTACTTTACATGTACGCAACAAGGAGATATGTATCACAGAGGGAGACCCTGCATTGCAAGATTGCAAGGAGTATCTGTTATTTAGGAAGAAATTTTGAAATGAAAAGGTAAGATTGATGAGCAAATAAAAGAAACAACAATGTGGTTTTATACCACAAACGCATTGCCATGTGATAAAATATAAATCCTAAAATTTTATCATTTGGGTAACGCATTTTAGATATTCACTACAAGAATTGCCGCGATTTTCGACGGGAATTCCGAAATGAAATCGCGTTTTAATTTTATTTTGAATCAACGCAGGCGTCGAAAAATGCGTCGCTATAAGGTCGTCGGAATCCGTCGCATTTAAAATCCGTCGGAATCCGATGCCAAGCCCAAAACCGGCAACCGGCCGGTAAAAATGAATCAGAGAACATGCCATGTGGACAGAAAAAAAAACGAAAAAAAAAAAAATCTCTTTTTTTTTTTTCGCTGCCACGTGGATGTCGGATTCCGACGTCCACGGATCCGACGTCCACGTGGCCGGGCCATCGGAATCCGACGTCTACGTGGAATAAAAACTTGAAAAAAAAATGGAAAAAATAATATCTTTTTTTTTTTTCCACTGCCACATGGACGCCGGAATCCGATTCCGACGTCCCGGTGGCCGGCAGGCCATCGGAATCCGACGTCCACGTGGCAAAAGAAAATCATTGCAAAAACCAAACATACTCCAATCGACAGGAATTCGAAGTGTATACGAAGAATAAATGATTAAAAAAAATGACATAGACGAAGCGAACTGAAAATAGATAAAGCCATACCTATTTCTGTGTGCATATGCATGTAGTTGGAAAGCAAAGAAGTGCTAGTCATGAATGCTTCAATTGATTCTACTAAGTTTGTCACTTTGCTAGGACAGAACTGCTCTCAACTAGAACAGCCATCAGGGCTCCCATTGACAATAAATCAGTGAGTTCTCAATGGTCGTTGATAGAGCAGCTTTAGACATCAGTTGCAAGCTCCCTTTTCATGGCCGTGAAGGCTCAGTTAGCTGAGTCTCTGATCTGACAACTAGCTTAGTGATGGCTTTCCTTCATATCTAATACTCATAGGCGTAGTGAAGGCTTGCAAAGTAGTAGCAACGATGGTCAGATGTATTATAGAGGTAGTGATGTTAATAATCACATCTCTCAACTCTCTTTTGGAGATCAGCAATAATCTTTTAGTATTTTGGAAGTCAACGTTTAATTCCTCAACGGCTATAATGTGATTGAATGGCTAGATGGCTCACTCATCTAGCAATGATGGTAGGCCAGCTCTCCAAATATCTTGCAAGGAAAATTGGGTTCTAACTCACGGAGCAAAGATAATTAAGCACCTAGCCAAGATATTTCAAGCTTCCAACGAAGATAGTGAGTCAATGAGACTCTTCAAAGTTCATTTTGAGTTTTGATTTTCAATAGAAATATCATCATACCGAACACGCTTCACTAGCTTTCTCTAGCTGATATCTCATTTTACATGTATCAAGCAACGATGGATTACCCTTTATGGCTCGATAGGGAGTAGCAACAAGATAGCCATACTAGATCAATCAGTGAGAAAAAGTGGTAGCTCTACATCTTTGATGGCGGAGCTGGTTATGATCTTCATTCAAACCTCAATAGCTCTCAATCTCACACTATTTCACAAAGAACATAACATTAAATCTAAACCCTAAAATTTACAAAGAACATAATATTAAATCAAACTCTTCTATCTATTTTTTCTTGCTCTCTCTCTCATGTCTCTCTCACACATCCTTCTCTTCCTCTCTCATTCGCTCATGATCATAAATCACTAAGACACATATTTGTGTTTAACTACACAAAATATACAATACAAGGAAGACAGTGTACAAGAAAAAGTTACAAAGAAAGAAATCTTAGTTGCACATAACAAAACAAAAGAATCGTACTTGGAATGAGACAAATGGAATTGATAGAGTTGAGAAGAAGCCCCAAAAGCCGATCTCCAACAATCTCCTACAAGAATAAAAATAAGAAAACCCTAGAAAAATGACGCGGCTTTGAGAATTTGGTCACGGACGTCAGATTCTGACATCTGTATTATCCGTCGAAATCCGACGTCCGCTTTGTGCTTTTTTTTTTTGCACAGAGAGGTGACGTTATCATGTAACTATGTCACTAGAACTTAGGAAGTCAGATTGATTGAAGAGCTATTCCATGAAAAATTTGAGCAAACATAAAAGATTGGCAGGAGCCTGGAGGTGCAAAATAGTCCTTTGCACTTAAAACAAAGACAAATGTGTGAAATAGGAATGAAAAATCATCCCCTATCTTGTATTTTCAATTATCCCACACTTTGATTCCATTTTTGAAGTCAAATATCCTAAGTCAACTTTTGCTTTGATCAGTCGAAGACCTAAAACACCATATACAATGACATTCGACTATAATGACTATTGCCTAAGGTCCCTTGACTTGTGGTTAGAGCTTCTTAATTAAGATCATAACATACTTCTCCACTTATGAACATTTTTTGAGACTTTCAAATATCTCCTAAATAATATATTCTTCTGAGTGACCTATCCACTGAATAAAGTACTCAAAGATGATATGATTTTACATTCATTTTTTTTGCTTATCTAATATTTTTTTCCTACATTTTAAAAGTATTATGCTCTAATGATTCATTTGCCATGCACCTTTTCCAATTGTGCTTTATACAATTTGAGGGTACAGATTGGATACATTAGGTCATTGTGACATTCATGGTCCACGAGAAGTCATCAACCATGAACGACATCATGCCAAGTATGGCCACATCATGCCAAGTCTGTATAAAGTTTGTGTCATACTAAGCATGTTAGAAAGATATAAAATTTACAGCAAAATCTCAGTAACTGACTAAAACATCTTTTAAGTACAAGGCTTACACATTTTGGGTTGAAGCATTTTGCCATGACTAAACGTCTGCTGTCTTATAGTTTCTAGATCGATTATTGTTATCCAAGTATATAGTGATTGGACATGTCACATGTTCCTTAACCTGAAAAAAATAGGCCATGTACTACTATCCTTTTTTGGATAAAAGAATTTCCAAGGCCAAGGAGATTCCATGCATTTATGGTGATGATCAAGCATCACAACAACTTGCAATCAATCGTATCTTCCATGCTCGGACCAAGCATATCGAGATTGCACACCATATTGCAAGGGAGAAGGTGCAAGCCAAGGAGATCAAGCTTCTTCATGTATCGTCATTCGAATGTGTTGCTGATATTTTGATTGAACTGTTGCCAAAGAACTCATTTATGAATTGACATATGCACTTGGTGTCGTAGATATATTTATTCTAGACTTGCCAAGCCAGATTTTGAGGAGGAATGTTGAAATTGTCAAATTCTAGCTTTTGATCTATGATTATTTGTACACAACTTGATACCACACATTTAAGAAACACAGTTTAAACACCCGAACGGATCAATCACCACAGCACAACATCAAGTGCAACAAGACAAGACAACAGAATTGCTCTCAACAAACTATATATTCAACTGATCGAGTAAGTACAAAGATAAGTTGCTTAAAAGCTCTCAAAGGGCTCGTAAAAGAAAGATGGCCCGATAACTCTAGAACTAAAGACACGTGGTGCCGTCGAAATATGAAAGCACTATATAAGTCGATCATTGCTATTTTAACACTCTCCCTCAATGATCAACGTCTCTCTTTATTTTAGAGTTTACTCTATTCATGGAACATACCTCCATGATCGTATTACAAGTAAAGGCCTTTTACATAACCGGATCTAAGCCAAGTTTGGCTCTAAAAGTCTCAAACTTTTCTTTACTTAAAGCTTTTGTGAATATATCAGCAACTTGTAATAACGTAGAACAATGTACAATACTTATATCTTCAAATTGTAACTTGTCATGCACAAATTGATATTTGACCTCAATATGTTTTGTCCTTGCGTGAAAGATAGGATTCTTAGCCAATTGTATTCTACTTTGACTGTCACAGAAAATAACAGTAGGATTTACTTGCTTCATGCCAATCTCACATAACAACTTACGTAGCCAAACAGCTTCTTGGGTCGCAGAACTTAATCTTTATATTCGGCTTCTATAGAAGAAAGAGAAATAGTATCTTGCTTCTTGCTAGACCATGAGAAACAACCGCTACCAAAATTGAAGGCATAACCTATTGTTGACTTTCTATCATCTATACTTCATGCCCAATCAGCGTCAACATAACCCTTCAACTTAGGTAAAACACTTTGTCTTTTGTAGATTAAGCCAAGGTTAGGTGTACCTTTCACGTACCTCAAAATCTTTTTTGCAGCTTTCCAATGGTCCATAGTGGGTGATGACATGAATTGGCTAATCAAACTTACAGCATAGCAAATATCAGGACGTGTAGTCATAAGATATATCAAACTCCCAACTAGCTGACGAAATAGAGTAGCATCAACATGTGCACAATCATCAATACGAGATAATTTCTTACCAGCTTCGCAAGGGGTGATGGAAGGTTTGCACTCTGTCATGTGAAATCTCTCCAATATCTCGCCCACATACTTGTTTTGACATAATCTGATATTACTGCCAGTTTTCCATACTTCGACACCCAAGCAATAGTGCATAAGATCTAAATCTGTCATCTCAAACTGCTTGCATAAGTTGGCTTTGATAGAACGAGTTAGGTTCTCATCATTGCCCGTGATAATGATATCATCAACGTAAAGTACAATCAAGGCAATGCTGTTATCATTTATAAGAACATAAAGGTTTGGATTTGAATTTGTTCTTACAAACCCATGAGAAAGAAGGTAATTGTCAATGCGTCCATACCATGCACGTGGCTCTTGCTTAAGGCCATAAAGTGCTTTCTGTAGTTTACATACCTTCTATTCTTGCCCTTTTGCCATGAAGCCCTGCAGTTGGACCATATAAACTTCTTCCTCTAAGTCACCATTCAAAAATGTGGACTTCACATCCATTTGATGGATCTTCCACCCAAAATGAGATGCTAAGGCAATGATAAGACGTAGCGTAGTCCACTTAGCCACTGAAGCAAATGTCTCTTCATAGTCAATTCCTTTGCTTTGCTCATAACCCTTCACTACTAGGCATGCCTTATGCTTTGCTATCGTGCCATCCGCATGAAACTTTGTTTTAAACACCCATTTGTTGTCAATGGGTTTCTTTCCAAGTGGTAGATCAACCAACTCCCATGTATCATGTTTGTGGATGGATTCTATCTCCTCTTCCATTGCCCTTTGCCACTCTTTGTGATCTTTTGCCTCATCAAATATTGATGGCTCTCAACACTTCAAAATACCACTCATTAGGGCATAGTTCACATGATAACGATTGGGAGACTTCCTTTCCCGCATTGATCTTCTCACTTATGCTTGTGTGCTAGATCCTGGTTGATTTAGCTTTGCGTCCTTCATGATCTTTTCATACTATTTTGGTATCTTAGATTCAGGTGATACACTACGTGGAGAGTATGTATCCCAAGGAGTGTCTAAGTAATGTCTCTTACTTCCAATTGGTTTCTCCTTTATTGCTCCTATTGGCAAATACCTCCCCCTAGGCTCTTGAATAGGTGGTATCAAGTTTCTTTCGCTCCTCCTTTGGCACATGTACATAGGCCTTACATCCAATGACACAAAACTTATCAATTTTTGGGTTTATTCCTGTAAATGCTTCTTCGAGAGTCACATTTGGAACCGCAACTGTAGGGCTCCTGTTTTGCAAGAACGTTGTCGCACTGCATGCTTCCGACAAAAGTGAATCGGTCAAGCCCATTTGCTTCATCATGGAGCGTGCACTCTCCATAATAGTCCTGTTTTTCCTTTCAGTTACATCATTACCATGCGGCGTGTGTGACTATGTGAATTGTCTTTTGATGCCGTGTTCTTTGCAAAAGTCCTCAAAATCATCAGATTTGTATTCGTCCCCTCTATCAGATCTTAGCACTTTGATGCGTGCATCCAGTTGGTTCTCTACCAAAGTCTTGGACTCCTTGAAACGAGCAAAAGCGTCAGATTTCTTCTTCAAGATATAAATCCATGTCCTCCTAGAGTAATCATCTATGAAAGTCATAAAATAATATGCTTTCCCCAACGACATGGTCTTCATTGGGCCGCACAGGTCGCTGTGAATGAGTTCCAGGGGTTTCTTAGCTCTTGCAGCTCCACCTTTCTTGAATGTCTCCCTGTGATGCTTTCCCATGACGCATCCTTCACATATTGCATGATGATCATCCTGCAATGCCGGTAACTCTATTACCATCTTCAGCTTCGCCATCAATCTCAAGCTCCCATAATTCAAATGACCAAGTCTTCTATGCCACAACTCAAATTGAGATGTTGTTGAGATAGCCAAACCATATTCTCCTAGTTTTGCAGCATCCAATTTATAGAGGCCACAATTACTATCTCTATAACCCTTCGCCACCACTTTATGGTTGTGGTTCATATCCCTCATACGGCATCCATCCTTGACAAATTCAACTTAAGATATTGATTTTCCATTACACCAACAGAAAGCAAACTCTTTTTGAGTCCAGGAACATAAAGCACATTAGGGATGTTCTTGATTTTACCATTAGGAAATTGCACAAGTACATTGCCCACACCCTGTATTTGGCATTCCTCTCCATTGGCTAGAGTGACCTTATCCCCATCATGGCAGTGGTGAGAATTTCTCAAACCAATCACGTTTCTCGGTCATATGTCTTGTGGCGTCTGAATCTATGAACCAACTTGGGAGGCCAATGCTGATGAGAAGACTCTTGTCTTGTCATCTTCTCCATCATCTTCGGCAATGTTGCCTTGTTGAGTCACTTTTCTCGCCTTTATGTCCGCTTTCTTCTTGTAACACTCGTGTGCGCAATGACCCGGTTTGTGGCAATAGTAACATTTTGCTTGCCTTTAGCAAGCAAGGCTTGATCTTCCTATGGGTTTGCCTTGACTTCACCACCTCACGATGCTGCTCTTCTTGCAGCATGATTCCATGGAAGTCTTCAAAAGTAGGGAACCTCTCCCTCAAAGCAATGCCGCTCACAAACATCTGTAGCCCATCCAAGACACCGCTCATTGTGGTATGTACCAATTCAACGTCCCTAATTGGTTCTCCAATTGTCACAAGTTGATCTCTCAGCTCTTTTATCCTGCTGAAGAAAGATCCCACTGATTCACTTTCCTCCATCCTTATTGCGTTCAATCTCGACTTCAAGAACATGGCCCGAGCTGGATTGCAAGTTTGAAATTGCATTCTAAGAGCTTCCCAAACATATGAGTGACTACATGGTCTTTCACTGAAAGATTGATTAAGGACAATGCTCTCTACACCTTTTTATGAAAGGCCCTCATGTCACCTGGAGTGGTATTTGGCCGGACTTCAACACCTGCCACGATCTCCCACAACTCTTTTTCCATCAAAATGCTCTTCATTTTGAATTTCCAGATGTTGTAGTTAGAAGCCCCATCAAGTTTGCTTGCATCGCCCAAAATTGCCTCATTGATGTTTGCCATCTTCAAACTGCTTGAAACTCCACCTGTAGGCTATAAAGTGTATGTCGAAGCCAACTGTGATGTCAGAAATAAAAAATAATGACCTGCAATTTTTGGCTTACCAGGCCACCCGCCGCTCTTTTGCCAAGTTAAAAGCCAAACTAGCGTCGCTTTCCGAAATGCTTCTCGTCACCAACTCCTAGCTACCTGCCCAGTGGAGTGGTGAAATCACTTATGGCGCATTCCGAACACTTTCTCCACAACAATCACTCTGTTTTGGTGTACCGTACTTGTAGGTACAATCAGGGTGCCCTTCGTTTGGAGGTTATAGCGTTTTGTTTGGCCAAAATAGGCTAAAGGAGGTGAAAATAAGGGCAATTTTGGTTTTTGAAGTGTTTCTTCAGTGTGAAGAAACTTCACCCTTCAAAAACTTGGGACCCAACAATTATTTCAGTTTGAAGATTTTTAGTGAAATTGCACTACACTTTGCACTTCAGACCCCTTCAGACTTTTTCACATCAATCCAACGGATCCTTTAGATCCAACGACCCACCTAACGTGCAATCACCATCGTCGATCTATGTGACTCGAGATCGGACGACTTTCCACGCCTCTGCACGTTGATCAAGGGCCTTTGAAGCACCAGGCACTTCGGGCCACTAACATGTTAGTTGAACTGGGTGCGCGCGAGGTCCCCCGACCTCTCCTCCTCTTCTCCACGCAACCTCTCTCTTCAAGATGGATCTTCCTTTCTCTTCACAAGCTATGGCTGCTGCCTGTGGATCAATCTAGCTGTTCTCTTTCTCCACGGCCAATCGCGGCCTCCTTGCTGCTGGGTTGCACTACCAAGGCTCCCATCCTCAGCAACTTACAGCTCGGAGAATGTCTTCCTACAAGGAGATATCCATGATTTTGCTCTTTGAAATCCTAGTAGCTTTGAAGAGAAGGATATTTTGGGCTTGAGCTTTCACTTGTAGCTCCTATCTGGCTAAGGTCACCCTACAACAGGCAAGACTTTGTTCCAAACTGCTCTTCAAATGGTGTTCGATTGGATTCAAACCAATCACTCATGCCAAGCGACCCTTCAGAAGATTTTTCAGCTTCACTTTTTGCTTGCCCTCTGATTCAACTGACAATCCCCTACCTCTGAATCTTCTTACAGTTTTGAGCTATTCCACGAATCTCCACAAACTCGGTTTTGTGCTTCCTAGCCAACAAACTATTGTGAATTGGCAGCTCTCTGTTCTTGTCCGGTGTTTCAAACCACCAAGGGGCTCTGATACCAAGTTAAGAAACACAGTTTAAATACCCGACCAGATCAATCACCACAGCACAACGTCAAGTGCAAGAAGACAAGACAACAAAATTGCTCTCAACAAACTATATATTCAACTAATTGAGTAAGTACAAAGATGTTGTTTGTAATATGGAGACGTTTGAATGTTTAGAAAGTCTTGATATCCTATTTTTGAATGTAATATCTATTCTATGTTTGTGTCTTGAGACACAATTACTGCACTCAATGTTGGATGGTATTTCACTGCACGTTTTCACAAGCGTATCAATATCGATGATAGTGTTTGATGTATCAATATTTTGATTGCTTTGTAGAAGATGCTGGATATGTGTTGGAAATATTTGTGTTTGAAATGTAAGACTTCCCATTCGGCAATTTTTTGTTATGGGAGCTAGTTGCTCAACCCCATCTTTCTTTTGTGGCCATAAAACAATGTTGGAAAGTTTAGTTCTTCACTACAAGTAACTTGATACAATCCTATTGGATTTTGGCCCTTGCATCTTTAGAAGTGTTTGTTTGTAGAGTTTCACCTTCTTTTGTGTTGTGTTTTATGTACTTGTGAAAATGCGTTATCCAGTCATTATTGATTTTCACATTACATTCCTTGTATAATGGTGTATCACATATTTGTTGTAAAGCTTGTATCAATATGATTGATCTTACAATTCCACTCATATATGCAGGCTTGTATTGCATTTTGTGTCGTAATGCAACAACTACAGAGGCACATTCGTCCATGAATCTTGGTAGTACATTTTGCACTTGATCTAGATTTGCAGCGACATTGATAATACTTCTGGTAATGCCTAGCTGTCCTTCAAATGAAAGATCTCTTAATTATGAGAATGCAATCCTTGGTGATACTAAGCGTTCTTCTAAGTCATTGAGTTTATTTACTTTGGTCAATGCCTCATTGGTGGAATACAAGTGAAAAAGATGATTCTCCCTGACAAGAATACTGGTGTCTTGGAAAACAATCTGAACAATATTGCTAAAAGGAATGACCTTAGCTTTTGTACCCTCTACGAGCTGAAGATTTATAGGTGGATGGCTGGTAAAGTTGAATGTAAAAGGTGGCTTGCTCGGAAAGTCACTGGTGAATAATCCTGGAATTTTGAAAAAGTAAGTTGCAGAAGAGCTATTGAATTTCCAAGGCCAAGGAGATTCCATGCATTTATTGTGATGATCAAGAATCACAACAACTTGCAACCAATCCTATCTTCCATGCTCGAACTTAGCATATCGAGATTGCACACCATATTGTAAGGGAGAAGGTGCAAGCTAAGGAGATCAAGCTTCTTCATGTATCATTATTCGAATGTGTTGCTGATATTTTGATTGAACCATTGCCAAAGGACTCATTTATGAAGTTGAGATATGCACTTGGTGTTGTAGATAGATTTATTCTAGATTTGTCAAACTAGATTATGAGGAGGAATGTCGAAATTGTCAAATTCTAGCTTTTGATCTATGATTATTTGTACATAACTTGATACCACACGTGTGGAGCCTGTTCCCACCTGTGGATGATAGTATTAAATGCATTTATTTTTAGTTAGATAGAAAAAGTCTTGACTAACACTAGTGAAATGCTAGTCAAGTAGGATATTGCCATTTGGCACCATTTTACTAATTGATCAAGCATTCTCATGTGAATAGTGGCTGGTTCCATGTGTGAGAGGTTGTTCCCATGTGTGTACATATCTGGAAAATGTCAATAGCTTATCATGGGAGTTGATTTTGTAAGTTCCTATAAGTTACAAAAATTTCTTCAAATCAAGGAAAATCATGGTGGGGCAATGGCATCAAGTTAGGAATTAAAGAGGTGAGTGCTTATCTAGTAGTGATTGGTGGATCTGAAGTGATGTGGCATTTCCCACAACATGCTAAATCAACATATCAAGTTGAAATGTACTTGATCTATATAGAGATCATTATTGTGAATATTAAATTTGATGAGGAGATCTTGATTTTGTGACAAATCCATGTTATTTAAGTTGATTTTCTGTTAGGATCTAGTGCAATATGCAGCTCACATCACACAATCAGCATATGGTAAAAACAAAAGATAATAGATTACAAAAAAAAACTGTACAGAGTATTCACAAACTGCAACGAAAAGGCAAGTGTCCTAAAATTGGCCTACCACCTGTCAAACTAAGGTCGGGCCCAATATGGCCAAATTCGATCGACAAACTTGGGACATGCCCCCAAGTATAGCAAGTATTGTAAATAACTCTGTACAGGCTAATTCTTCCTATGTGTGGCTACCCGGCTAACCCAAGTAGCCATCTAAGGGATTAGTGCCCGATCAATATATCCTAATGGATCATGTCCCAATCACATGAGCGACATGGCTCAAATTGAGGAAATCCCACTGCCACCATGAGACTTACATCCTCCATCTAGGTAGGCTGACATCCTATCAGAAACTTACAAGCACAGACCTGTAAAGCTGACATAAATGAGCAACTGAGACTCAACCTGAGGAAATCTTAGTGCCACCATAAGATTGCACCCTCACCAGATAGATAACTAGTAAACAATGACAAGTCAATGAGCATAAAATGACTACTTTGTTCCTGACGTAGCAAATTCACAACCACATACGACTCCAACTCAGATCTTGACTGCCGTGACAAGGCAACATGCAAGCCCACACACACTCATGAAAACCAACATGAATGATAAAGTGTCAAATACATGACCAAGGCCTGCCCATAAGTTGTATCTTGTCGTACCAACACCTGTGCCATCTGTAGATCCACTGCTACATCACTGGTCACCAAATCAGGTCCTCAACCATGGCCTGCACCTGTACCAAGATGCTCTCACATCCAAGCATATCCAACTGTCCAATATGTCCTGAAAGCTAATCCCCATCCATTCCCCATGCTCCAAGCACAAGAGTCTACCAAGGACTCAATGAATGGATGTATGCAATATTCACCATAGGCTATACCTAAGTAGCTCGCCCATCTCCCATAGATACTGATGTTGATTTGCCTTTCCTACATCCCATGTAGGCTCAACTTCCCATGCTTGACGTTGCCAACTCTGATTTGACGAGTGTATAGGCCTCCCACCAAGGAGCCTATCTCACCAACACATCCATTATAGCATCCAAGCCAAAGCGAATGCAAACTAGATCCACTATCATGATGAATAACTCACCCACGATCCATAGCATGTCAGGTAGGATAGCTCCAGAATCTTGTACCTTGTACCATCTGATCAACAAGTATCCATTAACCATTGATGGCTCTCCAAGAATCTGTCCACCTATAGTGCAACTAGACTCCAACTAGATCTAACCAAAAACTGCATCCTGCTTACCAAATAATGATGGATAAAGACAACATGTAATGCCAACCTGGAGATTACTATGTATATAACCATGCAGCTGACTTGATCCCTCGCCAAAGTATCAGTTGTTACTCTCTGAGCAACCATCTCCATCCATGTCGGCTCATAACCATGGGCATGCTGGATCCACATGACCCCGTAATGCTCTCCATGCCCTCAGGGTATGTACCACCACAGGTACACTCCATGCCACCTAACTCCAAGTAGGCTTGATCCGTTGCTAGGTCACCACATGATGCACCAGCTGAAGATCATCATCCATACATTAAATGACATATCATACCTGAGCAACTGTAGCATCTCTCTGAGTGCCACCCCAATGGACTCGTCATACACATACTATGCTCACCTGATGTCTCTGATTCTGGTTACCATCCTGGTAGACAATCCAAACTCCAATGCATCACCTGCTCCACAAGGCTCCTAGCATCTGCTCGCTCTCCCTGGCTATGTGCCACCCGACACCATGCCAACGCAAGCATATCCCTGAGTCGCCGCACACTGGATCCCGAGACTACTGTCTTCCTGATCGTACTTAGGTTTATGGTTTTGAGTGACTCCCTTTAGGCTTATCCCTGGTCTCACCACCTGAGAATCTGTACCATAGAAAATCCAACAACTGTGCCAAGCCTAGGCTCCTGCAAATAAAGCCAAATGTATGAAAGCTTTAAGTAGCTTATCCACGCCCGTGATGGTAGATGCCTCCCCATCGATGCCAATGTCCAAAACTGGCCCCTTGCTGTAATGTCATCCTGTACTCCCAAATGAACACACCATGAAGTCCTCGCCATCAGTGTCCCATGCAGTAGATTGCTAGCAAAACACTCACCATAGTGTTTGCCCTTCGATCACACTCCATGCGATCTCCATCAGCTCTCCAACCTAGAGCTGGCTCTCAAAGCTTCCCGCTTTGCCCATTTGCATTTGCAGCTTCCCGATTCTATCATGAATCCCACTTGAAAGTCTTGTCCATGCCAATGACTCAAGTCCAATATGAAATAGCTGCCCCCTGATGATCATTCCATGTCTTTTTTGCAGTGCTATCCCTACCAGGTATCCCAATGCCATCCCTGATCACAAAGATCTGAGCATCTACCCTGTAGTGCCCACATCTATTCCCCCAAGCTAGCTCCTAGCTGCTCCTGTGAATGGTTCCAAACCACTCCATGAGAATACATCGAGATGTGAATCCCAAAGCCACCATCAAGTCCCTCACATGACTGTGCATGCCAATATCCCTCCAAGTGAATCTGTGAGATCTTCCATGGCCCAAACCAAATGATCTGCACCTTGCCATCACTGGAATCTGCATCTCTAATGCAATATTGATATGGCAAATTGACTTGACTTATCCAAACTGGCAATTGAAGTGTATCTCCTCGATGACAAACCTAATACACCACTCCACAGCTACAATGACTTGATCAAAATTGACTTATTGACTACAAAACTGCAAAATCATCACACTCACCACTCGCCAAGAGCATCCAAAGTGTGATTATCAACCCGTTCTTCATCCTCTGCATGTCTCACACATAGTTCGTCCAATGCAAGTCCGCTATCTTGCCCAATGGCTTCCAATTGGCACCACCTCGCACTTCCATCACCTATGACCGCCAAAATGTGTGTACCTCCATGCTAGCCCATATTTCCCTCCGAACGAGAAATTTTTAAGCTACAGATGCGTGTGTCAATGCAGCTATCACATGACTCGACAATGCCACTGCCAATCATACCTGTGAGAGCGTTCCCCCAAAATGCCACTTGACGTTGGTTGGTTCAAACCCCAAGAGTTGAACCTGATCACAAGAATTTTTCACCTGTAACCAGCAGACCATGCCTACCTCTCACCTGTGATTGCTTGCCCGCTCAAAATTGTCACCAATGATGAGTAGTCACGCCGCCAAACTGCACTTCCGTTGCCAATACTAGCTTTCTCCACACAATTCCGCTACTATTTGCTCCCATACTGCATTTATCACTTTCAGACACCCTATTACCCTATCAAGAGTAAGTAATAATGATTCAAAAGTGATAATGCCTCATTGTACCGCCCTAGCAGGTTTCACCAGCCAAAAATTGCCTCGAATTTGGCCCTATGGTACCCAGATAGCGAATGTAGCCCATCACTAGGTCACCTGCACTCCACTTGATAGAATGGTGACAAAAACACCCCAAAACATGTTTCTCCCAACTATGTGACGTTGCTCTGTCCGCTAGCTCTGAGCAGCCAGTTTCAGGGGTCATTTTGGCCCAAGGATGGCCAAAAAAGGTGCCTTCTAGCCTAGGATAGCGCTCTCCAAAATGCCTTCCAAAAAATGAGCTGGTTCTTCATAATGAAGATTTTTAATAAAGTGAAGTCCATTCTGGACTTCGGGTCTCTTCATTGTATTTCACATTGAAAATTTTTAATGAAGAGAAGGGTGCTTTTGACCTTCAGGCCCCTTCATTTGCCATCTAACGACCGATCTCTAATCGACTGTCCACACCTCATCCTGAAGGTATGTGGTTGTAAAAGAAGATAAGATACTATGCTTCTCAAGTTAAGAAGAAAATAACATAAACTTGACTATAATGATAATCTTGTTTAATTCTATATTTGCTTTGATCTACTAGGACTAATTGACATTGTCCATTTTACTTTGCACAATGTTCACAATCAGTAGTCACAATATTCATGATCACTATTCACAACATTCACGATGAAAATCTTAAAATCTAAGTTTCTCAGTTTCTCAGAATCTCGGTTTTTCAGAATCTCAATTTCTCAAAATCTCAGTTTCTCAATTTCTCAAAATCTTAGTTTTTCAAAATTTTAGTTTCTCAGAATCTCAGTTTCTCAAGATCTTAGTTTTTCAGTTTTTCAGTTTCTTAGAATCTCAGTTTTTCAGTTTCTCAATATTCTCAATTACAATGATTACAAATTATCATTAAAGTAATCTTCATGACGCATCTCTGAAAATTCATCATCCAATATGGAAGATATTTCTTGCAAAAAAAAACACAATTGCAAAATTATAATTAGATAGAGATCAGTTCTTATTGTTGAAAACTTATTGATGATTTATATTTGTCACAAAACTCAAAATCAATTGCAAACTCAATAATCTCAATGCCATTTCTCAATAAAAATAAGCCATAACAAAAAGCATGACTTAGATCCTCTTTTCAAATCAAATAATACTCCAACATCTCAGTCACCTATTTTGCGAGGATTGATTCTATGCTTATTTGGTTGAGGCTGAGCAGGGACACCCTTAGCATCTGAAGCTGCCTGTTTAGGCAAATTTGTTTGATGTCGCTTATCCTGTGTGTGGGCAGAATTTTTTCCTTCATTGTTGTGAAGAGTCAAGCACAACTTGCATTCATAACTACACATTTACCAACCAGGCAAAAGCTCTATCTATCTTAATATGTGCATGCTCATGTGCACACACATGTAGCATAGCATTCACAAAAATGTCAATTCAGTGCCAGTTGTTTCATGAGTTGGCAGAAATCAGCGCTTCAAAGAAGTTGTACAACAATAAACCAATTAATATAGATATCATCAAATGAGTTTGTCAAAAGAATTAAAAATAGAAATAGGATGTATCTTAATTAAGGTAGCATATGGATTTGTAGGCTGAGAAGAATTCAATGCTTTGAACTATTAAGAAAATGATAAAAAAAACGTCACATTAGAATATAGTAGTCGTTTTTCTGATAATTGCATGGAGAAAGCAAGCCATTAACAAGATGCCTCTTGCGGGATCTCATGGTCACGTATATCACTTCATTCATTTGCGCAATAAACAACATTAATACCACTTCACAATAAATACAATTTTTGTGTGACATTTATTGATCCTTGAAGCAATTGTTTCCCACCTCTACCTAAGCTCACAATAGTAGTCGTTGTATCTTGGAGTCAGCATCCATGTGAGAAGCAAGTTGTACAGTTGCTTTGTATGAATGAAATTTTTGTTCCATTACGCAATCTGGGTTATTATTGTCCATCTAGAAAAATCCACTAGAATTGACCTTAATGACAATGCAACTCCATGCAATAATTTTTTGAAATTTTACCGTATGGAGAGTTCTTGTGCGAATTATAAACCTTTCAACTACAAGCGGTAACTGATTTACAAATTTCTTGTTGTTGGTTGAATTTCTTACAAAAATCCAAGCGTAGAGGATATTCCCTATCTTGCATGCGATCTAGCTGAGAAAGAAGTAATGAGCAGATTCGCATCCAACATTACATGCAACAAACTGGATGATTCAAATATTGTCACGAAACACGAGTGGGGACTTGACTTAGAACTTGCAAATCCTCATGCTTTCTTTAACTTCTTCACTAGCTAGCCTTGTGTCTCAGAAGTTTATGTGTCACCTACTGCTGTAACAGGTTTGTTACTTTAGATATTGCACTGCCTCAACAAAGACATTGAATAATCTTTATCCAGTCTAATTTGTGAATGTAAGGGATATAAAGAATTTCAAAAAGCTACCAAAAATCTCATAAGGAAGAAGGGTAACTCAAGTCTGCATAGTACCTAGGTTGTCAACCTTGAATCTAATAGCTGTCCATCCACCAACAGGGACTCCAATCCTATTTATTTCAAGAAGATCCACAAGATTGAATTTTTCTTCGTCTGATGCCTTGCAATTTCCAAAACCACCTCTAACTACAAAGAAATTGTATCCATGCAAGTGAAAAAGATGATTCTCTGTGACAAGAATACTGATGTCTTGGAAAACAATTTGAACAATATTGCTAAAAGGAATGACCTTAGCTTCTGTACCCTCTACGAGCTGAAGATTTATAAGCGGATGGCTGGTAAAGTTGAATGTAAAAGGTGGCTTGCTCGGAAAGTCAATTGTGAATACTCCTAGAATTTTGAAAAAGTAAGCTTGCAGAAGAGCTATTGAATTTCCAAGGCCGAGGAGATTCCAAGCATTTATTGTGATGATCAAGCATCACAACAACTTGCAACCAATCCTATCTTCCATGCTCGAACTAAGCATATCGAGATTGCACACCATATTGTAAGGGAGAAGGTGCAAGCTAAGGAGATCAAGATTTTTCATGTATCATCATTCAAATATGTTGCTGATATTTTGATTGAACCATTGCCAAAGGACTCATTTATGAAGTTGAGATAAGCACTTCGTGTTGTAGATAGATTTTTCTAGATTTGCCAAGCTAGATTATGAGGAGGAATGTCGAAATTGTCAAATTCTAGCTTTTGATCTATGATTATTTGTACATAACTTGATACCACACGTGTGGAGCCTGTTCCCACCTGTGGATGATAGTATTAAATGCATTTATTTTTAGTTAGATAGAAAAAGTTTTGACTAACACTAGTGAAATGCTAGTCAAGTAGGATTCTCATGATCAAGCATTCTCATCTGAATAGTGACTGGTGCCCATGTGTGAGAGGTTGTTCCCACATGTGTACATATCTGGAAAATGTCAATAGCTTATCATGGGAGTTTATTTTGTAAGTTCCTAAAAGTTACAAAAATTACTTCAAATCAAGGAAAATCATGGTGAGGCAATGACATCAAGTTAGAAATCAAAGAGGTGAGTGCTTATCTAGTAGTGATTAGTGGATCTGAAGTGATGTGGCATTTCCCACAACATGAATCAACATATCAAGTTGAATTGTACTTGATCTATATATAGATCATTATTGTGAATATTAAATTTGATAAGAGATCTTGATTTTGTGGGATATCCATGTTATTTTCACTATTTGTGTTGTGATCTTTTGCATTGAATGCTATCCATAGGTAATTTACTTCACTCTATGTCCACTTTCTGTACAGTGATAGGCTTTGACATCTGTGAGGCTGCTCATCCATTACTTTGATCAATTTACATCACGATCTTACTAGTTAAGTGCATAAAATTGATCTAAATCAAGATCTAAACATTAGATTTGTGGATGATCAATCTAACTAGCATCCAACACCTCTTGTAAATCCATTGCACATCCATTCTTGGTCCTAAATTCAGAATTTTTCAACAACGCTCAAATGTGAGAGCACCATAGAATTGACATCTTCTTCTATAGATGCAATTTGTGCATATGGAGGAAAAATTGCATGTCATTTCAGACCTTGTTTTTTTATTTTTTTCAAAGAATTTTAGAATTCTCTACAGTCATAAAAGCCCTTGATTTCCATCTTTAACAAAATCTTACTAAACTATGTAAATTTGGATTGGGTGGATACAAATCACCAGTAACTATCCAAAGATCAATATGTCATCTATTTTCTAACCTCCAAGAGTTTATGTCATGTCTATACCCATGTAGCCATGGTTGTAAGATATTATAGATCTTAGTTTACATGCATATGATAGTTGGTTACCATTATCATCAAGAATCAACACAAATCATATGGAAAATTCTGAAGCAATCCAATGACTAGATGTTTATTTTATGAAAACTGAAGAGTGAAGTACACATGTTTGATGTTTGAAAAGTGAAATAGAAATGTTTAATGTTTGAAAAGTAAAATAACCATGTTTGGTGTTTTGGAAAAGTGAAGGTGAAATAGATGTGTTTGAAGCCTACAATTGAAGAAATTTAATGATACCTTTAGGTTTATGTCATTCCTATAGTTCCATTTGAGTTAAAAGTCAACAAGGTACTCTTAGTTCTATTTTTGCCCTACAAAGTAATCATGTACTCCAATAGAAATGGGGCTACATTCAACTCTTAACTCTTGAGCACCCTATGTGGTAACCCAAGGTAAAGGTGTCACATAGGACTGATTAGCAAAAAAACTATTATGATTAGCAAACTTGTTTAGGAAAGAAAAGGGCCCTCTCTGAATTCGAAAAGTGCCCTAACGTGACTAGTTAGACTCCTAGTTATGTTTTTTTGAGGCCCAAAATTAGGTCTTCTAGAACCTTCTATCTCAAGCCACTTGTCCTTTCATGATGAATTCTAGAAGTGGCTTACTCTCCAAGTTATTGAACAATTCTAGCTATTCCCCTCTTTCTCACACTTATAATTGTGTGTGTGTGCGCAAGAGAGAGAGAGAGAGAGAGAGAGAGAGAGAGAGAGAGAGAGAGAGAGGGAGTAGTAGAAACCAACAGAGTCTGAAACTGTTATTGAGAATCTCAAATGAGTACAAATGATGCCCATTTATTCTTGGGGAGGCCCTTGTCTCATTCATCCTATTGGCTACTTGATAGTGGCGAGAGAGAGAGAGAGAGAGAGAGAGAGAGAGGGGCTGAATTTTTAGTGGTGGGGAAGGCCCTGCTTGAGGGCCTTTATTGCTGGGAGGGCCCTTGCCCGAGGGCGGGAGCTCAAGGGCAGGCCCCGATCAGCAAGGAAGGCCCGAGGGCTTCGGGCCTTCCCCTATGTAATGTGAAGGTTTTTTTTTTTTTTTTTTTTTTTTTCGTTTTTTGGCCGTTCGATACGACCGTATGCGTGGACCAGTTTTTTTTTTTTTCGCAAATTTTTTTACGTTTGTGGTGGAATGTGGATGTGGACAGCCAATGACAGGCTTCCACTGGACATGCACATTCCACCGGAGAGAGGAGAGAGAACGTGCATTCCATCGGAGAGAGGAGAGAGAACGTGCATTCCATCGGAGAGAGGAGAGAGAAAGTGGATTCCATTGGAGAGAGGAGAGAGTGACAGATTCCTAGGATAGAGAAAATTGGATGGACATTATGCTGCTGGAGGTGGTCCCAAAATACAAAGGACACATGAGCACAAGGCATTACGGATTTACTAAAAACCCACAAACCTGGTTAAAAAATATCGTAATATGCGGTATAATTTTGTGTGGGTGCTGCGGAAGAACATTTGGAAGCATTGCTTTACAAAATTGTAAAATTTTGCAGTAGGCTAATGAGAATGTCATCGATTTCAGTGATTTGCAAGGCCAAAAATTTAAATTAAGAAAAGAAATCTAAAAATAACTAAAATACTGATTAAAAAGACTCGCAAAATTCGATGGCTGTCTTGAATTCCTTGATGATACGTATATGGTTTCGACAATAGCATAACATGTTATTTTCTCTCGTGCAGAAACTAGAATGAAGCTGCAGAAAAGCATTACTGAATCGATGGAACTGAAAGAAGATATAGCTTATTATATGGGCACAACAAGGTATAACGGATTTAAGTGAATTATCAGATACACGATTTCCAAATCGATGCTTGTATGAGTGTTAATGGTTGATAGCTCAAGTACATGGATTGGTTTGCTTGTTTGTAGCCTAGATTGAACTGTAATATATTCAAAGCTTTGTAATCGCGGCGAATTTTGCAGACTTAGGGTATGTCACAGGCGGTGCTTGAAGCACCGAGTTATAAGCCTAGCCACGATCACCACTTTCCGATTAGTACTGCTATCTATTCTTGCAGCCAATGTATCTTTGTGTATAAGAGCATAACATTAGAGCGTAGTCGCGCATGCTATCATGCCCTATCAATATAATCTTTGGCATATGAATTCACTACAGGACAGTGCAGGACAAGATATAAGTGATGCTGGAATGACAATTATGAACTCCTTCACGATTCCAGAATTTATTCCACCCTACCCCGTGAGAGTCCACTCTATGGAGGCGGAAACTTGCAAAACAATTCGCGAATGGCTTCTCTATCATTCTGTGGACAAGGTCTTCGACCCTGACAAGTTTACAAAGCTACTGCATAGTCCAGAATTTGCAGCTCGAATGTTTCCAGACACTTCAGCAGAGAGGTTGGAATTGTTCTCTGAGTTCTTGATAGTTACGTATGTGGTTGACGAGATAATGGACGACACTGAACTTGATAGACCTTGGGAGACGACCGTTTCTCTTGCACTGGAAATTCACAAAGTGATAACATCAACTTTTCCTGAAATTCAATCAGTAACGGAGATTTTAGATACTTTTTCAACTGATTGGCGTGAAACTATTGAAATCTCTTCCCTGACGAGCCATACAACGTCAAAGATAGCCATCCTAATCCCTGCGAAAGTAAGCCCAACGACTTGTTTTCTATCTAGTGTTCTTTAGGAGAATTTCCGAGAAGATGCACATGTAAGCAGGCACATATATCTGCCATCCTTGGTTGCGCTAAGTTGACTGATCGTGTTGATTTTTCTGATTCTGACAGTTGACGCTGGGAAACTATCCCCAATAGGCTCCTGTTTTCGTGACTTTTGGGGTGCAGCCGTAGCATCGATGCACCGCGAGTCTTGCCTTCGACTAGCCCGGTTCTATCAAAAGTTCCTGATAGCCAGTCTCATTCAGATCCAAAACAGAGAAATGAATATGTCCTGATTCGGAGAGACGCTGGAGCAAGCGCATGCTGTCTGGTACGTAAGCCATTGCTGACTATTCATTGGATTTTAAGTATATGTTTCATGAATTTACGCAAGATACTCAGTAGTAACCATGGGATTCTATAATCCCAGGATCGGTGCTGTCAGCCTATTTCCTAAAATTGTCAAACTTCTCAATCAAACAGTATCTTCTAGGTTCTGAGGAGGCTATTTCTTAGCTTGATGTGTTGTCTTATCTATCATGATTAACCTTAATGCTGGGCTTCAGATATTCGTAGACTTTATGGATGGCGTACTTATACCGGAAGAAATCTTCAGCAGTCCTCAAATGCAAACAATGGTGAATATATTCCGTGACATACTATCATGGCACAACGATCTTTGGTCTTTCAAAAAGGTAAAGCTTAAAAAATAATCATCACGCTTGATTCCTGCACCCACTGATTGACAATTACTCGGTGTTGAAATTTGAATGAGCTGCCATGTGCGTATGCAGGAATGCGTGGTCAAAGGAGATGTTCACAACCTTGTGTTTCTGCTCAGCCATTATCTTCCGTGTTCATACCAAAGAGCTGCGCAGGTTGTAACCGAAATGTTGCGTGCTCAATGCAGCGAGTTGGAGGCTGTGGCAGAGGAGCTGCTCAAGGTGACGACTGCAGTGGTGCTGCTCGTGTACTTTACATGTACGCAACAAGGTGATATGTATCACAGAGGGAGACCCTGCATTGCAAGATTGCAAGGAGTATCTGTTATTTAGGAAGAAATTTTGAAATGAAAAGGTAAAATTGATGAGCAAATAAAAGAAACAACAATGTGGTTTTATATCACAAAGGCCTTGCCATGTGATAATAATATAAATCCTAAAATTTTATGATTTGGGTAAGGCATTTTAGATATTCACTACAAGAATTGCTGTGATTTCCGACGGGATTTCTGAAATGAAATCGCGTTTTAATTTTATTTTGAATCGATGCGGGCGTCGAAAAATGCGTCGCTATAAGGTCGTTGGAATCCGTCGCATTTAAAATCCGTCGGAATCCGACACCAAGCCCAAAACCGGCAACCGGCCGGTAAAAACGAATCAGAGAACATGCCATGTGGACGTCGGTTTCCGACATCCACATGGCAGAAAAAAAAAAACGAAAAAAAAAAGAACCTCCCCCTTTTTTTTTTTTTTGCTGCCACGTGGATGTCGGATTCCGACGTCCATGGATCCGACGTCCACGTGGCCGGGCTGTCGGAATCCGACATCCACGTGGGATAAAAACTTGAAAAAAAAAATATCTTTTTTTTTTCCCCTGCCACATGGATGTCGGAATCCGATTCCGACGCCCCCGTGGCCCGCGGGCCATCGGAATTCGACGTCCACGTGGCAAAAAGAAAATCATGGCAAAAACCAAACATACTCCAATCGACAGGAATTCGAAGTGTATACGAAGAATAAATGATTATGAAAAATGACATAGATGAAGCGAACTGAAAATAGATAAAGCCATACCTATTTCTGAGTGCATATGGAATTATTGAGTTTGCGATAGACTTTGTGTTTTGTGACAGATATAATTCATCATTAAGTTTTCACCAGTAAGAACTGATCTCTATCTAATTATATTTTTGCAATTGTGTTTTTTTTTGCAGGAAATATCTTGCATATTGGATGATGAATTTTTAGAGATGCGTCCTGAAGATTACTTTATTGATGATTTGTAATCATTGTAATTGAAAACATTGAGAAACTAAGAAACTGAGATTCTAAGAAACTGAAAAACTGAGATCTTGAGAAACTGAGATTATGAGAAACTGAAATTTTGAAAAACTAAGATTTTGAGAAACTGAGAAATTGAGATTCTAAAAAACTGAGATTCTGAGAAACTGAGAAATTTAGATTTTAAGATTTTCATCGTGAATGTTGTGAATAGTGATCGTGAATATTGTGAATACTGATCGTGAACATTGTGCAAAGTAAAATGGACAATGTCAATTAGTCCTAGTAGATCAAAGCAAATATCGATTAAACAAGATTATCATTATAGGCAATTCAATTGTCAAGTTTCTGTTATTTTCTTCTTAACTTGAGAAGCATAGTATCTTATCTTCTTTTACAACCACATACCTTCGGGATGAGGTGTGGACAGTCGATTAGAGATCGGTCGTTAGATGGCAAGTGAAGGGGCTTGAAGGGCAAAGGCACCCTTCTCTTCATTAGAAATTTTCAATGTGAAATTCAGTGAAGAAACCCGATGTCCAGAATGGACTTCACCTCATTAAAAATCTTCATTATGAAGAACCAGTTCATTTTTTGCAAGGCGTTTTGGAGAGAAGGCACCTTTTTTGGCCATCCTTGGGCCAAAATGACCCCTGAAACTGGCCGCTCAGAGCCAGCGGACAGAGCAACGTCACAGAGTTGGGAGAAACATGTTTTGGGGTGTTTTTGTCACCATTCTATCAGGCGGAGTGCGGGTGACCTAGTGATGGGCTACATTCACTATTTGGGTACCGTAGGGCCAAATTCGGGGCAATTTTTGGCTGGTGAAACCTGCTATAGGGCGGTACCATGAGGCATTATCACTTCTGAATCATTATTACTTACTCCTGATAGGATAACAAGGTGTTTGAAAGTGGTAAATGCAGTATGGGAGCGAATAGTAGCGGAATTGTGTGGAGAAAGCTAGTATTAGCGACGGAAGTGCAGTTTGGCGGCGTGACTACTCATCATTGGCGACAATTTTGAGCGGGCAAGCCATCATAGGTGAGAGGTAGGCATGGTATGCCAATTAGAGGTGAAAAATACTTGTGATCAGGTTCAACTCTTCGGGTTTGTACCAACCAACGTCAAGTGGCATTTTGGGGGAACGCTCTCACAAGTATGATCGGCAGTGGCATTGTTGAGTCATGTGATAGCTGCATTGACACACGCATCTCAGTGTATTCTCATGGAGTGGTTTGGAACCATTCACAGGAGCAGCTAGGAGCTAGCTTGGGGGAATACAGGTGGGCACTACAGGGTAGATGCTCAGATCTTTGTAATCATGGATGGCATTGGGATACCTGGTAGGGATAGCACTACAAAAAGACATGGGATGATCATCAGGGGACAGCTATTTCATATTGGACTTGAGTCATTGGCATGGACAGGGCTTACAGGTAGGATTCATGATAGAATTGGGAAGTTGCAAACACAAATGGGCAAAGCGTGAAGCTTTGAGAGCCAGCTCTAGGTTGGAGAGCTGATGGAAATCACATGGGGTGTGATCGACACATAGGAAGAATTAGCCTGTACAGAGTTATTTACAATACTTGCTATACTTGGGGGCATGTCCCAAGTTTGTCGATCGAATTTGGCAATATTGGGTCCGACCTTAGTTTGACAGGTGGTAGGCCAATTTTAGGACACTTGCCTTTTCGTTGTAGTTCGTGAATACTCTATATGTACAGTTTTTCTTTGTAATCTATTAACTTTTGTTTTTACCATATGTTGATTGTGTGATGTGATCTGCATACTGCACTATATCCTAACAGAATTTCAACTAAAATAACATGGATTTGTCACAAAATCAAGTTCTCCTCATCAAATTTAATATTCACAATAATGATCTTTATATAGATCAAGTACATTTCAACTTGATATGTTGATTTAGCATGTTGTGGGAAATGCCACATCACTTCAGATCCACCAATCACTACTAGATAAGCACTCACCTCTTTGATTGCTAACTTGATGCAATTGCCTCACCATGATTTTCCTAGATTTGAAGAAATTTTTGTAACCTATAGGAACTTACAAAATCTATGCCCATGATAAGCTATTGACATTTTCCAGATATGTACACACATGGGAACAACTGTGAAAATTGTCAACATTTCCTAGCTAGTTTGAGGCCTAAATTGGCTAAAATTGTAAATAGTTTTGGTTCTGGAGTTTCACACGTGTGAACCAGGCCACAATGTTAATATTTACTGTATTTTTTCAGTATGATGAAGTGTCAAACTTCATACCCTTCAAAATGAGACCATTTTGATGTATTTTGGTCATATAAGCCATTTTTAGCTATTTTTCCTATATAGGGAATATCTAGGGTCAAGTACCTTCTAGAGAGAGGAGAGAGAGTCATCTTCCTCATCCATAAATAGTAGGGAAGTCGTGGAGAACAGGTTGGAGAAACCTTTTGTATGCTTCATTGAGATCAATAGATCATTGTCATTGTTTCTTCCTCCATTGAGAGCATTGTTGTGTGTATTGTCTTCAAGCTATTGTGTATGATCTTAGGTGCTTTCCAAAAGTGATAGGCTGATGTATTATGGACTGTATAATGCTATTTTGGGCCGCACTTGATGTTTATAGAAGTTTCCATTTGTGATAAATGCTTTTTGATCAAGTTCTTTGCATTCTAGGTAGCATAGAATGTGTTGCCAATTCCTAGCTTATGTAGTTTGGAGTGCAAGCATTCAAGCCAATGATCTTGGAGTTTAGATCCACTTAGGATCTGTATTTTTCACATGGTATCAGAGCTGGTTGGCTTCTATTTACAGTAAGTATTCCATTTTTGGTGATATTTGGATGTTTGATCAAGTTCTAGCATGATTTTGCATTGCTTTGTTGATCAAATCTTACTAACCTTTGTTTTGTGAGTTGAACTTGTGGATCAAAAGCATATTTCAGGTCTATTGAAGATCAAAGGCTGAAAAGAAACTATTTTGGATCAGATCATAACACCTAATCATTTGTGATTGTGAGGCTTGTGCATATTCAATACTAACAATGTTCTTTTCAATCCTATTGTTGACAATCTCCATTCTTGGATGAACACTCTCCTTAAGTGGATGAAACTTCTCCTTAAGTGGATGACAAATGCTCTTTTGAGTGAGTTGTAATTCTCCTAAAGGCTGAGCAAAGCTCCCATTTGGATGAAAGATCCCCTTTTTTGGGTGAACATATTGTAAGCTCCATTGTGAAGAGCATATTGTAAAGATTGTCATCAATTTTGGCATAAATTTTGGTGTACTTTGTTGAGCATGTAAGTAACTCTCCTTATGTAATTTGATTGGAGCATTTGCTGGAAGGTGTTAACCATTATGCAAGTGTGTTTTCAGGTTCTTAACAGGTTGAGGAACATTCTCATGTGAAGTGATCTTAGATCTACATCTAAACACCAAGATTTGACAAGATAGTGAAGCTAGTCTTGTGATTCACTAAGTGTGCTCATTCATTCACCTCTAAATCTTGTATTTATCACTTGCTGGAGTTTATAAACTTTTAGAAGTGTGGTTTACATGTGGTTTTACAGGTTGAATCAATATCTTAGTGTGTTGATCATATGTTGATCAAGTTTGTTCATTACTAGGTAATCTTGGCATCCTAGTTTTGGGTATTTTCTAAGAATGCAAGTAACTCTTCACACCATAACTTGATTTGGTCACTTGCTGGAAAGTTTGAGAGCTTAAGCAAGAGTGTGTTCAGGTTGGTTTGATTTTGTAATCCATTCTTAGTGTGTGCAAAGTGTTTCATGTGTTTCAATCTTCCTTTCTATGCTTGGAAACCATCTAGGTTCAAGATAGAAGTGTTTTAGGGTCCTAAATATTCATAGATCTCTTTATCTATCATTTGTTGAGAGAAAAGTGAGTGCTAAGTGCTTTAGCACAAAACCTAAAAGTTGAAGAAACATTAGAATCATGGCTTCCAATGGTGGGATCATGCTAGAGTCTAGTGAAAGGTTGAGTTCATCAAACTACTCTACTTGGAAAGTGAGGATGGAGTCCTTACTTGAGTTGAATGAACTCATGGACATAGTTGCAGAAATTGAAGAGAGACCTCTCACACTTCAAGAGCAACAAAGGTTTGATAAGAAGGCCAAAAGGGCTCTTCATATCATTAAAATGAATGTTACAAATGAACTTCTCAAGGAAGTTGGAAAGTGTCAAAGTGCAAGTGAGGCATGGAATGCCTTAAAGAAGCTCTTTGAATCAAAGTTCACATCTAGGGTATTGACCCTAAGGAGACAAATATTTTCTAGTAGGCAAAGAGAGGGTGAAAGTGCTCATGCATTTATCTTGAGAGTTAAGTCCCTAAGTGATGATTTAGCATGCATTGATGAGAACATAAAAGATGGTGAAATAGTCCAAGTTATGTTGAATGGTTTGCTAAATGAACATGCTAACCTTGTGCAAAGTTTTGCCATTCAAAGAGTCTTGCCAAGTGTGGTTGACTTGCAAGAAATCTTATTGGCTGAAGAACATAGGTTGCAATCAAAGCTTGATGGTGCATCCTTGCAAGGTGGAGGTGAAGAGGCTTTCTTCACAAAAGGCAAATTCAAGGGCAAAGGTAAAGGCAAAGGGAAATGGTCCAAAGGTGGTAACTTTGATCATGATGATCACTCTTCCTCTTCCTCTTCTACTAAGAACAATAAGTCAAAGTTCAAGTGCTTTTATTGTGGGATAAAAGGTCATTTTGCAAATGAATGTTATAAGAAGAAAAGAGAGCAAGGAGAGAGGCAAGGAAATCTTACAATAGATGAGGAAGAACATAACACATGTGAATCACTTGTTATGACTTCAAGTTTGTTAGCCAACATAGATGATAATGATCCTTGGTGGATTGATAGTGGAGCCTCATCTCACATGACAAGACATAAGGAATAATTTACATCCTTATTGTCTTATGAGGGAGAAGGTAACATCATCTACACTGCAAATGATGGTCAATGTGACATCAAAGGCATAGGCACTATTCCTATTTCCCTTTCAACAAATAGGAAAGCAAATCTTGAAAATGTTTTGTACATTCCTTCAATCACTAAGAATTTGCTTAGTGTAAGTCAAATGATTGACAAAGGACTTGATGTGGAGTTCATTGGAGATGCATGTTTGATAAGTAAATGTGGATCCTTGATTGCTCAAGGTAGGAGGCATGGTAAACTTTTCAAGCTTGATGCATGTGTGATCTCTAATCATGAAGGATGTATGGCTAGGGAGCAATTGACAAACCAAGAAGTTTGGCACAAGAGGTTGGGCCATCCCAACTTCAAATCTTTGGAGGTAATGGCAAAGAAAGAGCTTGTTCTTGGTCTCCCTAAAAGTCTTGTTGCAAACAATAGTGTTTGTGAACATTGTGCCTTGTCCAAATCTCATAGACTTGCTTATTCTAGATCTACTTCTAGATCTAAAGAAGCTTTTCAACTTGTGCATTCTGATATTCATTCTTCTAGTACAACTAGCAATGGTGGGGCAAAGATGTATGCAACTTTCATTGATGACTTTAGTAGGTATACTTGGATCTATCTTCTTAAAAGTAAGGATGAAGTGTTTGCTGCATTTGTCAAGTTCAAGAATGAAATGGAAAACCAATTCAATACAAAGATCAAATGCTTAAGATCTGATAATGGAGGGGAATACACCTCAAATAGGTTCAAAGACTTTTGTATAGCACATGGGATTAAGAGGGAGATGTCTAGTCCTAGGACTCCACAACAGAAGGGAGTGGCCGAGAGGAAGAATAGAACCCTTTGTGAATGTGCCAAGGCAATGAGACTACATGCTAATCTTGCTAAGTCTTTTTGGGGGGAAGCTTTAGCATGTGCTAACTATCTATGTAATAGATGGACAAGTGCTTCCTTGGATGGTAAAACTCCTCATGAGGTTCTTTATGGTAGAAGGCCGAGTGTCAAGCATTGTAGGATCTTTGGATGTACATGTTTTGTCAATATCACACTTGATGATAGAACTAAAGAAGATCCTTCATCAAAGAAGGGTGTGTTTGTTGGCTATAGTGAAGTAAGCAAGGCTTACAAAGTGTACATTCCTTCTACAAAGAAAGTTGTCATAAGTAGGGATGTCATCTTTCATGAAGAGAATGTTTCCAATGTTGTTGATGTTGATGTTGATGTGCCTACTAATCATCATGATGTGCAAGATGTCTTGGATGAAGATGGAGATGCCACTCCAAAGCAAACTTCAAGGAAGACTCAAAGGCAAAGGGCTAAGCCATCAAGGCTAACCTATGATGAAAAAGGAAAGCAAGTGGTGGACAACTCTAACTTTGCTTTTCTTACCTCTTTTGATGAACCAACTTGTGTAGATGAAGCAATTCAAAAGAAGGAATGGATCCAAGCCATGGATCATGAGCATCAAGCACTCATCAAAAGCAACACATGGAGGTTGGTAAAGCTTCCAAAGGACAAGAAGGCAATTGGTTGTAAGTGGATCTTCAAGATCAAGACAAATCAAGATGGATCAATCAACAAGTACAAGGCAAGGTTGGTGGCAAAGGGGTATGCTCAAGAATATGGTATTGACTATGATGAGACCTTTGCACCCGTGGCAAAGATGGTAACTATTCGAATCCTAATCTCTCTTGCAACTCTTTATGATTGGGATATGTGGCAAATGGATGTTACTAATGCCTTCTTGAATGGTGATCTTGAAGAAGATATTTACATGGAGCAACCCGAGGGCTATGTTTCACATGATGAGCCTAATCATGTGTGCTATCTCCAAAAGAGTTTGTATGGGCTAAAGCAAGCACCAAGGAGTTGGTATGCTAAGCTCAATTCCTTCTTACTTTCTCAAAACTTTGTTATGAGTGAGTATGATCATTCTCTCTACTTTAGATTGAATGAAAATGATATCACTTTACTTTTGATCTATGTTGATGACATTATCTTAAGTGGTGGTAACAATCTAGATATAGATGAAATCAAGATGGCACTCAAAAGAGAGTTTGAAATTCAAGATCTTGGTAAACTTCATTATATCTTAGGAATAGAGATTATTAGAACTTCTAAATCTACATTCATATGTCAAGAAAAGTATGTTAACTCTATTCTAAAAAGGTTTCATATGGAAGATTGTAAAGTTGTTTCTACTCCTATGGAATCAAATGTAAAGCTAACTACAAGAAGTAATGAAAGATCCTTCAAGGACATTACTCTCTATAGAAAGCTAATAGGATCTCTTATATGGTTAACCATCACAAGACCTGATCTAAGCTTTGTGGTTGGTAAACTAAGTCAATTTATGCAAGATCCTAGTGAGGCTCATTGGAAGCTAGGAAAGAGAGTACTTAGATACATCTCGGGATCTAGAGATTTTGGCATCTTGTATGGAGGTACTACACCTAACCTTTGTGGATTTTCAGATTCAGATTTTGCAGGTGATCAAATGGATAGGAAGTCATTGCAATCTATCTTGGAGATGGAGTGGTCTCATGGCTATCAAAGAAGCAACCAACTATCTCTCTATCTTCCACCGAAGCCGAGTACAAGGCATTAACAACATGCACCAAGGAGATTCTTTGGATCAAGAGGATGTTATTGGATCTTCACTTGCTGGAACCAGAGAAGACTCCAATCATACTTTGTGATAACCTTTCAGCCCAAATCTTGGCAAGCAATCCTGTTTTTCATGCAAGGAGCAAGCACATTGAGATTGCTCACCATTTTGTGAGAGATCAAGTCATTGCCAAAGAGGTGGAGCTTCAACATGTCTCTTCAAAGGAGTGTGTGGCTGATATCTTCACCAAACCATTGGGAAAGGACCTATATTTAATGCATAGATCTAATCTTGGAATGTGCTCAAAGACTATGTTGAAACTAGCATCCAATGTTGAAGAGGGAGTGTGAAAATTGTCAACATTTCCTAGCTAGTTTGAGGCCTAAATTGGTTAAAATTGTAAATAGTTTTGGTTCTGGAGTTTCACACGTGTGAACCAGGCCACAATGTTTTTATTTACTGTATTTTTTCAGTATGATGAAGTGTCAAACTTCATACCCTTCAAAATGAGACCATTTTGATGTATTTTGGTCATATAAGCCATTTTTAGCTATTTTTCCTATATAGGGGATATCTAGGGTCAAGTACCTTCTAGAGAGAGGAGAGAGAGTCATCTTCCTCATCCATAAATAGTAGGGAAGTCGTGGAGAACAGGTTGGAGAAACCTTTTGTATGCTTCATTGAGATCAATAGATCATTGTCATTGTTTCTTCCTCCATTGAGAGCATTGTTGTGTGTATTGTCTTCAAGCTATTGTGTATGATCTTAGGTGCTTTCCAAAAGTGATAGGCTGATGTATTATGGACTGTATAATGCTATTTTGGGCCGCACTTGATGTTTATGGAAGTTTCCATTTGTGATAAATGCTTTTTGATCAAGTTCTTTGCATTCTAGGTAGCATAGAATGTGTTGCCAATTCCTAGCTTATGTAGTTTGGAGTGCAAGCATTCAAGCCAATGATCTTGGAGTTTAGATCCACTTAGGATCTGTATTTTTCACATGGTATCAGAGCTGGTTGGCTTCTATTTACAGTAAGTATTCCATTTTTGGTGATATTTGGATGTTTGATCAAGTTCTAGCATGATTTTGCATTGCTTTGTTGATCAAATCTTACTAACCTTTGTTTTGTGAGTTGAACTTGTGGATCAAAAGCATATTTCAGGTCTATTGAAGATCAAAGGCTGAAAAGAAACTATTTTGGATCAGATCATAACACCTAATCATTTGTGATTGTGAGGCTTGTGCATATTCAATACTAACAATGTTCTTTTCAATCCTATTGTTGACAATCTCCATTCTTGGATGAACACTCTCCTTAAGTGGATGAAACTTCTCCTTAAGTGGATGACAAATGCTCTTTTGAGTGAGTTGTAATTCTCCTAAAGGCTGAGCAAAGCTCCCATTTGGATGAAAGATCCCCTTTTTTGGGTGAACATATTGTAAGCTCCATTGTGAAGAGCATATTGTAAAGATTGTCATCAATTTTGGCATAAATTTTGGTGTACTTTGTTGAGCATGTAAGTAACTCTCCTTATGTAATTTGATTGGAGCATTTGCTGGAAGGTGTTAACCATTATGCAAGTGTGTTTTCAGGTTCTTAACAGGTTGAGGAACATTCTCATGTGAAGTGATCTTAGATCTACATCTAAACACCAAGATTTGACAAGATAGTGAAGCTAGTCTTGTGATTCACTAAGTGTGCTCATTCATTCACCTCTAAATCTTGTATTTATCACTTGCTGGAGTTTATAAACTTTTAGAAGTGTGGTTTACATGTGGTTTTACAGGTTGAATCAATATCTTAGTGTGTTGATCATATGTTGATCAAGTTTGTTCATTACTAGGTAATCTTGGCATCCTAGTTTTGGGTATTTTCTAAGAATGCAAGTAACTCTTCACACCATAACTTGATTTGGTCACTTGCTGGAAAGTTTGAGAGCTTAAGCAAGAGTGTGTTCAGGTTGGTTTGATTTTGTAATCCATTCTTAGTGTGTGCAAAGTGTTTCATGTGTTTCAATCTTCCTTTCTATGCTTGGAAACCATCTAGGTTCAAGATAGAAGTGTTTTAGGGTCCTAAATATTCATAGATCTCTTTATCTATCATTTGTTGAGAGAAAAGTGAGTGCTAAGTGCTTTAGCACAAAACCTAAAAGTTGAAGAAACATTAGAATCATGGCTTCCAATGGTGGGATCATGCTAGAGTCTAGTGAAAGGTTGAGTTCATCAAACTACTCTACTTGGAAAGTGAGGATGGAGTCCTTACTTGAGTTGAATGAACTCATGGACATAGTTGCAGAAATTGAAGAGAGACCTCTCACACTTCAAGAGCAACAAAGGTTTGATAAGAAGGCCAAAAGGGCTCTTCATATCATTAAAATGAATGTTACAAATGAACTTCTCAAGGAAGTTGGAAAGTGTCAAAGTGCAAGTGAGGCATGGAATGCCTTAAAGAAGCTCTTTGAATCAAAGTTCACATCTAGGGTATTGACCCTAAGGAGACAAATATTTTCTAGTAGGCAAAGAGAGGGTGAAAGTGCTCATGCATTTATCTTGAGAGTTAAGTCCCTAAGTGATGATTTAGCATGCATTGATGAGAACATAAAAGATGGTGAAATAGTCCAAGTTATGTTGAATGGTTTGCTAAATGAACATGCTAACCTTGTGCAAAGTTTTGCCATTCAAAGAGTCTTGCCAAGTGTGGTTGACTTGCAAGAAATCTTATTGGCTGAAGAACATAGGTTGCAATCAAAGCTTGATGGTGCATCCTTGCAAGGTGGAGGTGAAGAGGCTTTCTTCACAAAAGGCAAATTCAAGGGCAAAGGTAAAGGCAAAGGGAAATGGTCCAAAGGTGGTAACTTTGATCATGATGATCACTCTTCCTCTTCCTCTTCTACTAAGAACAATAAGTCAAAGTTCAAGTGCTTTTATTGTGGGATAAAAGGTCATTTTGCAAATGAATGTTATAAGAAGAAAAGAGAGCAAGGAGAGAGGCAAGGAAATCTTACAATAGATGAGGAAGAACATAACACATGTGAATCACTTGTTATGACTTCAAGTTTGTTAGCCAACATAGATGATAATGATCCTTGGTGGATTGATAGTGGAGCCTCATCTCACATGACAAGACATAAGGAATAATTTACATCCTTATTGTCTTATGAGGGAGAAGGTAACATCATCTACACTGCAAATGATGGTCAATGTGACATCAAAGGCATAGGCACTATTCCTATTTCCCTTTCAACAAATAGGAAAGCAAATCTTGAAAATGTTTTGTACATTCCTTCAATCACTAAGAATTTGCTTAGTGTAAGTCAAATGATTGACAAAGGACTTGATGTGGAGTTCATTGGAGATGCATGTTTGATAAGTAAATGTGGATCCTTGATTGCTCAAGGTAGGAGGCATGGTAAACTTTTCAAGCTTGATGCATGTGTGATCTCTAATCATGAAGGATGTATGGCTAGGGAGCAATTGACAAACCAAGAAGTTTGGCACAAGAGGTTGGGCCATCCCAACTTCAAATCTTTGGAGGTAATGGCAAAGAAAGAGCTTGTTCTTGGTCTCCCTAAAAGTCTTGTTGCAAACAATAGTGTTTGTGAACATTGTGCCTTGTCCAAATCTCATAGACTTGCTTATTCTAGATCTACTTCTAGATCTAAAGAAGCTTTTCAACTTGTGCATTCTGATATTCATTCTTCTAGTACAACTAGCAATGGTGGGGCAAAGATGTATGCAACTTTCATTGATGACTTTAGTAGGTATACTTGGATCTATCTTCTTAAAAGTAAGGATGAAGTGTTTGCTGCATTTGTCAAGTTCAAGAATGAAATGGAAAACCAATTCAATACAAAGATCAAATGCTTAAGATCTGATAATGGAGGGGAATACACCTCAAATAGGTTCAAAGACTTTTGTATAGCACATGGGATTAAGAGGGAGATGTCTAGTCCTAGGACTCCACAACAGAAGGGAGTGGCCGAGAGGAAGAATAGAACCCTTTGTGAATGTGCCAAGGCAATGAGACTACATGCTAATCTTGCTAAGTCTTTTTGGGGGGAAGCTTTAGCATGTGCTAACTATCTATGTAATAGATGGACAAGTGCTTCCTTGGATGGTAAAACTCCTCATGAGGTTCTTTATGGTAGAAGGCCGAGTGTCAAGCATTGTAGGATCTTTGGATGTACATGTTTTGTCAATATCACACTTGATGATAGAACTAAAGAAGATCCTTCATCAAAGAAGGGTGTGTTTGTTGGCTATAGTGAAGTAAGCAAGGCTTACAAAGTGTACATTCCTTCTACAAAGAAAGTTGTCATAAGTAGGGATGTCATCTTTCATGAAGAGAATGTTTCCAATGTTGTTGATGTTGATGTTGATGTGCCTACTAATCATCATGATGTGCAAGATGTCTTGGATGAAGATGGAGATGCCACTCCAAAGCAAACTTCAAGGAAGACTCAAAGGCAAAGGGCTAAGCCATCAAGGCTAACCTATGATGAAAAAGGAAAGCAAGTGGTGGACAACTCTAACTTTGCTTTTCTTACCTCTTTTGATGAACCAACTTGTGTAGATGAAGCAATTCAAAAGAAGGAATGGATCCAAGCCATGGATCATGAGCATCAAGCACTCATCAAAAGCAACACATGGAGGTTGGTAAAGCTTCCAAAGGACAAGAAGGCAATTGGTTGTAAGTGGATCTTCAAGATCAAGACAAATCAAGATGGATCAATCAACAAGTACAAGGCAAGGTTGGTGGCAAAGGGGTATGCTCAAGAATATGGTATTGACTATGATGAGACCTTTGCACCCGTGGCAAAGATGGTAACTATTCGAATCCTAATCTCTCTTGCAACTCTTTATGATTGGGATATGTGGCAAATGGATGTTACTAATGCCTTCTTGAATGGTGATCTTGAAGAAGATATTTACATGGAGCAACCCGAGGGCTATGTTTCACATGATGAGCCTAATCATGTGTGCTATCTCCAAAAGAGTTTGTATGGGCTAAAGCAAGCACCAAGGAGTTGGTATGCTAAGCTCAATTCCTTCTTACTTTCTCAAAACTTTGTTATGAGTGAGTATGATCATTCTCTCTACTTTAGATTGAATGAAAATGATATCACTTTACTTTTGATCTATGTTGATGACATTATCTTAAGTGGTGGTAACAATCTAGATATAGATGAAATCAAGATGGCACTCAAAAGAGAGTTTGAAATTCAAGATCTTGGTAAACTTCATTATATCTTAGGAATAGAGATTATTAGAACTTCTAAATCTACATTCATATGTCAAGAAAAGTATGTTAACTCTATTCTAAAAAGGTTTCATATGGAAGATTGTAAAGTTGTTTCTACTCCTATGGAATCAAATGTAAAGCTAACTACAAGAAGTAATGAAAGATCCTTCAAGGACATTACTCTCTATAGAAAGCTAATAGGATCTCTTATATGGTTAACCATCACAAGACCTGATCTAAGCTTTGTGGTTGGTAAACTAAGTCAATTTATGCAAGATCCTAGTGAGGCTCATTGGAAGCTAGGAAAGAGAGTACTTAGATACATCTCGGGATCTAGAGATTTTGGCATCTTGTATGGAGGTACTACACCTAACCTTTGTGGATTTTCAGATTCAGATTTTGCAGGTGATCAAATGGATAGGAAGTCATTGCAATCTATCTTGGAGATGGAGTGGTCTCATGGCTATCAAAGAAGCAACCAACTATCTCTCTATCTTCCACCGAAGCCGAGTACAAGGCATTAACAACATGCACCAAGGAGATTCTTTGGATCAAGAGGATGTTATTGGATCTTCACTTGCTGGAACCAGAGAAGACTCCAATCATACTTTGTGATAACCTTTCAGCCCAAATCTTGGCAAGCAATCCTGTTTTTCATGCAAGGAGCAAGCACATTGAGATTGCTCACCATTTTGTGAGAGATCAAGTCATTGCCAAAGAGGTGGAGCTTCAACATGTCTCTTCAAAGGAGTGTGTGGCTGATATCTTCACCAAACCATTGGGAAAGGACCTATATTTAATGCATAGATCTAATCTTGGAATGTGCTCAAAGACTATGTTGAAACTAGCATCCAATGTTGAAGAGGGAGTGTGAAAATTGTCAACATTTCCTAGCTAGTTTGAGGCCTAAATTGGTTAAAATTGTAAATAGTTTTGGTTCTGGAGTTTCACACGTGTGAACCAGGCCACAATGTTTTTATTTACTGTATTTTTTCAGTATGATGAAGTGTCAAACTTCATACCCTTCAAAATGAGACCATTTTGATGTATTTTGGTCATATAAGCCATTTTTAGCTATTTTTCCTATATAGGGGATATCTAGGGTCAAGTACCTTCTAGAGAGAGGAGAGAGAGTCATCTTCCTCATCCATAAATAGTAGGGAAGTCGTGGAGAACAGGTTGGAGAAACCTTTTGTATGCTTCATTGAGATCAATAGATCATTGTCATTGTGTCTTCCTCCATTGAGAGCATTGTTGTGTGTATTGTCTTCAAGCTATTGTGTATGATCTTAGGTGCTTTCCAAAAGTGATAGGCTGATGTATTATGGACTGTATAATGCTATTTTGGGCCGCACTTGATGTTTATGGAAGTTTCCATTTGTGATAAATGCTTTTTGATCAAGTTCTTTGCATTCTAGGTAGCATAGAATGTGTTGCCAATTCCTAGCTTATGTAGTTTGGAGTGCAAGCATTCAAGCCAATGATCTTGGAGTTTAGATCCACTTAGGATCTGTATTTTTCACAACAACCTCTCACACATGGGAACCAGCCACTATTCACATGAGAATGCTTGATCAACTAGTAAAATGGTGCAAAATGGCAATATCATACTTGACTAGCATTTCACTAGTGTTAGTCAAGACTTTTTCTATCTAACAAAATAAATGCATTTAATACTATCATCCACAGGTGGGTACATGCTCCACACATGTGGTATCAAGTTATGTACAAATAATCATAGATCAAAAGCTAGAATTTGACAATTTCAACATTCCTCCTCATAATCTAGCTTGGCAAATCTAGAATAAATCTATCTACAACACCAAGTGCATATCTCAACTTCATAAATGAGTCCTTTGGCAATGGTTCAATCAAAATATCAGCAACACATTCAAATGATGATACATGAAGAAGCTTGATCTCCTTAGCTTGCACCTTCTCCCTTACAATATGGTGTGAAATCTCGATATGCTTAGTTCGAGCATAGAAGATAGGATTGGTTGCAAGTTGTTGTGATTCTTGATCATCACAATAAATGCATGGAATTTCCTCGGCCTTGGAAATTCAATAGCTCTTCTGCAAGCTTACTTTTTCAAAATTCCAGCATTATTCACCATTGACTTTCCGAGCAAGCCACCTTTTACATTCAACTTTACCAGCCATCCGCCTATAAATCTTCAGCTCGTAGAGGGTACAAAGCTAAGGTCATTCCTGTTAGCAATATTGTTCAGATTGTTTTCCAAGACACCAGTATTCTTGTCAGGGAGAATCATCTTTTTCACTTGCATGGATACAATTTCTTTGTAGTTAGACGTGGTTTTGGAAATTGCAAGGCATCAGACGAAGCAAAATTCAATCTTGTGGATCTTCCTGAAAGAAATAGGATTAGAGTCCCTGTTGGTGGATGGAAAACTATTAGATTCAAGGCTCACGACCTAGGTACTATGCAGACTTGATTTACCCTTCTTCCTTATGAGATTTTTGGTAGCTTTTTGAAATTCTTTATATCCTTACATTCACAAATTAGACTGGATAAAGATTATTCAATGTTTTTGTTGAGGCACTGCAATATCTAAAGTAACAAACCTGTTACAACAGTAGGTGACACATAACCTTCTGAGACATGAGTCTAGCTAGTGAAGAAGTTAAAGAAAGCATGAGGATTTGCAAGTTCTAAGTCAAGTCCCCACTCATGTTTCGTGACAATATTTGAATCATCCAGTTTGTTGCATGTATTGTTGGATGTGAATCTGCTCATTTCTTCTGTCTCAACTACATAGTATGCAAGATAGGGAATATCCTCTACGCTTGTATTTTTGTATGAAATTCAACCAACAACAAGAAATTCGTAAATCAGTTACCGCTTGTAGTTGAAAGGTTTATAATTTGCACAAGAACTCTCCATATGATAAAATTTCAAAAAATTATTGCATGGAGTTGCATTGTCATTAAGGTAAATTCTAGTGGATTCTTCTAGATGGACAATAATAAACCAGATTGCGTAATGAAACAAAAATTTCATTCATACAAAACAACTGTACAACTTGCGTCTCACATGGATGCTGACTCCAAGATACAACGACTACTATTGTGAGGTTAGGTAGAGGCAGGAAACAAGTGCTTCAAGAATCAATAAATGTCATGCAAAAATAGTATTTCTTGTGAAGTGGTATTATTGTTGTTTATTGTGCAAATGAATCAAGTGATATATGTAACCATGAGATCCCGCGAGAGGCATCCTGTTAATGGCTTGCTTTCTCCATGCAATTATCAAAAAAATGCCTAGTATATTTTAATGTGATGTTTTCTATATCGTTTTCTTAATAGTTCAAAGCATTGAATTCTTCTCAGCCTACAAATCCATCTGCTATCTTAATTTAGATACACCCTATTTCTATTTTTTATTCTTTTGAAAAACTCATTTGATGATATCTACATTAATTCGTTTATTGTTGTACGACTTCTTTGAAGTGTTGATTTTTTGCCAACTCATGAAACAACTGGCACACAATTGAAACAACTGGCATATTAAGAGAGATAACTGGTTGGTAAATGATGAAACAACTGGCACTGAATTGACATTTTTGTGAATGCTATGCTACATGTGTGTGCACATGAGCATGCACATATTAAGATAGATAGAGCTTTTGCCTGGTTGGTAAATGTGTAGTTATGAATGCAAGTTGTGCTTGACTCTTCACAACAATGAAGGAAAAAATTCGGCCCACACATAGGGTAAGCGACATCAAACAAATTTGCCTAAACAGGCAGCTTCATATGCTAAGGGTGTCCCTGCTCAGCCTCATCCAAATAAGCATAGAATCAATCCTCACAAAATAGGTAACTGAGATGTTTGAGTACTATTGGATTTGAAAAGAGGATCTAAGTCATGCTTTTTATTATTGAGAAATGGCATTGAGATTATTGAGTTTGCGATTGATTTTGTGTTTTGTGATAGATATAATTCATCAATAAGCTTTCACCAATAAGAACTAATCTCTATTGACAACAAAGTAGAAGTATATTCTTGAAAAGAATCAAGAACAACCATAGAACCGCGTACCTCATCAAACAACAAAAAATGAAAGCGATAGAAATGGACAGAAACAATGAAACAAAATCTACACTCTCTAGTAAATCAATATCACTACGTAACAAATGTCAATTGTTAAGAAATTTAAGCAAGTCCATCAAGACTCACAACTATCAAACAACAACATCATTTGAATATCATCAACTATTGAATGAAGCGAAACACACTATAATGAATCCACTAAGCAATTTCAATGAGCAAAAAATATTTGTTGCAGATTTCATACAAAAACATGGTGGAAACTTCAAAAAAGTTGCAAAGTAAAAAAAAAGAATCAACGATTCTCCTAAAACAAGATGCGTTTGTTTTGACAGAGAGATCAATCAATTACTTAGAAAAAATAAATTATTTAACGAAAAACAAATAACCGACATCCATGTACAAAGAATATGTCTTGCAAAGCTACAATATCAAAAGAAATGTTGCCTGAATATGCATCACCAATGAAGTATTCCACCAATAAGGCATTGACTAAAGTAAATAAACTCAATGACTTAGAAGAATGCTTAGTATCACCAAGAATTGCATTCTCACAATTAAGAGATCTCTCATTTGAAGTACAACTAGGCATTACCAGAAGTATTATCAATATCGCTGCAAATCTAGATCAAGTGCAAAATGTGTTACCAAGATTCGTGGACGAAAGTGCCTCTGTAGTTGTTGCATTACGACACAAAATGCAATACAAGCCTGCATATATGAGTGGAATCGTAAGATCAATCATATTGATACAAGCTTTACAACAATTATGTGATACACCATTATACAAGGAATGTAATGTGAAAATCAATAATGACTGGATAACGCATTTTCACAAGTACATAAAACACGACACAAAAGAAGGTGAAACTCTACAAACAAACACTTCTGAAGATGATAGAAATGAAGTCGATGATGAAGATTTGGAAATAGACACTGTCATCCACAATTTTACAACTGCCCAAAAAGTGATTATGAAAATTGTTACAGAGCAATCGCTCCATGCGAAGGCCAAAATCCAATAGGATTGTATCAAGATACTTGTAGTGAAGAACTAAACTTTCCAACATTGTTTTATGGCCACAAAAGAAAGACGGTGTTGAGCAACTAGCTCCCATAACAAAAAATTGCCAAATGAGAAGCCTTATATTACAAACACAAATATTTCCAACACATATCCAGCATCTTCTACAAAGTAATCAAAATATTGATACATCAAACACTATCATCGATATTGATACGCTTGCGAAAACGTGCAGTGAAATACCATCCAACATTGAGTGCAGTAATTGTGTCTCAAGACACTGACGAGACAAGAGTCTTCTCATCAACATTGGCCTCCCAAGTTGATGATGGTGTCAGATGGTTCATAGATTCGGGCGCCACAAGGCATATGACCAAGAAACGTGATTGGTTCACACTTATAATTGTGTGTGTTCGTGTGTGTGCGCACGCGCGTGCGAGAGAGAGAGAGAGAGAGAGAGAGAGAGAGAGAGAGAGAGAGAGAGAGAGAGAGAGAGAGAGAGAGAGGCCGAATTTTTAGTGGGGGGGGGAAGGCCCTACCTGAGGGCCTTCATTGTTGGGAGGGTCGTTGCCCGAGGGCGGGAGTCCGAGGGCAGGAGTCCGAGGGCAGTCCCCGACCAGCAAGGAAGGCCCGAGGGCTTTGGGCCTTCCCCTACGTAATGCCATTGTGTGAAGTTTTTTTTTTTTTTCGTTTTTTGGCCGTACGATACGCGTGGACCAGTTTTTTTTTTTTTTTTGCAAATTCTTTTACGTTTGTGGTGGAATGTGGATGTGGACAACCAATGACAGACTGCCACACAGCACATGCACATTCCACCGGAGAGAGGAGAGAGAACGTGAATTCCACCGGAGAGAGCAGAGAGAACGTGCATTCCATCGGAGAGAGGAGAGAGAAAGTGGATTCCATTGGAGAGAGGAGAGAGTGATAGATTCCTAGGAGAGAGAAAATTGGATGGACATTATGCTCCTGGAGGTGGTCCCAAAATACAAAGGACACCTGAGCACAAGGCATTACGGATTCACTAAAAACCCACAAACTTGGTTAAAAAATATTGTAATATGCGGTATAATTTTGTGTGGGTGCTGCCGAAGAACATTTGGAAGTAGTGCTTTACAAAATTGTAGAATTTTGCAATAGGCTAATGAGAATGTCATCGATTTCAGTGATTTGCAAGGCCAAAAATTTAAATTAAGAAAAGAAATCTAAAAATAACTAAAATACTGATTAAAAAGACTCGCAAAACTCGCACTCTATTTACTCGCAAATTGTCTAGACTCTCTAATGTGGAGCGATGGCACAAAAGGTTGGGGTACCCCAACTTCAAAGCTATGGAAACAATGTGTGCAAAGGAGCTTGCACCTCCCCAAGCAACTATCAAAGTGTGGAAAGCATTGTGAGGCTTGTAGCCTCTGAAAGGCTCATAAGTTACCTTTCTCTAGATCTACATCAAGATTTAACACTCCTCTTGAAATCATCCATTTGGATATTCATAGTTTCTCACGATAATATAGTGGTGGTGCCAAATACTATGTAATCTTCATTTATGATCATTCTAGATATTGTTGGATTTACCTCTTATCTAGTAAATCTAGGGTGTATGATTCATTTTTAAAGTTCAAAACTCTTGTAGAAAATCAACTTAGTACCAAGATCAAGGTATTAAGAAGTGATAATGCAGGTGAATATATCTCCAATAAGTTGATTGAGTTTTGTAGTTCTAATGGCATTAAGAGAGAGTTGCACGCCCTTCCGAGATCATTCCAAACCACATGGACTCTACTAGCGAAGGATCCTTCGATGACTCTTGAGAGAGCAATAAGCGAGATCAAGGAAGAAATGAAAGCACGAGACCAATATGATGACAGACAAGAATCTGATCAAGCTCTATACAGCAATAAGGATCAATGCAGAAAGAGACCTCATTTTTAAGAGGGAGTCCTTCCAAAGATTAGATCGCAACCAATAGAGACAGACTGACAAAGAAGGAAGATCGAAGGCACCTATTCAACACAGACCGCAAGGTGGTGAAAAGAAATCTTGTGCTAGATGCAGACGCGACGGACATACCATCAACACATCTTGGTTAAATCCAAACATCCAATGTGTGCATTGTCAGAAAAAGAGTCACTCAACAATGCTATCAAAACCCAAGAAACAAGAAGACACTAAACAGGAAGGAGCCCTCTGATAGCTCGTCTTGTGTAGAGAAACCGGAATCCTCAAGGACAGCTCTGAGGAGAGAGCAAAAATTAATCCATCTGTCTACTTATGCACACATGTGTGTGTTACTTCGCAAACCGACATTCAAGAATTTTTTCTTGATTCAAGTGCTATGTCACATTTTGTAATAACAAGACACATGATAGCTGACTTTCGACAAACAGAGTCATCCAGATACATCACATTGGGAGATGGATCACAACATCAAGTGAATGGAACTGGCACATTATGGCTACACACCAATGGTATAGATAAAAGTCTTGATGATGTCTTATATATGCCTACTTTGCAAAAGGACCTTCTATTTATAGCAAGGATAACAGATGTCTGGATGCGTGTGATACTCACAGATGAAATATGCAATGTGACTGATGCCAGCACCAGCACTCTCATCACACAAGGCAGACGCAAGGGCAACCTATATCATCTGAATATACACCTACCGATACAACAAGCTCATCAAACCCATGATTCAATTGACTTCCTATGGCATAAAAGACTATGTCACATGAACCCAATGGCACTATAAAAGGCAAGTTAGAATGGTACATTCACAGGGGTAAGTGTTAAAGATGCAAATTCCATACCCTACGATGCATGCAACAAAGGTAAGAAATCACGAACACCCTTCACCAAGGATTCATTCAAAGCAACAGAGCTCCTAAAACTAATACAACAAGTCTACAGAATATGTAAACTGGGCTGAAAAATGGACTGAAAGAAAAGTCAAATAGATATAACTGACAAAGGGGGAGAATACATCTCTAACCACTTTGCTGATTTCTACAACCTAGACTACAGCCTGTACACCACAACATAGTGGTGTAGCAGAAAGAAATAAGAGCACTCTCATGGAAGCAACAAGGTGCATGATGGCCTACTCAAAGACATCAAGATCATTATGGGCTGAAGTAGTAGCTACGGCCACTTATCTACAGAACAAGATAGGCAAATCAGACGTTCCTCACATCATGCCACATGAGGTATGGTGGGGCAGTAAACCCAATCTAGCCCATGTACGTATCTTCAGTTGTATAGCATATGCATACATTCTTGACAAGATCCACAAGAAGCTTGACGAAAAGGTCGAACAAGGATACTTTGTAGGATACAATGCACACTCATCATACTATAGGGTCTATCTACTAGAGACTAATCAAACTAAAACCATTAGAGATGTGAAGTCAGATGAAACAAGAACGATGACCAACTAAGATTCAGTTAGCTATGAATTCTAGGCAAGCAATACTACAACCTGCCGACATCGACAGAGGGAGCATACTCTAACAATTAGGAACATGAAGATATTCAAATTTTAGACAGACTGAGTGACAGTTCAGATGATGAACAGCCCAACATACAGCTTGTGCCCAAAACACCTACGACGCACGAGAAATTTACTATTAGCAGAAGAGACAAAGGCAAGGCAATCGTCGCACTTACGGGACCACCAAGGAGATCCAACAGAGAGAGAAGGGGACTTGTCAGGTATACACAAGACAATTCTACCTCAACTAAAGAAGGGCTCTACAAATTTGGTGGTGAACCGCAAACATATGAAGAGGCTATCAACAACCCAGAGAAAGAGAATTGGATTAAGGCCATGTAAGACGAAACGACCTCCATGAAACAGATTGAGGTGTGGAACCTTGAGCCCTTACAAGCAGACAAGAAAACTGTCAAATGCAAGTGGGCAATGTATCAAAATACAAAGCCAGACTGGTTGCCAAAAGTACGGTGTGGACTGCACTGATTTCTTTTTCCCAGTAGTCAAACATACTTCGCTATGCATATTGTTCGCATATGGAACAACCTATAGTCTTAAGATCCATATCGTAGATGAGAAGACAACATTGTTGCATGGAGATCTGAAGGAAGAAATCTACATGGACCAACCACTAGGATTCACCTACAATACATTTCTTAGCTATGCTTGTAAGATGCGCAAGAGCATGTACGAACTAAAGCAGTCTGCCATGCAATGGTATAAGAGAAAGGATCACACACTTAGATCCTTGGGCTTCCAACCTTTAAGAGCTGATTACAATGTCTATGTGAAGATAATTGATGGTAAAATCATTATCATTGCAGTCTAGGTCGAATACATTAATTCTGTCAAGAAAGGACACTGTTATTGCACAAGTAAAGGAGGATATCTCCAAACACTTTGAGATATCAGATCTAGGTGAAGCAAAATGTTACCTAGGTTTACCAATTGAAAGAGAACTTGAAGGTGAAAAATTATTTCTGCACTAGTCAAGATACATCCACAAGATAATTGATGATTTCCAGATGATAGATTGCAAGGGAATGAATACGTCTTATGGTCCAAGGGAATGAATACGTCTTATGGTTCTTATCGTTGACTAATGAAGATTGTCCGCAAAATGATAAAGAGAAGGAATCCATGCTACAAAAATCTTAAAGAAGGCTTATAGGTTCATTAATGTATTTGGCAGACAACACATGGCCATAAATCACTTATGCAGTATTCAGAATGAGCTAATTCAACATTAATCTAGGACCCACACACTGGAAGATTGCGAAAAGGACTTTGCAATACCTAAAACAAACAAAAGACTATGGTCTTTATTTTTCTCAAGACGTAGGATTTTAGATCAAATCCTGCAGCGATGCGAGCTAGGCATCCATAAAGGATGACTCCAAGAGCATGATAAGAGGATGCACCATAACAACTAATGTCATTGTTCTCTGAATCAGTAGGAGACAGACAATAGTTGCACAACCATCTTGTGAAGAAGAATATGTTGTAGTATTCAAGATGGCCAATGAGCTTACATGTGATGGCTCATGCAGTTCTTCGACGGACTAGGAGAGAAAAGTGACAAATTACTAAGTTTGCATATGGACAATACATCCGCTATACATCTAACAAAGGATCCCATGTTTCATTCTAGAATGAAACACATTGGTATCAAATATCATTTGATAAGGGATCTAGTTCAGAAAGGAAAACTAATAATTGAGTTCGTTCCAACCAAACAGATGGTGGCTGATATTCTTACAAAGCCTCTTGACAAGGCAATATTTCAAAAATAGCGTACAAGTCTAGGAGTCATAAAGCTACCATGTTTTATGAGAGAGCTGAAGAAACTTAAGGTTTTCACCTGCAAAGCATCGTTAGCTTACAAATCGCAAATTGCAATCCGTCGTGACATATACGAGGGACGATTACGAAGTCTCACAGACCGTTAATTGCAATAAACCGCAAGCTGCAACTTCGAGCAAACAAACAAAGACGATCATAGGGAACCACAAGTCAACTCTAGGGTCCACGAATGATGACCAAATGCCAACCACAATGATCTCAGCTACGGTTGTAAAAGAATGGCCCTAGAGTTGACACAAACAGACAAGTCTAAGTCATTGGATGCTGAATGTGAGGATGAAAGCCGTTCACTAGTAAGTGAGATGAGCTGAATCAATCACACCTCTAAGGTTAGACATAGAGTGAAATAGATAGAAGTATTTGCTAGTAAGCATTCCTCATCTATTCCATCAATAAGAGACAAAGTTACTCTTGCGATAATGCACTGTGCAGAATGTTGAAAATGAAAAATCATATATCTTTAGGCTTGTCACAAAGTTTTTTCTATGTGAGTTTGTTGTTTCATATTTGAAATGCCAAATTTGGCCTAGAAGAAACTCGAGCTACATGGGTTCTTCAAGTCTAGTTGGTAGTATACAACTTGCATATAGAATGTAGAATTAGAAATGTCAATAACATGCTTGTAGAAACTCGTGGCATATCACATGCAATGGTTGTAAGTGATCCATAGTGACATGCAAGGCATGCACAAAGTGAATTGGACACATGCATGATGATTTGTACAATTCTAGTTGAAAATATGAGACTTGGTAAACGTAGGTAGAAATGCATGCATGAGAAGTGACAAATGTCACTAATACTCTAGTTTTCACTTATAGTTGTGGATGGAAGTTGGATGGATGTGGTTCTAGCTCGAGCTACCTCAAACTCTATAAATATGTGTAGACATTCTCATAATTTTTTATGAAGAACCAAGCTTTGAAGCTATTCCATGTTATTTTGGATCTACACTATCATTTGCTTGAATATTGCTCTCTCTTTCTCTCTCTAACTCGAGTAGAGATTTATGTATATGCATTAAATTCTTGTACTTTTTCTCTCTTGTCTTTCAAAGCTACCATTCTTTGATTCTATGCTAGATTGTGATTTAGCCATAAAATTCTGTACTAGATCTTGGCATTCAATCTAGAATCAGTTTATGTGCTAATCATAAAGCTAAATAAGATCATTCATACTTGAGGATCATTCCCCACACATGTGAGCTTGCTAGAGATTTTGTCATGGTATCAGAGCCAAATTAAGCTTTGCATGTTATTATCTCTTATTGTTCAAGAATTTGTGAGCCCAATTCAAGCAAAAAAGCAATTTATCACTTTTCTTTACCTTTCTTGAAAAGTGTTTGGATCAAATAGGATAGAAACTAGATTTTCAGATCAAAATTAACATTGTATGGAATTTTGAAATTTTGCACGTGTGAAAATCAAAGATTTTCAGATCACTTTAATTCCTCGATGTTTGGTCCAACGTAGGTAGAAATGCATGCATGAGAAGTGACAAATGTCACTAATACTCTAGTTTTCACTTATAGATGTGGATGGAAGTTGGATGGATGTGGTTCTAGCTCGAGCTACCTCAAACTCTATAAATATGTGTAGACATTCTCATATTTTTTGATGAAGAACCAAGCTTTGAAGCTATTCCATGTTATTTTGGATATACACTATCATTTGCTTGAATATTGCTCTCTCTTTCTCTCTCTAACTCGAGTAGAGGTTTATGTATATGCATTAAATTCTTGTACTTTTTCTCTCTTGTCTTTCAAAGCTACCATTATTTGATTCTTAGCATGCTAGATTGTGATTTAGCCATAAAATTCTGTACTAGATCTTGGCATTCAATCTAGAATCAGTTTATGTGCTAATCATAAAGCTAAATAAGATCATTCATACTTGAGGATCATTCCCCACACATGTAAGCTTGCTAGAAATTTTGTCATGGTATCAGAGCCAAATTAAGCTTTGCATGCTATTATCTCTGATTGTTCAAGAATTTGTGAGCCCAATTCAAGCAAAAAAGTAGCTTATCACTTTTCTTTACCTTTCTTGAAAAGTGTTTGGAACAAAGAGGATAGAAACTTAGATCAAAATTGACATTTTACGGAATTCTGGAATTTCGCACATGTGAAAATCAAAGATTTTCAGACCACTTTAATTCCTTGAAATTTGGTCCAAAGATATTGATGTTATAGCTTGATAGAAAGCTTATGAAGTGTACTTTCCATTGGAATTGATCCCAAATCAATTTGATGTGTTTATCAGGAGTTATAAGTTCTTAAATAGGGTAGAGCGAGGTCCAAAATCTGAGTGACCACTTTTTGATTTGATTGAATCTTGCTTGATTCATAATCCATTGTTTTGAGTATTTAACACAAGAAACTGAAGATCAAGACAAAGTTTGATGTTATTGAACACTTTTGAGCCTTCTTTGAATCATTAGTGTTTTCTTTTGTAGCATCTAACACGTGCCAAAAGTAGAATCCAAACTTGTCTATGTTCCTCAATCCATTTTGAGAGACTGATCTAGATTATCTTGTTTTGTGGAATATTTGAGATCTATCTTAAATCTGGTTGCAAGTTTCTTACATAGGAATGGTAGCACACCCTTGAAAATATCTATAGTGAAAGAGAGTAGCAACATCAAGTCTGATTGGAGCAAGCTCAAACATATAATTGTCCAATAACAAGAAGTCCTCACAATATGGCACTTGTAGGAGGATATCTCTTAGAACCAAGTGAAAGACTAAGTACCTCCAATTACTCAATATGGAAGGTTAGCATGGAGTCAGTTCTTATACTCCAGGATGTTATGGACATAGTACTTGGTATTGAGGAGGAGCCTCAAGCACAACTTGAAATACCGAAGTATAGAAAGAGAGCTAGAATGGCTCTACACTTCATTAAAATGAATGTCTCTAATGAGATTCTAAGATAAATAGGATCTTGCACCACTGCTTAAGAAGATTGGGATGCACTTAAGTCCATCTATGAAGCTAAGAACACTTCTAGAATACTCACTCTTAGAAATTAGATTTTTCAAAGTTTCCAAAAAAGTGAGGAGAGTGCATCAAATTATGTTTTGAGAGTAAAAGATCTTCATAGGGAACTTGCTTGTGTTGGTGTCGCAATCAATCAAGATGAGCTAGTACAAGTCATTTTAAATGGCTTAAAAGAACACTATGATAATCTTGTTCAATCCTTTGCCATAAAGAAGGAGCTGCCCAATTTGGAAACTCTTCAAGGAATTCTCATCTTTGAAAAAACTAGAAAAAGTTACAAACTTTCTAGGATGAATAAACTCAAACATATTGGAAGTGACAAAGCTCTCTTTGTCAAGGACAAGCATAAAGGAAGGAGCAAGAACCAGTTTTCTCAAGTTTTCAGCAAAGACAAAGCCAAGGACAGACACAAAGATGGTGAAGAGGATGACTCAACTCATCCTTCTACTTCCAAGACCAAGAAGAAGAAAGTAAAATGTTTCTTTTGTGGCAAGAAGGGGCACTATGCCTCTAATTGCTTCAAAAAGAAAAATCAACTCAAACAAGCAAATCTCTCTAATGAGAAAGAAGAAGATTTTATTGCAAGTGATGGAAAAGGATCACTCATGGTGTCAAGCTTTTCTTCAACACCCTTCAAGAAAGATGGAGCATGGTACATCGATAGTGGACCTCTTCACATATGTGTTGTTCAAAGGACTCTTTTGACTCTATTGTACCTTATAAAGGACTCAAAAGATCTATTTATACTGCAAATGATCATGAATGCTCTATTGAATGAATTGGCAACATTCCATTAAAACTTGCTTCTTCTAAAATTCTATCACTTTCCAATGTTCTTTTTGTTCCTAAGCTTACAAAGAACTTGATAAGTGCTAGAAAGTTTCTTGATTGTGGTTGTGATGTATTCAAATACTTGCTTTATCAAGAAAGATCATGAGATCCTAGCTAATGGATTTAGATATGATGGAATCCTCAAGTTGAATTCTTATAAGAATGCAAACTTTTGTGAAATTGCTCTTTTGTCTATGGCATAGAAGGTTGGGACATCCTAACTATAAGTCTATGCTTTCTATGATCAAGAATGATAAGGCTATTGGCCTTCCAAGATCACTTTCCAAGGATATCAAGCCCTGTGAGGCTTGTGCTATTGCAAAATCACATAGAAAGCCATATCAAAAGTCTTCTATTAAGACTTCTCATCCTTTGGAATTAAATTCACTCGGATGTTCATTTTTCTTCCTCAAAAAGTATTGGTGGTGCAACTTGTTTTGTTACCTTCATTGATGATTTTATAGGATATACTTGGTTGTACCTACTTTCTTCAAAAGCTATGGTATTTTATCACTTCATAGTCTTCAAAGCTTATGTTGAGAAATAGTTTTCTTTCAAAGTTAAAGCTTTAAGACGTGATGGAGGAGGTGAATACATCTCCAACAAGTTCTATGATTATTGTGAGGTTGAAGGGATTAAAAAAGAGTTTTCTTGTGCTTATTCTCCATCTCAAAATGGAGTTGCTGAAAGAAAAAATTGATCTCTAAGTGAATGTGCTAAAGCAATCCGAGCTGAAGCTTCTTTGCCTATTGAATATTGGGGAGAAGCAATTAATTGTGCAATAGATTACCTCACGATGCACTTGCAGGAAAATCACCATATGAAGTCTTGTTTAAGAAGAAATACAAGGTTGATCACCTTAGAGTTTTTGAATGTGCTTGCTTTGTTCATGTACCCTTGGAAACAAGGAAAAGAAATGATCCAAATTCAGTCAAAGGGATCATGGTTGGACAAGAAGGCTTGCAGAATTTATGTTCCCTGTACCTCAGTTACAATTGAGAGTAGGGATGTTATTTTCCATGAGAATCAAAAATACATCTTTGATGAGGCTGAGATCAAAGATTCTCAAAAGGATTCTCCTATCATCACCCTTGAAGATTATCTTGGCGAGATGGGGCCGAGAATTGAGGAGGAGTCACCCCGAATTTTTTCACCAAGGAGATCACAAAGAGAAAGATCCGAGCCTAAGAGGCTTACATATGGAGATAAAGGCAAGCAGGTAGAACTCAGCTCCACTAATTATGCTTATTTTGTTTCACATGAGGAGCCAAAGGATATATATGATGCACTCAACTCAAGAGAATGGTTTCTTGCCATGAAGGAGGAATATGATGTATTGATTGCCAACAAGACATGGGAGCTTGTGGATCTTCGGTTTTTTGAGTCAAATATAATCAAGATGGCACAATCAACAAGTACAAGACAAGACTTTGTGCAAAGGGTTTTGCTCAAGTTTATGGACTTGATTATCAGGAGACTTTTGCTCTAGTTGCAAAGATGATATCAACTAGAATCATTATTTCTATTGCTTGTTTTTTCAAATGACAAGTTTTTCAACTAGATGTCTCAAATGCATTTTTTAATGGATATATAGAAGAAGAAATTCATATGGATCAACCTCTTGTGTTCATCCAAGACAAGACCAAAATTTTCTTCTTCAAAAGTCTCTATGGACTAAAGCAAGCTCCAAGATCGTGGTATTCTCGACTTAACACTTTTCTTGATTCACTAGGATTTGATCTTAGTAACTATGATCCTTCCTTGTATGTCAAGTTTTATGATGGAGATATTGTCATTTTTCTCATTTATGTTGATGATATTATCCTAACAGGAAGTCATATCAAGTTAGTTGAAGAAACCAAAATAATTGCACTTGGAAAAGAATTCAAGATGCAAGATCTTGGAAAAATACATTACATATTAGGATTAGAGATTGACTTTCACAATGATATAGCTTTTATTTGTCAATCCAAGTATGCTCTTTCAATGTTAAAAAAGTTCAATATGCTAGATCGTAAGAGTATTGATACTCCTATGGAGCAAATTGTAAAAGACCGTAACAAAGGTGATGAAAGACCCTTCGTGGACATCACTCTTTTTAGGAGTCTTATAGGCTCCTTAAATTGGCTCACTATAACTAGGCCTGATGTAAGTTTTAGTGTCCATAAGCTGAGCCAAGCTATCCAAAATCCTACTATTCATCATTGGAAAATGGCCAAAAGGGTTTAGGTATATATCTTCAACCTATGATTTTGGTTTGTTATATAAAAGCGAAGATTTTTCGATAGTTGGCTATTCTAACTCGGATTTTGCAAGTGATAAAGCAGATCGAAAATCTACAAGTGCATATGTCATATATCTTGGAGGAAATTTGATATCTTGGTTTTCCAAAAAGCAAGATACCATATCACTCCCATTTTGTGAAGCTGAACATAAGACACCTACTACTACAACAAAAGAAGTGCTTTGGATCAAGAGGTTGCTAGTGGAGCTAAAGATAATCTACCTATGATCATGTGTGACAATATTTCAGCACAAGCCCTTGCCAACAATCCAATATTTCATGCAAGGAGCAAACACATCAAGGTTGCACATCACTTCATGAGAGAGGAGCTCATTGGAGGGGAAATATACTTAGAGCACATCGACACATCATCTTGCATTGCAGATTTGCTCACCAAACCTTTGAGCAAAAATTCCTTCATCAAACATAGAGCCAATCTTGGAATAATACCAAAATCCATGTTCAAGTCAACATAGATTATTTTTAGGAGGAGTGTTGAAAATAAAAAATCATCTATCTTAACTTTAGGCTTGTCACAAAGTTTTTTCTAGGTGAGTTTGTTGTTTCATATTGTAAATGCCAAATTTTGCCTAGAAGAAACTTGAGCTACATGGGTTCTTCAAGTCTAGTTGGTAGTATACAACTTGTATATAGAATGTAGACTTAGAAATGTCAATAATATGCTTGTAGAAACTCGTGGCATATCACATGCAATGGTTGTAAGTGATCCAAACATGATGACCAAAAAAAAAAGAAATGACTTGAAGACCTATTTTTTTAAAATTTATTAATATTTTTTTTAAAAAGTATCCAAATTCAAAATGCTTCAAATAAATATATTGTAATGGTAAAAAAATGTTGTATTTTGCAAGGAAATAATTTAAGCTACAAAAATTTGGTCAATAGATTTTTTATAAATAACTTAAAATTAGCTTATATTAAATAATAATACTATTTAAAATAAAATCATTAGATACACAACCACTAAAATACCTAAAAAATATTTTTCGCTTACTAAAAACAAAAGTTATAGTTTGTTTATTTTGGAGTTTTAAAAGTTTTCTAAATTGCAATTCTTGTATTGAAAAAGATATATTTAAAATTATGTTAAAAACCTGAATCAATATTTTTTAAAATTTTAAATTTTTGAAAATCTTTACTTACACTCACGTAAGTTTATTGAATATCTAAACATTAAATAAACACAGATAAAATTACTTTGCAATAATCGAGATTAAACTAGCTGTGATAATATTTAAATCACCCTAAAGAAAATATAATTTTTTTTGTCATTTCTTATAATTTCTAGCAATATTGTTTTTACAAAAAATATTATAAAAATACCTCTAAAATTAAAATATTGTAAACTTGAAAAATCATTACAATTTTAATTTTTTGGTAATAATTATCAATGTTAGAATTTCTAAAATATTTTAAGTTTTAAATTTAAATCGTTAAAAAATAAATTTAAAAATATTAAATCAATAAGAAAGAATTCAAAACACAATACATCAAAAAATATAAACACAATTTTTTTTAAAGCAAAAGAGAATTATTTATTCCCAAAAATCATTGATGTCATTTACATGTTTTTCTTTTGTTTTTTCTTGAGTAGCCAGTGTACTATTAAGTGGCACCTCTTCTACAATTTCCTCGACTACAGATACTACATTGTAATCTTGAACCAAGACATCAACAAATTCTCTTGTGTCGCCTACTTTTCCGCTAGAAGGAGGCTGAGGTTCCTTGGACAAGAGAATTATTGTATCCTCGCTGTCCAAACTCTTTCCCACCTCAAATAATTCATCTGGCAAAATTGAAAGAGATTTCATTCTCATTTTTATAAAATCAACTAAATTAGTATCTAAATCTACTGCAACAACATGTCTGCCTTTTTGAACAGCACATGAGCTCGTAGTGCCGCTACCGCTAAATAAATCTAAAACCCAATCAGCTTTAAATGATTAATTAATTGTTGTGGCTTTTGGTAGGGACAAGCCACGGAACCCGTCATTGGATTTTTTAATTTCTTTGTCACAATTGGGTACTGGAACAAGTTTCCAAAACTTGTCAGTCCGGAAGTGTTATAATGCAGCATCGAGCGTTTTTCATCCAAAGAATAATAACCGATGGTTACGTATTCTATTTCATTGCAAACTTGAGCTCCTCCCAAGTTCCTGACATTGGGCTTGTACCTGACATAGAACATTACATGTAAAATCAGTTTAAAATTTTAATTTTAAAATAAAAAATTTAAAATAAAATTATGAACTAAAATATGAATTGATAATTCAGGAACTTAAAAAATTACTACACAGCATTCTCAATTCTCGCATTACAGAAAGTTAGTAGAGTTTTATGTACTGATGCTGACCGCCAAGAAAAAATGAAAAATAACAGCTCTCCAAATTGGAGAAGTTGTGACTTCAAGAAAGCCCTACATAAAACTATGGATTTCAGTAAATTTGAAAGGAGTATCATCATTTAATGATTCCTTCATCTAAATTCCATATGGTATATCGGCGATGCACTGTATAAGGCCTTTTTCTTAAAAACTTTGAAATTTCTCTGCAATCGCCCTCCTCAACAGAGTAAAAGCATCGTTGATCATCGACACTTTTGGGAAGGTAGGTCTCTAATGGATCGTCATCCGCAACAATCTCTCCTTGTCCCTTTTTTCTGATTTTGCCTTCAGAATATGTCTCTTGAATTGGTCTAGAAGGACTTTGTTTTTTTTTTTTGTCTTCAGGAGACTAAAAAAAAAAAAGCTATGCTTAGCATGGGAGACAAAAAATATTAAATAGAATAGGATACTTAACTTATCCAAAAAAAAAAATTAAATAAAGAAAAAACTATGTTTAGCATAGGAGACATAGAATATAGAAAAGAAACAATTAATAAGCACCTATGCTAAGCATGGGTGAAATAAATACCATGTCTCTAAACAAAATAAAAAATGGAATCAGGGCTTGATTTTGGCTGTTCAGAGAATAAAGCCTCTGGCACTCATCGAAATCTTAATAGTTTAACCCTATCACAAAGCCTTCTTGAACTTTCATAAATAGTTTGTGCCTGCATTTAGAAAATATAATTGTTAAAAATCCAACCAAATTATGAAAATCATTTTATTAAAAAAGGTAACATGAAAATAAATATTTAAATTATGATTATCACCTCTGAAATTCTTTTCCTATTTCTGCCAGGGAAAGTTGACCATTGGCAACTCTTGAAAGAACACTTATTATTAGTTCTGAAGAGCTAATCCCTTGTATATTCTTCCACTCTGATATTCCCATTTCAGTAGGGATTGGCTTCAGAATTTGAGTGCTCACAACTTTTTTTTAGACTTTGAGGCACCCTGAGCAGGTTGGCCTTTTATTTGAAAAGTTTTCCACTTATCCAAAAAGGAGTCAACAAGGGCCCACATCCGAAATAAAAAAAAATTAATTGATAAAGAATCTAATCTATATCAAAATTGAGCTCAAAATTTTAGTCTGATAAAAACAATTTAAAAAGATTATAACATATATTACGACCAGAGCATTCCATGACGAGCATAGCCAAACAAATTACCTGGCCATTTTGAAAAACAAGTTGAAAAAAATCATCGTATTTAGTAAGGTTCTGAGTAGGATTTTTCGAATCAAAAGACAAGCCTGTCTCTTGAGCACATAGTGTTTTCAGCTCAAGTTGATTCACATCTCCTGCTTTGGAGACTCTCATGTATTCTTTGTGAAAAAAATGAATTCTTTGTATCACGGTCATCTTCATCCGGTAGTCCTGATCAATATTGTGGTCCCAAGCGAATATTTTGCTTCTTCCACTGTCAGGCCAACAAATGCAATGGCACTCACAGTTCGAAAGCTTGGGATATGGGGATATTCTTGAGATAATTGTTTTCGAGATTGTAAACTGTGTATCCCACCAAGAACAAAAAAATGATATGAATCTAATAAAGAAAAATCAAAATTTGCACCATCGTTGCATTCGTTGGGATCAACCAAAAAATCAAAGGGAGTAACTATGGCCTGTGTATAATGATCTTTAGATTTTATTTTTAAATTATGTGTATGTGTTTCATTAGGCTCTGTTGATGGCTTTGGTGCTGGATCTGTTTTGCACATAACAGGCTGTGGCAGTAGCTTCTGCCCAGAACTTCGTAGGTAGGTGTGCTTGATGTAGCATGGATCTGGCTGAGTTGAAAAGAGTTTGATTCTTCCTTCAATCTTGTTCTGTTGAGGTGAATACGAAGTAGTGAACTATCTTTTGATGCCATGTTCAGCCAGGAGTGCCTTCACTTTCCTAGATGTTTGTGTCTCGGCCATGGCCTTGAATCACTTGAAGCATTCAAAGGCTTCAGATTTGTGCTTAATGAACATGACTGTAGACCATCTAGAATAATCATCTATGAAAGTGATAAAATAGACTGCATCTCCTAAGGATGGATAGATCAAGAAACAGTTGAAAGACAAAAGTTGGCCAAGCATCGAAAGAATTGTTCGGAATGTCCACAAAAATATCTAGGACTTGTTATTGATGGCATGGATCAGAAAAAAACAATGTTGCCTCATTTTGTCAGAGTGCTCAAAAATTTGAACAAGGCAGATTTTATTCAGGGTCAGCTAGTTGGAGCACTTGTATTTAATGGCACTTTGGAGTCCAAGGTCTTTTTTAATCATCCCAATGTTCGAAATGATCCAAATTTGACGATCACCATTGTATATAAGATAATTTGCAAATTCGGTGAAAATCTTCCAAAAATACTTTATTTGCAGCTTGACAACACTGTTAGGGAAAATAAAAATAAAACTGTTTTGGCATACTTGTCTATGCTAGTGGAGAAATGATTTTTCAAAAAAGTAAAAATAGGATTTTTGTTGGTAGGACATACCCACGATCAAATTGATCAAATGTTTAGTTGCTTTTCTAAGAGGTTGAGACGCAAGAAAGTATTTTTATTATCAGTGCTTCAAAGCGTTGTTGAGGAATCGTATGTGCCAAAGCCAAACGTGTCATTAATCAGACACACATATGATTTTCGTGATTATGTTAAGGCGTCCAATGAAACAGAGCGATGCGTAGCTAATATTAATGATATTAGCTTTCAGCACCAGTTTAAAATCAAATGTAACGAATCAGACATAATATTATTAAACTATTTTCAAATTCAGTTTCGTGGCTACCTCTCTGTGTTATTCTCCCTTATCTCTATTCTCCGCACTATTGAGTGTGAGTGATCCTGAGTCTACTAGCAATCTCCAATGCCTTACATGAATTACTCTCTGATCAGATAGACTCTCTAGCGCATTACAGTCGTTTGTTGTGTATCCGTAAATATGCTCTAAGGAACTGTCTTGAAATCATCTTATTCGTCTGTCGCAAATACTTTCTTTTTGGCACTCGAATAACGTCTACATTTGGTACAGTCTAGCACGATCATTGAATAAAACTGTATGTATACATTTGAGATGGCAGTCCTTGTCTGAAGAATTGAGTCTTTGATCTATATTCTTGCTTGTAACTGACATAAGTTTGTAACATGCTCTAAAACTATTCGTGCTCTTTAACCATAACCTTGGACTTAAGTTGTTGAGGACTTATGTGTAGAGATGAACAGTTCGCGAACGCGATTAATTAATTGTCTGCACAACCACGAATACATCGAACATTTCTCGCCTCTTTGTTGACACCTTAATCAACATGAGTGTAGTACTTCTAATAACATCGCACTTGTAGAACGCATTTCATTCGATTCAATAGAGGCAAGACTGATGTTCTGGAATTATTAACACTACACACCCCAACACAAGTAATACTGGTTACTTTCTAATGTCTGTTGACAACCAGAATAACACCTGAAGCCACGTCACTCGAAATAAATCATAAATTGTACCAAATATATAACTTTCTAACGATGTCCTCTGTGGGTTCGACATTATTTACTACAAAATCTATATTAACCTTATTGGTATAGTACGACATATACCAATTTTTGGCACCGTTGTCGGGGATAGCTTAGGAAAGTTATAAGAAAACTGACACATCCATCTCCATTTCTAGTGTATGTCAGATAGAGTATCCCGATTAAATGATACTGTAAGCTTAGAGAGGAATTTTTACGAAGACAAAGTGAGAGTGCAAGTCGAAATATCGACGAGATCACTGCCTAGTTACTTGAATTTCTAATTAGCTTCGGTATGGAGGGTCCTGCTGCACGGTTCACTTCTATGTCAAAAATTAAGTTCAATTATTATAAAGGGACTACTTCAGATGATGCAGATAGCTATGTCTCGCAATTTGAGTCAATTGCTAATGCAAATAACGAAGGAACTGACGTAGACAAACTGCGAATCTTTCTTGGTCTGCTGAGAAAACAGGCACGCGTATGGTACAGTCAAGTTTAACCAGGCCATGTAGGAACCTGATTACTACTAAAAGATGCATTTTTGAACCAGTTCAGAGAAATCGATTATAGATCTAGAATTATCGGATGTCTGAACAATGTTCAGAAGAAGACTAAAGAATCCCTTTGAAAATATACACGAAAGGTTAAGAATTTTATAGGTAAACTAACCGGTGTATATTCCGTTGATATGCAGATCGAATGGGTTTTGGTTGGCTTACCACCAAAGATTGATTGATATTGCAGACAAGGGGACATGACTTCCTTAGCAGCAGTAATAACTAGTGCTGAAAACTTTGAGACCTCAAAACTAGCATGAAAGTGACGCTCAACTAAAAGATCTCGTAAGTAGTGATAGCAAAGATGATTCAAATTCTGACTCAAGTACCAGTTCTTCAAGCTCAGACTCCGAAAGCAATGATTCATCAGAATCAGAAGCTGATAAAGGAGATAAAAGAAATAAACAACAATTCAAACGAAAGGATGACACGAAAACCATCGAGGATAAGTCGTCAACTTCTAAAGTCGAAAAGCTTTGGAAGAGTAATATGGTTGATCTTAATAAAAGTTTAATAATTTGAAAGTGCAAATCTCTGAAGTTGCAAACAAAAGACCAAAAGTTTCCTCTTCCAATTCAAGAATGTGGTGTATGAAATGTGGAACTTCTGGACATACTAAGGAAGATTGCACCATTGTGAATGTAAAGTATATCGAAGATCTTGCCCAAGAGGTACTTTATTTTTTCAGAATGATGCGACTACTAATTATGTTCAGGGTGCTGTAGCATCAGCCCAGTAGGATGGACCAAAGTTCACACCAGGAAGTCACAATCCTCCTGAATTTGTTGGACCAACGATGAAGTCACAAACCGCAACTAAACCAGTGTCGGGCAACTCTCACAACTGTGGAGAGCAAAGACATTTTTCACCTGACTGTCCTCAACCATGAAAGCCGATTGGTTATGTACCATTATGATCGAACTGTAGGGATCTTGGCCACAAGTATCCTGACTGCCCTCAGTCGTAGAAGCCGCAACCTAAATATCAGTATGTAGCAACATCAGCTGCTGCAGACTTGAAAGCAAAAGCTTCGACAGATGCTGTTGTGCAGAGGATTGATATGATTGAAGGAAAATTGGCAAAGACAGAAAACCAGTCCTGGCCAAGTGACATAGAAAAGATATTCAAAGTCACAACAAGAAACAAAGGCTCCTCAAAACCTGAACAGAAATCTTCAACGAAGTGCAAAAACTCTTCGAAGAAGAAATATTCGAGCAATTCAATGAATAAATCTACAACTAAAGATGATCTTAAAGATGACCCCGACTATGACTACAATGCTACAAAACTATTTGCAAAAGACATCTCAGCAGAAGCGAAAGAAATTATCAACTCTGAACTTCAGTCAATTGATGTAGAGAAAGTGGTCACGTTCGAGGAAGGGGACGATGAAATACCGAAGACTAAATTGTCTAGTGTTGTTCTTGACAAGCCAATCTGGAAATCAAAGACGAAGGACTATGACAAGGATGATTTTTGTTCATCCTCCTCCTATTGATGTGCAATGTTGCTTTGCTTGTTCTCTTGTGCTTTCTTCTTCTTGAGACATTATGATGCAAAATGCCATTTCTTGCCATAGGAAAAGCAATTGAACTTTAATTTGTCTTTCTTGCCCTTTGAGCTTGATGTTTCATCCTCTTGTTTGGCCTCTTTTGGATGTTTCCTCTTGCCATTGGTCTTATTTTTTCCTTGAATGAGAAATTGGCTTTCTCATCACCATCCCGCAAAGACGATGAGTTCAATCTTGCTTTGGCGTGAAGCATCCTACACTCTTCAGCCACTAATACACTATGAAGTTTTTCTGTAGTTGGCAAGATGTCTTGGATTGCAAAACTTTGGACCAAATTTCTAAAATCATCCCCTAGACCATAGGGTTATTTGAAAAAGCTCTCCATCATGAATCTTCTCTCCAATGGAAGCTAACTCCCTATTAAGAGACTCGATTCTAAGAACATAGTCTTGTGCACTCTCCTCACTTCTTCTCATGCTTTGAAAGATTTGGTTTCTAAGCATGAGGACTCTATAAGTGTTGCTTGATTCATAGATTGATTTCAAAGAATCCCAAGCCCTTTATCACTAGATGATACTTATCTCAAAAGATCATTACTTACATTCATCTTCACACTATGAAGATCTTTTCTTGTATCTAACTAACTCTTGTGCACCAAGAGGTTCATCTTCACTCGAATCAAGGATTCATAAATCTATTGGAGCACCATTAGTGACTCCATCCTAATCTTTCAAATGAAAAAATTTTTAGAGTTCAATCTCTCACTAGCTTCTCAAAGATAAGCTCCAATAGATACCATCTTACTAGTGATTTCTACAAATAAGAAATTGATTTGATGGATTCTAGAAACTCTCAAAGGTATCTCTTGTAGTTATTCACTCAAATTAGATTTATAGCACTCCTCACAAAGTTGAAATGAATAGATGAGTTGCAATCTACGTACAATCAAATCAAGCCAATCTTGGCTACTTTTGGACAAAAAAATGACTCAATCTCCTTCACACTACTTGATGTACTTTCAAGACCTGTAAATAACTTTTAAAGGACTTGATTTCATCCCTGATTAATTAAATCTCATGAACCAAAGTCAAATCTAATTAATGGCACTCAATCTTGGTAGATTTTGCTAGGATTAGCACCAAAAATCTCATCAAGAACTCACAAAATGGATTATTATTGATCAACGGAATATTGTGCATTCAATGTAGGTTCAGAGGTGCCCACACATGTGGATAGTACATATTTGGATCCATACCAATTTTTTTCTCAAATCCCCCCACCAAAATTTAGACTCTAGCTCGCCATCTCAATACTAGTTTTTAGCTCCACAACTTGCTAAAAATGGGTTTATCTTGATCAATGATTTAAGCCCTTGTACTTGGCTTTGATACCATGTAAAAGTATTGTACTTTAGGACCATAAATGGATATTAGAAACATCCACAAGGTTGGTTGGATGCTTGCTTAACAATCTATCGGCCATTTGAAGAATGAATGCTAGAAATTCTTGGCGAAGTCGGGCAATGAAAAACCAAAGCAAGCTAGCTATTTTGTTGACGAAGGTGAAGTCGAAGACTCTAGCATCTTTACATCAACATTGTCATCGAATCAGGAAGATCAAGCTTGGTACATTGACTCAGGAGCCACTAGGCACATGATAGACAACAAAGAATGGTTCGGTACCCTAAAGAACTGAACAATGGGGGGATTTATAGAACCTCTCAAAAGCCATCGTATTATTATGTATTATCATAAAGGAGGCTCTTTAGAGGCAATATTTTGAGTTTTTTAAGTGAAAAGTTTTAAATCTTGAGTTTATTACAATCTCTTACATTGAGTGCAAAATCTTAAATCAAAAGCTGAATACAATCTCTTAGTGTGTCAAAACTTCTTAACAGGCCAAATGTTGAGTTTATAGAACCATATTACAAGCCACTAAACCTCAAAGAGCCTCTCACAAGCCAATATAAAAAATCCATACAAACCTCAAACAAGACATGTCTTCTTTTAAGCAATATAGTTTTTTCTTAACTTTTATTTGTTCATCAATTTTGTCTTTTCATTTCAAAATTTCTCACACCAATATCTAAAATGCGTTATCTAAATCATAAAATTTTAGGATTTATATTATTATCATATGGCAAGGCGTTTGTGGTATAAAACCACATTGTTGTTTCTTTTATTTGCTCATCAATTTTACCTTTTCATTTCAAAATTTCTTCCTAAATAACAGATACTCCTTGCAATCTTGCAATGCAGGGTCTCCCTCTGTGATACATATCTCCTTGTTGCGTACATGTAAAGTACACGAGCACATTATATGAAGCTGCAATACCAATATCTACTAAACAATGCTCTACTGTAACATTGTTACTTGGGTGAGTGAAATATAGCAACTAACAATTAGTTGTCCAGTGACCTTAGTCTGGATCGTAAATCATACTTATTTTTATTATGATGCTGAAATTGATGTTCACTTGAAGAGCAGACTCCTGTTGTGCCATGCATGAGTTGCTCCAATGCAGCGCCTGCTCGCTTCGATGTATCTACAAACTGTATGTCGATGTTCCTCCACTGCAGTCGTCGCCTTGAGCAGCTCCTCTGCCACAGCCTCCAACTCGCTGCATTGAGCACGCAACATTTCGGTTACAACCTGCGCAGCTCTTTGGTATGAAAACGGAAGATAATGGCTGAGCAGAAACACAAGGTTGTGAACATCTCCTTTGACCAGGCATTCCTGCATACGCACATGGCAGCTCATTCAAATTTCAACACCGAGTAATTGTCAATCAGTGGGTGCAGGAATCAAGCGTGATGATTATTTTTTAAGCTTTACCTTTTTGAAAGACCAAAGATCGTTGTGCCATGATAGTATGTCACGGAATATATTCATCATTGTTTGCATTTGAGGACTGCTGAAGATTTCTTCCGGTATAAGTACGCCATCGTTAAAGTCTACGAATATCTGAAGCCCAGCATTAAGGTTAATCATGATAGATAAGACAACACATCAAGCTAAGAAATAGCCTTTTCAGAACCTAGAAGATACTGTTTGATTGAGAAGCTTGACAATTTTAGGAAATAGGCTGACAGCACCGATCCTCGGATTATAGAATCTCATGGTTACTACTGACTATCTTGCGTAAATTCATGAAACATATACGTAAAATCCAATGAATAGTAAGCAATGGCTTACGTACCAGACAGCATGCGCTTGCTCCAGCGTCTCTCCGAATCAGGACATATTCATTTCTCTGTTTTGGATCTGAATGAGACTGGCTATCAGGAACTTTTGATAGAACCGGGCTAGTCGAAGGCAAGAGTCGCGGTGCATCGATGCTACGGCTGCACCCCAAAAGTCACGAAAACAGGAGCCTATTGGGGGTAGTTTCCCAGCGTCAACTGTCAGAATCAGAAAAATCAACACGATCAGTCAACTTAACGCAACCAAGGATGGCAGATATATGTGCCTGCTTACATGTGCATCTTCTCGGAAATTCTCCTAAAGAACACTAGATAGAAAACAAGTCGTTGGGCTTACTTTCGCAGGGATTAGGATGGCTCGTCAGGGAAGAGATTTTCAATAGTTTCACGCCAATCAGTTGAAAAAATATCTAAAACCTCCGTTACTGATTGAATTTCAGGAAAAGTTGATGTTATCACTTTGTGAATTTCCAGTGCAAGAGAAACGGTCGTCTCCCAAGGTCTTTCAAGTTTAGTGTCGTCCATTATCTCGTCAACCACATACGTAACTATCAAGAACTTAGAGAACAATTTCAACCTCTCTGCTGAAGTGTCTGGAAACATTCGAGCAGCAAATTCTGGACTATGCAGTAGCTTTGTAAACTTGTCAGGGTCGAAGACCTTGTCCACAGAATGATAGAGAAGCCATTCGCGAATTGTTTTGCAAGTTTCCGCCTCCATAGAGTGGACTCTCACGGGGTAGGGTGGAATAAATTCTGGAATCGTGAAGGAGTTCATAATTGTCATTCCAGCATCACTTATATCTTGTCCTGCACTGTCCTGTAGTGAATTCATATGCCAAAGATTATATTGATAGGGCATGATAGCATGCGCGACTACGCTCTAATGTTGACAACAAAGTAGAAGTATATTCTAAAAGAATCAAGAACAACCATAGAACCCGTATCTCATCAAACAACAAAAAATGAGAACACCCATAGAACCGCCTATCTCATCAAACAACAAAAAATGAAAGCGATACAAATGGACAGAAACAATGAAACAAAATCTACACTCTCTAGTAAATCAATTTCACTACTTGTAACAAATGCCAATTGTTAACAAATTTAAGCAAGTCCATCAAGACTCACAACTATCAAACAACAACATTATTTAGTACTTGAGAAAGTACATAAAAACAAATGAATATCATTAACTATTAAACGAAGTGAAACACACTATAATGAATCCACTGAGCAATTTCAGTGAGCAAAAAATATTTGTTGAAGATTTCATACAAAAACATGGAGGAAATTTTAAAAAAATTGCAAAGTACACAGAAAGAATCGACGATTCTCCTAAAACAAGATGCGTTTGTTTTGATAGAGAGATCAATCAATTACTTAGAAAAAATAAATTATTTGACAAAAAGCAAATAACCGACATCCATGTACAAAACATATGCAAATCTTGCAAAGCTACAATATCAAAAGAAATGTTGCTTGAATATGCATCACCAATGAAGTATTCCACCAATAAGGCATTGACCAAAGTAAATAAACTCAATGACTTAGAAGAACGCTTAGTATCACCAAGGATTGCATATAAAAAACACTTTAAAATACTCCTAAAATTTTAGGATTCATGTTATTATGACATGGCAAGGCCTTTGTGGTACAATACCACATCGTTTTTGTTTTCTTACATAATAGATTGTCGGTGACTATTCTCTCCATTTTTCTGTCTCATTAAAAAGTAAAATGGTCATCTATTTTTTTTTATTTGTGTTGATTTGCCTGTGTGTTAGGCGTCAGGCCTGCACTTGCCACATGGCAAGTCGGATTGTTTTAATTTTTTTAATTTTGATTATGCCTGCGCTTGCCACGTGGCAAGACGGATTGGTCTAAAAAAGGTCCAACAATCCATTACACAACAATTCGGAAGGGAATGAGCTAGGCATAATGGCTTGTGCCCGGCCCATTCCCTTCCGGAGGGGCCGAGTCTAAAAAATTATGGAAAGCTGAACCGGGCATTATGGCCTGTGCCCGATCGGCCCATTCCATAGTACAATATGTGCATTTAAACATCCATCATTAGTCAATAACAAGCTATGCACCTTGTGGAAGGTTGTTATTGGTTGTTCACCCACATATGGCTAAAAGCATAGAGTGGTGGTACAAAAAAAGAATCCATTTTTCATTCTACCTTTTGGTAGTACATTTCACATTTTGGGGATTTTATTACTCATAAATTGTATCAAGTCCACATTAAAAATGACATAACTATTTAGTGGTAAGTCCAATTTTAGTGGGGTTTAGTGCATTAGAAAGCGCTTGAGGAGCGTTTTCAATTATACATTAGATGACATACTTTCGAGCTACAGTTAAAAAGTTATGGCAAGTCAAAAGTATGGGGATTTTATTAATCATAATTTTTTGAGTCCACATTAAAAATGACAGATGTTTTTAGTGGTAAGCCCAATTTTAGCGGAGTTTGGTGCGTTAGGAAGCGCTTGACAAGTGCTTTCCAATGATATGTTACATGACATACTTTCGACATATAGTTACAAAGTTATGACAAAAGCGCTTTCAAATGTATTAGTTAAAAATAGTGTATAATAATACAAAAGTGCATTTCTACACAAAAAAGGTAGTGTCCTTGAAAGTCCATGTTGTACCACCAAACCATGCTTTTACCCATATGCACAATCCTTCAAAATTTCATGCATTGTAAGTTGTGTGAAAACCTTTTATTGGATATCCACGTTAGAATTGTGCTAACAAGGGTTACAAAAAATTATTGTTCTAAATTTACATGAACATTTTGCCTTTGGAGGTGCCTCTTGTTGATTTCACACGCATGGATTGTCCACAACATGTGCTTGTGATCTCCTAAGGTGTGTAGATGCACCAAGATCAAGACTAGATTGAGATTCAAGATCAATCTTAGATCCTATGGCAAAAACACACTACTACATGCATTCAATCACTTCCAACTCTCACTCACACATGTGGGAAGTGTTGCAAAAGTAATCTAAGTAAAGCCAAGCTTCTCTCCTCGGGTAGAAAGAAAAAATCATCAATAGCTTTAGGGTAGAGAGAGAAAGCTAGAAAATCACTTACACTCAAAATTCACTCAATCCCAAAATCAATTAGATCCAAATGAGGAGTACAATGATACTAGTAGATCCATGAGCTACCATATGCTTAACTATGATTGGACCACACTTTGCCACCTCTTAATCCTATTGGACCATTGATTCATGCACCTCTAAATTCTTTTGGACCATTTTCAAGCAAACCTCAAATTGTATTGGACCACTCATGGTTCCACCTCTAAGTCCTATTGGACCTCTTAAACTTCATCAAACAAAAGCATTACACTTGTCTACACTCTAATTGGCGTGAGTTTGACCTCCTACTCTTTTTTGGCTCAATAGTGGCATTACAAGTGGAAATGGATAATTTACCATCTATGCCAAATTTGACCCTATCAACATCCTACACCTAAATGCTTGACTATGAAATTCTATGAGACCCCTATATCAGACATTTTGATTCACTTTACAATTATCCACACGTGGGAACATCCTCCACACATGTGAGATTCACTTACAAACTTCTATCATAAAAAATACCAAGCTAGATTTTTGCCAATTTCTCACACTCCTCCTCAAAAAATAGCTTGGAAAGGTACTAGATCACTTGAGAACTTTGTAAATCTTTTTGAGTGGATCCTTTGGTATGCATAAGAAGTGAAGATCAGCCAAGGGATCCACCATAGCAGCACCCTCACCATATCCATGATAAGATCTCTTTGGTAGAGATCTCTTGCCAATGCCTTTGAAGAGTGCTCCACCAATATGCCACTATGATCATGGGCTTCCTCCATGCTTGATGAGGATCCTTGCTTTGAAAGTTCCACTTGCATGATGGATGCACCATAAATAAAAAAATCTGAGGCTTCCAAGCCTCATAAGGATCATGGAGATCAAGATCATAAGATGTGAAACAATGATGATTATCAAGATTATGCTTTCTAGCTTGACTAGTCCACATACAATGAACTATATCCATGATGGATCTAATCTTGATATCAAAGACTACCTTGATCTTTTTTAGGCTAGTTACTCTCTCAAGGATGTAAGTGTCCACTTTGGATGCTTCACTTAATCTCAAGAGGAGTTTACTATTTGCCTCAAAACATGTGAAAGCATGATTTTCAAAAAAGTGAGTACCGAGCTCAATCTTGTTCTTACTAGAACCAAGAGCATACTTTTGACAATACAATATCTTGCTTTCAAAAAGTATTGGAAACATATCTAAGTCAATAATGACAAGAGACATGTCCATACCATAAGCATCATACAAACCTAGTATAGCTTTTCTTGAACTTTGAGATCCAAAAAATTCAATGAAGCAAGATAGCATTTCAAGCAAAGGAAGAGAAGCATATATGAATGTGTTGTAGTAGAAACAACATGAAAGATGCCCCCCTTTGCCATGTAAGGTGAGCCATAAAGACTCGGCCATGCATCTTGAAGGTCTTCTTGAAATCATATGAAGAAGAAACTCCTCCTCACACCTTGGCCCCATCATAACTTGAATAACTTCAAAAAAGATAACTTGTGATGCTTCTTGAGAAACCTTGATCTCGGCCACTTCCAAGATTGAATCTTCATGTAACATAACATCTCTATTCACAATCACTTTTGAAATAGAGAGTGTAAAGACACTAAAGTCCTCCTTGATGGATGAGTATCCAATCATGATCCATGAGCTTGGATCATCCTTCCTCCTTGTTTCCAAGGGAATATGTGCAAAGCAAGCACTACCAAGTTCACTAAGGTGATCAACCTTAGGCTTGATCTGGAATAAAACTTCATATGGTGCTATTCCTTCAAGAGCTCCAATACTCCTCAAAGCTTTGATCTTCAATGAGAATTTCTTCTCAACATATGCCTTGAATAATAAGGAACAATCATACACCATAATACTTGAAGAGAGAAGATATGTGCATCTCGTGTGATCATCCTCCGTTGAAATATTGGACATATAAGAAACATCAAGAGAGTTTGCACTCTCACTTGGATCCAATTTGTAGACTTCAAATCTTGATCCATATGCAAGGATCTCACCATCTTTCGTCATCACAGAATTGTCAATATTGAAATTGACATCAAAGCCACTATCAAGAAGTTGGCCAACACTTAAGATGTTCTTTGTAAGCTTTGGGACGAAAAGAACATTGTTGAGAAAGAGATCTTTAGAAGATGCAAGCTTCCAAGGAATAATCCCTACTCCTTCAATATTGCACTCATGCTTACTTGCAATGTATATGGTCTTCTTGACTCCATCATAAGGCATAATAGATGAAAAAAAGTGCTTGGATCCACACATATGTGAAGATGCTCCACTATCAATATACCATGACTCATCCTTGTTGAAGGTGGAAGAGGAGAAGCTTGATGTCATAAGAGAGCTTTCTCCATCACTTGCAATATAGTCTTCTTTCTCATTGGTGATGTTGGCTTGATTGAGTTGATTCTTCTTCTTGAAGCAATTGGTGGCATAATGGCCTTTCTTGCCACAATAAAAGCACTTGATCTTCTTCTTCTTGAGATTTGAAGTAGAAGAATGAGAGGTATCTTCCTCCTCCTCTCCATCTTGGTCTTTAGCTTTGTCATTAGAGAAGTGATGGTGTTGCTTTTTACTCCCCTCTTTGTGCTTGGGAAATAGAACTTTGCCATCATCATGATTGAGTGATAGCTTGTCCATCCTCAAGAGTTTGTGCTCTTGTCTTGATTCTTCAGAAATAAGCACACTTTGAAAGGCCTCCAAACTTGGTAGCTCCTCCTTAATGGCATAGGATTGGACAAGGTTGTCATATTCATCTCTCAAGCGATTGAGAATGACTTGGACTAGCTCACTTTGATTGATTGAGTCACCAATACATGCAAGCTCCCTATGAATATCCTTGACTCTCAAAACATAATTAGATGCACTCTCAACACTCTTTTGACTACTTTGGAAGATTTGATTTCTAAGAGTGAGGATCCTAGAGGTGTTCTTAGCCTCATAGATGGACTTGAGACAATCCCAAGCTTCCTTGGATGTAGAACAATCACCAATCTCCCTCAATATCTCATTAGAGACATTCATCTTAATGTAATGGAGAGCCGTCCTAGCTCTCTTCTTGTATTTTTGTACTTCTTGAAGGAGTTGAGGATCCTCCTCAATCCCAAGTACAATGTCCATCACATCTTGGAGTATCAAGATGGACTCCATCCTCAACTTCCATATTGAATAACTGGAAGTAGACAATCTCTTTTTCTTACGTGCATGCCCATGTTATAAATGCACCTTTATATGCAAGCTTTAAATTGCAAAAAGTACAATGTGCACACTTTAGATGCACCTTTTTTATGCGAATCATAAATAGCACAAAATTTGCATCCATTTGTTTTTCTTGCATGCATCACTAGGCTCAACTTGCATGACACACCAACATCTTTGCCAACAACAAAAACCAAAGAAAGATTATCTATCTACAATCAGATAATCATTTCATATATGTCCTTAGCCTTGTTGCAGTATCGATAAGTTATTGTGATGATTTTGTAAAAGATGACTTGGTTGCAACAAGTATGAACTCATTCAAGTCATGTAAAGTGGAGATAAATAAAAGTGATGAACAAAAATGTTGTTTTTCTCTCCTATAGGATCCAATAATGGTGTGCTACCATCTCCTATGCAACATCTTGCAACAAACTGTGAGATGATTCTCACTAGCTATCTCAATCTCTCCAAAACTAGATCTACTTCACATCAAATGATGGAGTGTAGGCAAAGTTAGGATCAAACACTCTTAGCACGCATGAAATACACTAAGAGACCAAATTTGACTCAAATACCATGATATTGCATGAAACAAAATGGCTAAGATCTCAAAACAGTGCCTACATCACATACAGATGAGATTGGTAAGCATTCAACTATGATTTTGGATCAAACAAGCAATCTCTTGACCAAAACAAATGTGTCCACCCAGAACTAGGTCCCCTACCTAACCCTCTTAGAAAGCTTATAACTTTTAGTTGGCACAACCAAATGGAATGAAACTGATTGTATAAAAAACTAGACAAAAATAGCCTCAAAACAAGCTATCTAGCAAGATTTTTGGTTCAAACATGAAAGAGAACACCCAAACTAAAATTGGAACTTCCTCATACATGTCTGAGCACCTGAATCCATACAATACCAGGTCAGAACCAATCAATGCCCTATTGATCTCTTTTGATCCAAAATTGAAATAGATAGCTCGGAAAATGGATCTTGACAATTTCTAGCTCAAGATTGATGAATAGTTTTCACTTAAGTGGATCAAAATGCATGGTAGCCTTAGGTAGGATCTGATACCATGTTGATTTCATACGTGTGGATTGTCCACAACATGTACTTGTGATCTCCCAAGGTGTGTAGATGCACCAAGATCAAGACTAGATGGAGATTCAAGATCAATCTTAGATCCTATGGCAAAAACACAATACTACATGCATTCAGTCACTTACAACTCTCACTCACACATATGGGAAGTGTTCCAGAAGTAATCTAAGTAAAAACAAGCTGCTCTTCTCAGGTAGAGAGAGAGAATCATCAATAGCTCTCGGGTAGAGAGAGAAAGCTAGAAAATCGCTTACACTCAAAATCCACTCAATCTCAAAATCAATTAGATCCAAATGAGGAGTACAATGATACTAGTAGATCCATACCACTATGCTTAACTATGATTGGACCACACTTTGCCACCTCTTAATCGTATTGGACCATTGATCCATGCACCTCTAAATTCTATTGGACCATTTTCAAGCAAACCTCAAATTCTATTGGACCACTCATGGTTTCACTACTAAATCCTATTGGACCTCTTAAACTTCATCAAACAAAAGCATTACACTTGTCTACACTCTAATTGGCATGAGTTGGGCCTCCTACTCAATAGTGGCATTACAAGTGGAAATGGATAATTTGCCATCTATGCCAAATTTGATCCTATCAACATCCTACACCTAAATGCTTGACTATGAAATTATATGAGACTCCTATATCAAATATTCTGATTTACTTTACAATTCTCCACACGTGGGAAATCCTCCACACATGTGAGATTCACTTACAAGCTTCTATCATAAAAAATACCAAGCTAGATTTTTGCCAATTTCTCACACTCCAAAATACAAAACATAAGCTAGCACTTGCATTAAGTGTCAATGATTAAGTACATTTGCAATAGAAGTGTTCTAGTTGAAGGTTGTCTCAGTTATTACCCGCCTGCCCCTCACAAAAAACATAACTTGAAATTTGCAATTGTATGCAATAGACATCTTCTAATTTATTTAGTGCCTATCTTGAAGCTTGAGATGAACTAGCAATGGTGGTGTGCAAAATCTAAGGTTTACATGTTCACTACACCCTTCTCAAAAGAATATCCATCACATGGTACAAGGCACATACACTATGAAATTTAAACGTTAAACATTAAATTGAACATAACAAGAGGATTGATGAGAATCACAATATCTATAGTCTTCAATTAGCAAAAGAAACTCATCAATTTATCATTGTCTTAGGTGCCTATTGAAGTTAAGACTGCGGTTGTTTTAGATCTGATTGTAGTAAGGTACACTATAAATGCGATGGATGACATTGTTTCAACTACTTGGTAGATGCTACCCACCATCATCAATTGTGTTCTCATTATTGTCCTTCAACCATTGTACCTAAGTATGATGTAGTGTACATCCCATCCCCTTGTGCCAATAATATTTCTTGCCTTTTTTCTCTCTCGTCTTGAATATTTTTTTCTTTGCCACTCATATTTCCATGCTTTTCATACAAATCACTAAAATCGATAACATTCTCATTAGCCTATTGCAAAATTTTGCAATTTTGTAAAGCAATGCCTCCAAATGTCCTTCTGCAACACCCACACAAAAAATTATAACGCATATTACAATATTTTTTAACCAAGTTTGTGGGTGTTTATTAAATCCCAAAAATTTGGCCCCTCTTTCCATTGTACATTCTCGCTCTCTCTCTCTCTCTCTCTCTCTCTCTCTCTCTCTCTCTCTCTCTCTCTCTCTCTCTCTCTTGCACACACACACACACACACACAATTATAAGTGTGAGAAAGAGGGGAATAACTAGAATTGTTCGGTAACTTGGAGAGTAAGCCACTTCTAGAATTCATCATGAAAGGACAAGTGGCTTGAGATAGAAGGTTGTAGAAGACCTAATTTTGGGCATCTTGAAAAAAGAAAAAAAGGAGTCTAACTAGTCACGTTAGGGCACTTTTTGGATTCAGAGAGGGCCCTTTACTTTCCTAAACAAGTTTGCTAATCATAATAGTTTTTTTGCTAATCAGTCCTATGTGACACCTTTACCTTGGGTTACCACATAGGGTGATCAAGAGTTAAGAGTTGAATGTAGTCCCATTTCTATTGGAGTACATGATTACTTTTAGTTCAAAACTAGAAGTAAGAGTACTTTGTTGACTTTTAACTCAAATGGGACTATAGGAATGACATAAAGCTAAAGGTATCATTAAATTTTAAATTTTATATTTCAAATGTATATTATTTCAATTGTAGGCTTCAAACACATCTATGTCACCTTCACTTTTCCAAAATACCAAACATGTTTATTTTACTTTTCAAACATCAAACATTTCTATTTCACTTTTCAAACATCAAACATGTGTACTTCACTCTTCACTTTTCATAAAATAAACATCTAGCCATTGGATTGCTTTAGAATTTTCCATATGACTTGTGTTGATAGTCAACCCTCAAATTCTTGATGAGAATGGCAACCAAGTATCATATGCATGTAAACTAAGATCTATAATATCTTACAACCATGGCTGCATGGGTATAGACATGACATGAACTCTTGGAGGTTAGAAAATAGATGAGATATTGATCTTTGGATAGTTACTGGTGATTTGTATCCACCCAAATTTACATAGTTTAGTAAGATTTTGTAAAAGATGGAAATCAAGGGCTTTTATGACTATAGAAAATTTTAAAATCCTTTGGAAAAAATAAAAAAACAAGGTCTAAAATGACATGCAATTTTTCCTCCATATGCACAAATTGCATCTATAGAAGAAGATGGCAATTCTATGGTGCTCTCACATTTGGTCATTGTTGAAAAATTCTGAATTTAGGACCAAGAATGGATCTACAATCGATTTATAAGAGGTGTTGGATGCTAGTTAGATTGATCATCCACAAATCCAATGTTTAGATCTTGATCTAGATAAATTTTATGCACTTAACTAGTAACAACATGATGTAAATTGATCAAACTAATGGATGAGTAGCCTCACACATGTCAAAGCCTATCTCTATACAAAAAGTGGATAGATTGTGAAGTAAATTACCTACGGATATCATTCAATGCAGAAGATCACAACACAAATAGTGAAAATAACATGGATTTGCCACAAAATCAAGATCTCTCATCAAATTTAATATTCACAATAATGATCTATTTATAGATAAAGTACATTTCAACTTGATATGTTGGTTCAGCATGTTGTGGGAAATGCCACATCACTTCAGATCCACCAATCACTACTAGATAAGCACCCACCTCTTTGATTCCTAACTTGATGCCATTGCCTCACCATGATTTTCCTTGATTTGAAGTAATTTTTGTAACTTTTAGGAACTTACAAAATCAACTCCCATGATAAGCTATTTACATTTTCCAGATATGTACACACGTGGGAACAACCTCTCACACATGGGAACCATCCACTATTCACATGGGAATGCTTGATCAACTAGTAAAATGGTGCCAAATGGCAACATCCTACTTGACTAGCGTTTCACTAGTGTCAATCAAGCTTTTTCTATCTAACTAAAAATAAATGCATTTAATACTATCATCCACATGTGGGAATAGTCTCCACATGTGTGGTATCAAGTTATGTAAAATAATCATAGATCAAAAGCTATAATTTGACAATTTCAACATTCCTCCTCAAAATCTAGCTTGGCAAATCTAGAATAAATATATCTACAACACCAAGTGCATATCTCAAGTTCATAAATGAGTCATTTGGCAACAGTTCAATCAAAATATCAGCAACACATTTGAATGATGATACATGAAGAAGCTTGATCTCCTTGGCTTGCACCTTCTCCCTTACAATATGGTGTGCAATCTCGATACGCTTAGTCGAGCGTGGAAGATAGGATTGGTTGCAAGTTGTTGTGAGGCTTGATCATCACAATAAATGCATGGAATCTCCTTGGCCTTGGAAATTCTTTTATCCAAAAAAGGATAGTAGTACATGGAGTATTTTTTTCAGGTTAAAGAACATGTGACATGTCCAATCATTATATACTTGGATAACAATAATCGATCTAGAAACTATAAGACAGTAGACGTTTAGTCATGGAAAAATACTCCAACCCAAAATGTGTAAGCCTTGTACTTAAAAGATGTTTTAGTCAGTTACTGATATTCTGATGTAGATTTTATATCTTCCAAACATGCCTAGTATGACACAAACTTTATACAGACTTGGCATGATGTGGCCATACTTGGCATGATGTCGTTCATGGTTGATGACTACCCATGGACCATGAATGTCACAATGACCTAATGTATCCAATCTCTACCCTCAAATTTTATAAAGCCAATTGGAAAAGGTGCATGACAAATAAATCATTAGAGCATAATACTTTTAAAATGTAGGAAAAAAATATTAGATAAGCAAAAGAAATGAATGTAAAATCATATCATCTTTGAGTACTTTATTCAATGGATAGGTCACTCAGAAGAATATATTATTTAGGAGATATTTGAAAGTCTCAAAAAATGTTCATAAGTGGAGAAGTATGTTAAGATCTTAATTAAGAAGCTCTAACCACAAGTCAAGGGACCTTAGGCAATAGTCATTATAGTCAAACGTCATTGTATATGGTGTTTTAGGGATTTGACTGATCAAAGCAAAAGTCAACTTATGATATTTGACTTCAAAAATGGAATCAAAGTGTGGGATAATTAAAAATACAAGATAGGGGGTGATTTTCCATTCCTATTTCACAATCTGTCTTTGTTTTAAGTGCAAAGCACTGTTTTCCACCTCCAGGCTCCTGCCAATCTTTTTGTTTGCCCAAATTTTTCATGGAATAGCTCTTCAATCAATCTGACTTCCTAAGTTCTAGTGACATAGTTACATGATATTAACCTTTTTACTTTGCATTACAACCTCATTACTTGTTACTTAAGGTTCAAAGATTGTTGTGCAAGACTATTGTGTGTCAATGAATAGCTCAAAAATGTCTTGACTTGGTAGTTTATTTTAAGCTTCAATGTAGGCTTTCATTTATATTAAGTTTTATGTCTAACAATTCTATGATTATTGACTTTAATTTTTTACTCTATGGCAATGGTGTTGTCCTAAAAGATTATTTTAGTTATTGATATCACCCACGAGTTGGAGAAGGTAATAGACTATGTCTATTATTTAGATAAAGTTAAAGAAACTTATGGTTTCCACTTGCAAAGCATCGTTAGCTTACGCACCGCAAATCGCAATTTATCACAAACACAACCGCATCATGACATATATGAGCGAGGACAACGAAGTCTCATAGACCGTAGATCGCAATAAATTAGACCGCAACTTCCAACAAATAGATGAAGGCTATAGTAGGGAACTGCAAGTCAAATCCTAGGGTCCACAAATGATGACCAGAGGCCAACCATAATGATCTCGGCTACAGTTGTAAAAGCACGACTTTGGAGTCGGCACACTTTACGACCCACAATCAACTAAGTACCAAGGCAACAAACTGACACCACGGACAAAGCTGACAACAAACTAAATGCCATGACGTGGTAGGTTTAGTAGTTCTTATGATCATTCACTTACACTAAAGACCACCTCATTCCTCTGTTCATATACATATAGAGGATGGACAGGAGCAAAAAGATGACAAGTAAATGATTGATCACAAATAGTCAGGTCCGAGTCATTGGATGTTGAATGTGAGGATGAAAAGTCGTTCACTAGTAAGTGAGACGAGATGAATCAATCACACCTCTAAGGTTAGACATAGAGTGAAATAGATAGAAGTATTTGCTAGTAAGCACTTCTCATCTATTCCCTCCGTAAGAGACAGAGTTTCTCTTGTGATAAATCGTTGTGCAGAATGTCAAACGACACTCTAGGAATCATTGTGATTAAACAGACTTTTTTCTTATCTCTTGTCTATGACACATAATCCTTGAATGCACTATGTCTATCAAATGTTCCTTTAAGATTAGTTGTTATCTATTCTATTTGTCCTATTTGTTATTCCGCCCAAAGACTCATCATAATTAGATTAGCAGAAGATCAGGAACTGAGCACCGCACCTTAGAACAAGAAAGATCTTAATCTCACAACAGTAGCTACAGTTAAGAGTTCTACTCTATCTAGGTACATTAAGAATCTGTGAAAGTAGGACATTCCAAATAGCGAGATCACAACAAGCATATTGTTGACTGGTCAACCATAGACGTACAGAGAATGTGTTTCTCTCATTTTTAAAGTCTCTACTCTTTATCTGAAATTTAGATTCCAACAATGGTATCAGAACAGATTAATCTGACAAGTCAGAGCACATAAGGTTTTTGAGAGCAAATAAATAACATTTGAGGAACCTAGAACATTGTAAGACTACAATGGCATCCATAAGTAGCAATTAGTCAAAAATCTGCACAATCCTTCAATTAGATGGGTCAAATTACTTGGCCTGAAAAGTGAAGAAATCACTTGTCTTGAGAGGAGAAGCACTCTGGCCCTAGGTGGATGGGACCAAAGAGATGCCAACTAATGCTGGGAAAGAACTTCGTGAATGGAAGGAAAAGAATGATAAAGCAGTAGCTGTCATATCCTCCTCCATCTAAGATAGCATTACACTAGATCTTGCATCAATATCAAATGCAGGAGAACTATGGGATGCATTGAAATCAAAATTTGAAGCTAAGTTGTGAAGCCAGGTCATGCACTTGAAAGATCAACTCACCTACCTGCACTGGAATGGCAAAGACCTCACAACCGTTCGTCAGAAACATGAAGAGCCTATTTTTCTCTTTACACAATGCTGGAGTAGAACATGTGGTTTTGTAGGAGTAGCAACTGACGTACTTGTTGCATGCCCTTCCGAGATCATTCCAAACCACATGAACTCTACTAGCGAAGGATCCTTCGATGACTCTTGAGAGAGCAATAAGCGAGATCAAGGAAGAAATTGTGAAAAACTCAGATCCAAAAGATGCTAAAGTTTCATAAAGATCTTGGCCATGGAAGTTATGCACATCTAGATTGAAAAAATGATAGAAATTGTGATGTTAAGCATACTAAACATCAACTAAACATCAAAATCTGATCATAAGCTTCCACAAACAGAAACTTGCTGTCCCTGTCCGTACTTCAGAGCCTACAACTTGCATTTCACACGTGTGAAGCCATAGCAACAAAGAAATCACAATTCTAGTGGCTAGAATGCAAGATATGAACAAAAAAGTGAGAGAGAAGAAGATGGACCTTCAAAGAGCATAACATTCATTCAATAGAATGAAAATGAGATGTGTACATACTCGTGGAGATGGCTATTTATAGCAGCCATAGTGCCTCTTGGCCACTTGTCTTATGATAGGCTAAAATTGGGGTCCAATAGGATTCACCCATATACCTAGAAATTTGGTCAAATAGGAATGCACCAAATTATGAGCCAATAGAAGAGCTCCACACTCGACCTCCTCTAATTAATGTGACCTCAAAAGTAGTGTACACATACTTTGGGCCTCTACATACATGTATGAACCTATCTCTAACTTTTATTTGGCCATAGGCCTACAAAATCTCAAGTTAGGAAAATACTACTAGTTGACAATTTTTCACACTCCCTCTTCAACTAGTTTTAGCATAGATTTAGAAAGTACACCAAGACTTGTTCTATGCTTGAAAAATAAGTCCTTTCCCAATGCTTTGGTAAAGATATCAGCCACACATTCCTTTGATGGGACATGTTCAAGCTTGATCTCTTTTGCCAACACTTGTTCTCTCACAAAATGGTAAGCCACCTCGATATGTTTGCTCCTTGCATGGAAAACCGGATTGCTTGCTAGACTTTGGGCTGAAAGGTTGTCACAAAAGATGATTGGACTCTCTGAAAAATCCAGCAAATGAAGCTCCATAATCATCCTCTTGATCCACACCATCTCCTTTGTGCATGATGTCAAAGCTTTGTACTCGGCCTCACTAGAAGAAAGTGATATAGTTGCTTGTTTCTTCGACATCCATGAGATAGCTCCATCACCTATGAAAATAGCATGTGCATTTATGGATTTTCTATCCATAAGGTCTCCTGCAAAATCTGAATCTGAAAAACCAAATAAGTTAGGTGATGAGCCTCTATAAACAATGCCAAAATCTTTTGTTCCCGAGATGTATCTCAAGATCCTCTTTCCTAGTTTCCAATGTTCTATGCTAGGATCTTGCATGAATTGGCTTAATCTACCAACACAATAAGATAAATCAGGTCTTGTGATGGTTAGATATATAAGAGAACCTATTAGCTTCCTATAGAGAGTAATGTCCTCGAAGGATCTTTCATTACCTCTTATAGTTAGCTTTACATGTGATTCCATAGGTGTATCAATAGGATTTGCATCTACCATATGAAATCTATTGAGAATAGAAATAGCATACTTCTCTTGTGAAATAAAAGTGATTTGAGAAGTTCTAATTACTTCTATTCCTAAGATATAGCTCAAAAGACCAAGATCATGCACTTCAAATTCCTTTTTTAGTGCTTTCTTGATATCTTCTATATCTTCCTTGTTCCCTCCACTTAAAATAATGTCATCCACATAAATTAGAAGGATTGTAACATCATTAGCACTAATTCTAAAGTAAAGTGAATGATCATACTCACTCATAGTGAAGTTTTGAGAAAGTAGAAAAGAGTTAAGCCTAGCATACCAACTCCTTGGTGCTTGCTTAAGACCATACAAACTTTTTTGTAGAAAACACACATGATTAGGCTTGCTATGAGAAACATAGCTCTCGGGTTGCTCCATGTAGACTTCCTCTTCAAGATCACCATTCAAGAAAGCATTAGAAATGTCTAATTGCCAAAGATCCCATCCATAAAGAGTTGCAAGGGAAATGATTACTCTTATGCTCACCATCTTTGCCACGGGTGCAAAGGTTTCCTCATAGTCAATGCCATGCTCTTGAGCATAACCTTTAGCCACCAACCTTGCCTTCAACTTGTTGATAGATCCATCTTGATTTGTCTTTACCTTGAAGATCCATTTGCATCCAATTGCACTTTTGCCCTTTGGAAGCTCCACCAATCTCCATGTGTTGTTCTTCATAAGTGCTTCAAACTCAAGATCCATTGCTTGGATCCATTCCTCTTTTTGCCTTGCTTCATCTACACATGAAGGTACATCAAAAGAAGTTAGGAAAGCATAGTTGGATCCATCCACCACTTGCTTACCTTTGCCATCATAAGTGAGCCTTGAGGGTTTCACTTTATGCCTTGGAGTTCTCCTTGGAATTTGACTTGAAGAGGCTTCTTCAACATCCACATCCAATGTGTCATCAACTCCATTGTCATCAAGCACATTAGTTGCAACAACACCATCATCACTTGAAACAACTTTTGGAATGTTACCTTCATCAAAAATGACATCCCTACTTGTGAACACTTTTTTGATTGAAGGAACATAAATCCTATATGCTTTGCTTACTTCACTATAACCAACAAAAATGCCCTTTCTTGAAGATGGATCCTCCTTAGTTCTATCATCAAGAGTAATGTTGAAGTAGCAAATGCATCCAAAAGTTCTTAGAAACTTGACATTAGGCTTCGTACCAAACAAAGCTTCAAAAGGGGTTTTTCCTTCCAATACAACACTTGGCCATCTATTGCATAGGAAATTTGCACACAACAAAGCATCACTCCAAAAAGGTTTAGGAAGATTAGCATTCAATCTCATTGCCTTTGCACTCTCACACAAGGTTCTATTCTTCCTCTCGGCCACTCCATTTTGTTGTGGTGTTCTTGGACATGTGTACTCCCTCTTGATCCCATGCTCATCGCAAAAGGCTTTGAATTTGTTAGAAATGTATTCACCACCATTGTCGCTCCTCAAGCATTTGATTTTGGTTGTAAATTGAGTCTCAATAGCAACTTTGAACTTGACAAACACATCAAACACCTCATCCTTGCTCTTTAGTAGATAAACCCAACAAAATCTACTAAAATCATCAATGAAAGTTACATACATCTTAGCACCTCCATTGCTAATTGTAGTAACACCATGAATATCCGAATGCAAGAGAGAAAAAGGCATCTTAGATCTAGATATAGATCTAGTATATGGCAATCTATGTGATTTAGACAAAGCACATTCTTCACAAACATGATTCAAGCAAGTAAGAGACTTGGGAAGTCCCCTTACTACCTCCTTTTTGGCTATTACCTCCAAGGCCTTGTAGTTGAGATGTCCCATCCTTTTATGCCATACCTCTTGAATTGACATTTGTTCATTTGCCATGCATCCAACTTGGTTAGCAACAACACATGCATCAAGCTTGAACAATTTCCCTTGCCTTTTCCCTTTTGCAATGATACTACACCCCTTTTTGATCAAGCAAGCATCACCATCAAACTCAACTTTGAATCCTTTGTCAAGCATTTGGCTTACACTAAGTAAGTTCTTGGTAATGGATGGAATGAGCAAAACATCTTTCAATTCTATATTCCTATTTGTAGAAAGTGAAATAGGAATTGTGCCAATCCCCTTGATTGCACACTCACCATCATTTGCGGTATAGATTACCTTCCTATCACCATCAAATGCCATTAAAGATGAAAAATACTCTTTATGATATGTCATATGAGAAGTGGCTCCACTATCAATCCACCAAGGATCAATGTCTCCATGATTAGCCAACAAGCAAGATGACATAACAAAAGCATCATTTGAAAGAAGCTCATCCCCACCCTCATCAATAGTTAGATTGGTTTGCTTTTCCCCTTGATCCCTCTTTTTCTTAAAACAATCACTAGCAAAATGCCCTTTGACTCCACAATAGAAACATTTTAGCTTAGATCTATCCTTCTTTTTGCCAAAAGTAGAGTGCTCACCTTGGTCTTGCCCTTTAGACCAATTGCTTTTACCTTTGCCCTTGAACTTGCCTTTAGAGAACATTGCCTCCTCTTCTCCTCCTTGAGATGTAGAAGATGCTCCCACTCTTGCTTGCAACCTGAATTCTTCAGCCAACAAGACCTCTTGCAAGTCTCCAACACTTGGTAAACATTTTTGGATAGCATAACTTTGAACAAGATTAGCATGATCATCCAACAAGCCATTGAGAATCACTTGAACAAGCTCCTCATTATTTATGCCATCATTAATGCATGCTAACTCATCATTCAATGCTTTAACTCTCAAAACAAAAGCATGTCCATTCTCACTCTTCTTTTGCATACAAGAAAAGATTTGCCTTCTTAAAGTCAACACTCTAGAAGTAGACTTGGATTCATAAACCTTCTTCAAGGCTTCCCAAGCTTCACTAGATGATGTGCACTTACCAACCTCTTTGATAAGCTCATTTGTCACATTCATCTTGATCATGTGAAGGGCTTTCTTTGCCCTCTTGTCATACCTCAATTGTTCTTGAGGTGCCAAAGGTCTCTCCTCCACACCTACAACAATATCCATCAACTCATTCATCTCAAGCAAAGACTCCATCCTTACTTTCCAAGTAGAATAGTTGAGGGAGGTAAGCCTATCATTGCTTTCCAACATGTAGCCTCCATTTGTAGCCATGTTGCAATGATTGATCTCTGATCTTTGACCTGTTCCAATGCACTAAGCACTCTCTTGAATCAACAAATGAAACACAAGAAGAAATCACAAAGATTTGGAACCTAAAACCTTACTTTTTCTCTCTTTTCCTCACTTTTTCCTTAATTTTAGCCACTAGTTTTATGATTTCTTGATCAAACCAAGACCAAACCTCAATATACTTGCTTTTCCCTCACTCCTAAGATTGAAATACACTCTTGAATCATTCAGCAAACTGAAAATCAGAGGGTTACATCAATTTTGAAGTTTTTGACATGAAGAAGCAAGAAATTGAATCAAAAAACTATATGCTAGAATGGAAAACTAATAGGATCTTGTTGGATCTTGCATCTCCCTCTTTCCAAAACAATTTTTGTCTCCTTATTCTGATAAGTACAGAGGGAATTCGCCCTACTTCAATTGAAATGCATACAAATGATGTTTTGATCACAAAGATCCAATTTCTACACATAAATCAACAAGATTTTTAGCTAGAAACTTGATTGGAATGCTACAAAAGCAAACTCGCCCACAAATCTCTTCTAAATCTGGCAAAACCTGCACATTTGGCCGCCTAATGCTCTGATACCATGTGAAAAACTCAGATCCAAAAGATGCTAAAGTTTCATAAAGATCTTGGCCATGGAAGTTATGCACATCTAGATTGAAAAAATGATAGAAATTGTGATGTTAAGCATACTAAACATCAACTAAACATCAAAATCTGATCATAAGCTTCCACAAACAGAAACTTGCTGTCCCTGTCCGTACTTCAGAGCCTACAACCTGCATTTCACACGTGTGAAGCCATAGCAACAAAGAAATCACAATTCTAGTGGCTAGAATGCAAGATATGAACAAAAAAGTGAGAGAGAAGAAGATGGACCTTCAAAGAGCATAACATTCATTCAATAGAATGAAAATGAGATGTGTACATACTCGTGGAGATGGCTATTTATAGCAGCCATAGTGCCTCTTGGCCACTTGTCTTATGATAGGCTAAAATTGGGGTCCAATAGGATTCACCCATATACCTAGAAATTTGGTCAAATAGGAATGCACCAAATTATGAGCCAATAGAAGAGCTCCACACTTGACCTCCTCTAATTAATGTGACCTCAAAAGTAGTGTACACATACTTTGGGCCTCTACATACATGTATGAACCTATCTCTAACTTTTATTTGGCCATAGGCCTACAAAATCTCAAGTTAGGAAAATACTACTAGTTGACAATTTTTCACAGAAATGAAAGCACGAGAGCAATATGATGACAGACAATAATCTGATCAAGCTCTATACAACAATAAGGATCAATGCAGAAAGAGACCTCATTTTTAAGAGGGAGTCATTCCAAAGATTAGATCGCAACCAATAGAGACAGACCGACAAAGAAGGAAGATCGAAGGCACCTATTCAACACAGACCGCAAGGTGGTGAAAAGAAATCTTGTGCTAGATGCAGACGCGACGGACATACCATCGACACATGTTGGTTAAATCCAAACGTCCAATGTGTGCATTGTCAGAAAAAGAGTCACTCAACACTGCTATCAAAACCCAAGAAACAAGAAGACACTAAACAGGAAGGAGCCCTCTGATAGCTCATCTTGTGTAGAGAAACCGGAATCCTCAAGGACAGCTGTGAGGAGAGAGCAAAAATTAATCCATCTGTCTACTTATGCACATATGTGTGTGTTACTTCGCAAACCGACATTCAAGAAGTTGTTCTTGATTCAAGTGCTACGTCACATTTTGTAACAACAAGACACATGATAGCTGACTTTCGACAAACAGATTCATCCAGATACATCACACTGGGAGATGGATCGCAACATCAAGTGAATGGAACTGGCGCATTATGGCTACACACCAATGGTATAGATAAAAGACTTGATGATGTCTTATATATACCTAGGTTGCAAAAGGACCTTCTATCTATAGCAAGGATAACAGATGTCTGGAGGCGTGTGATACTCAGAGATGAAATATGCAATGTGATTGATGCCAGCACTAGCACTCTCATCACACAAGGGAGATGCAAGGGCAACCTATATCATCTGAAGATACACCTACCGATACAACAAGCTCATCAAACCCATGAGTCAATTGACTTCCTATGGCATAAAAGACTATGTCACATGAACCCAATGGCGCTATACAAGGCAAGTTAGAATGGTATATTCACAGGGGTAAGTGTTAAAGATGCAAATTCCATACCCTGTGATGCATGCAACAAAGGTAAGAAATCACGAACACCCTTCACCAAGGATTCGTTCAAAGCAACAGAGCTCCTAGAACTAATACACTTAGACATCTGTGAACCTTTTGATGTGCTCTCTATGAGAGGCTCACGAAACCACATCATCTTTATCGATGACTTCAGCAAGTTTGTTGCCATATATTTTATTCACAACAAGTCCGAAGCTGTTGATAAGTTTATAGAATATGTAAACTGGGCTGAAAAATGGACTGAAAGAAAAGTCAAACAGATTCAACTGACAAAGGGGGAGAATACATCTCTAACCACTTTGCTGATTTCTACAACAGTCGTGATATCCTTCATAGGAAGACTACAGCCTATACACCACAACATAGTGGTGTAGCAGAAATAAATAATAGAACTCTCATGGATGCAACAAGGTGCATGATGGCCTACTCAAAGACATCAAGATCATTATGGGCTGAAGTAGTAGCTACGGCCACTTATCTACAGAACAGGATAGGCAAATCAGACGTTCCTCACAGCATGCCACATGAGGTATGGTGGGGCAGTAAACCCAATCTAGCTCATGTACGTATCTTCAGTTGTATAGCATATTTGTACATTCTTGACAAGATCCGCAAGAAGCTTGATGAAAAGGTCAAACAAGGATACTTTGTAAAATACAATACACACTCATCATACTATAGGATCTCTCTACTAGAGACTAATCAAATCAAAACCATTAGAGATGTGAAGTCAGATGAAACAAGAACGATGACCAACAAAGATTCAGTTAGCTATGAATTCTAGGCAAGCAATACTACAACCTGCCGACATCGACATAGGGAGCATACTCTAACAATCAGGAACATGAAGATATTCAAATTTTAGACAGACTGAGTGACAGTTCAGATGATGAACAGCCCAACATACAGCTTGTGCCCAAAACACCTGCGACGCACGAGAAATTTACTATTAGCAACAGAGACAAAGGCAAGGAAATCGTCGCATTTACGGGACCACCAAGGAGATCCAACAGAGAGAGAAGGGGACTTGTCAGGTATACACCAGACAATTCTACCTCAACTAAAGAAGGGTTCTACAAATTTGGTGGTGAACCGCAAATATATGAAGAGTCTATCAACAACCCAGAGAAAGAGAATTTGATTAAGGCCATGTAAGACGAAATGACCTCCATGAAACAGATTGAGGTGTGGAACCTTGAGCCCTTACCAGCAGACAAGAAAACTGTCAAATGCAAGTGGGCAATGTATCAAAATACAAAGCCAGACTGGTTGCCAAAAGTACGGTGTGGACTGCACTGATATCTTTTTCCCAGTAGTCAAACATACTTCGCTATGCATATTGTTCGCATATGGAACAACCTATAGTCTTAAGATCCATATCGTAGATGAGAAGACAACATTTTTGCATGGAGATCTGAAGGAAGAAATCTACATGGACCAACCACTAGGATTCACCTACAATACATTTCTTAGCTATGCTTGTAAGATACGCAAGAGCATGTACGAACTAAAGCAGTCTGCCATGCAATGGTATAAGAGAAAGGATCACACACTTAGATCCTTGGGCTTCCAACCTTTAAGAGCTGATTACAATGTCTATGTGAAGATAATTGATGGTAAAATCATTATCATTGCAGTCTAGGTCGATGATACATTAATTCTGTCAAGAAAGGACACTGTTATTGCACAAGTAAAGGAGGATATCTCCAAACATTTTGAGATATCAGATCTAGGTGAAGCAAAATGCTACCTAGGTTTACCAATTGAAAGAGAACTTGAAGGTGGAAAATTATTTCTGCACTAGTCAAGATACATCCACAAGATAATTGATGATTTCCAGATGATAGATTGCAAGGGAATGAATACCCCTTATGGTTCTTGACACAATGTTGACTAATGAAGATTGTCCGCAAAATGATAAAGAGAAGGAATCCATGCTACAAAAATCTTAGGCTTATAGGTTCATTAATGTATTTGGCAGACAACACATGGCCATAAATCACTTATGCAGTATTCAGAATGAGCTAATTCAACATTAATCTAGGACCCACACACTGGAAGATTGCGAATAGAACTTTGCAATACCTAAAACAAACAAAAGACTATGGTCTTTATTTTTCTCAAGATGTAGGATTTCAGATCAAGTCCTGTAGCGATGCGAGCTGGGCATCCATAAAGAACGACTCCAAGAGCGTGTTAAGAGGATGCACCATAGCAACTAATGCCATTGTTCTCTAGATCAGTAGGAGACAAACAATAGTTGCACAATCATCTTGTAAAGAAGAATATGTTGCCAATGAGCTTACATTTGATGGCTCAGGCAGTTCCTCGACGGACTAGGAGAGAAAAGTGACAAATTACTAAGTTTGCATATGGACAATACATCCGCTATACATCTAACAAAGGATACCATGTTTCATTCTAGAACGAAACACATTGCTATCAAATATCATCTGATAAGGGATCTAGTTCAGAAAGGACAACTAAGAATCGAGTTCGTTCCAACGAAATAGATGGTGGCTAATATTCTTACAAAGCCTCTTGACAAGGAGTCATAAAGCGTACAAGTCTAGGAGACATAAAGCTACCATGTTTTAAGAGAGAGCTGAAGAAACTTAAGGTTTTCACCTGCAAAGCATTGTTAGCTTACAAACCGCAAATTGCAATCCATCGTAACCTCAACCGCATCATGACATATACGAGCGACGATGACAAAGTCTCACAAACCGTAAATTGCAATAAACCGCAAGCTACAACTTTGAGCAAACAAACAAAGACGATCATAGGGAACCGCAAGTCAACTCCTAGGGTCCACGAATGACGACCAAATGCCAACCGCAATGATCTCATCTACAGTTGTAAAAGAATGGCCCTAGAGTCGACACAAACAGACAAGTCTGAGTCATTGGATGCTGAATGTGAGGATGAAAGCCGTTCACTAGTAAGTGAGATGAGCTGAATCAATCACACCTCTAAGTTTAGACATAGAGTGAAATAGATAGAAGTATTTGCTAGTAAGCATTCCTCATCCATTCCATCAATAAGAGACAAAGTTTCTCTTGCGATAATGCACTGTGTAGAATGTTGAAAATGAAAAATCATATATCTTGACTTTAGGCTTGTAACAAAGTTTTTTCTATGTGAGTTTGTTGTTTCATATTGTAAATGCCAAATTTGGCCCAGAAAAAACTCGAGCTACATGGGTTCTTCAAGTCTAGTTGGTAGTATACAACTTGCATATAGAATGTAGACTTAGAAATGTCAATAACATGCTTGTAGAAACTCGTGGCATATCACATGCAATGGTTGTAAGTGATCCATAGTGACATGCAAGGCATGCACAAAGTGAATTGGACACATACATGATGATTTGTACAATTCTAGTTGAAAATATGAGACTTGATAAACATAGGTAGAAATGCATGCATGAGAAGTGACAAATGTCACTAATACTCTAGTTTTCACTTATAGATGTGGATGGAAGTTGGATGGATGTGGTTCTAGCTCGAGCTACCTCAAACTCTATAAATATGTGTAGACATTCTCAGAATTTTTTATGAAGAACCAAGCTTTGAAGCTATTCCATGTTATTTTGGATCTACACTATCATTTGCTTGAATATTGCTCTCTCTTTCTCTCTCTAACTCGAGTAGAGATTTATGTATATGCATTAAATTCTTGTACTTTTTCTCTCTTGTCTTTCAAACCTACCATTCTTTGATTCTTAGCATGCTAGATTGTGATTTAGCCATAAAATTCTGTACTAGATCTTGGCATTCAATCTAGAATCAGTTTATGTGCTAATCATAAAGCTAAATAAGATCATTCATACTTGAGGATCATTCCCCACACATGTGAGCTTGCTAGAGATTTTGTCATGGTATCAGAGCCAAATTAAGCTTTGCATGTTATTATCTCTTATTGTTCAAGAATTTGTGAGCCCAATTCAAGCAAAAAAGCAATTTATCACTTTTCTTTACCTTTCTTGAAAAGTGTTTGGATCAAATAGGATAGAAACTAGATTTTCAGATCAAAATTAACATTGTACGGAATTTTGGAATTTTGCACGTGTGAAAATCAAAGATTTTCATATCACTTTAATTCCTTGATGTTTGGTCCAAAGATATTGATCTTATAGCTTGATGGAAAGCTTATGAAGTGTACTTTCCATTGCAATTAATCCCAAATCAATCTGATGTGTTTATCAAGAGTTATAAGCTCTTAAAGAGGGTAGAGAGAGGTCCAAAATCCGAGTGACCACTTTTTGATTTGATTCAATCTTGCTTGATTCATAATCCATTGTTTTGAGTATTTAACACAAGAAACTGAAGATCAAGACAAAGTTTGATGTTATTGAACATTTTTGAGCCTTCTTTGAATCATTAGTGTTCTCTTTTGTAGCATCTAACACGTGCCAAAAGTAGAATCCAAACTTGTCTATGTTCCTCAATCCATTTTGAGAGATTGATCTAGATTATCTTGTTTTGTGGAATATTTGAGATCTATCTCAAATCCAGTTGCAAGTTTTTTACATAGGAATGGTAGCACACCCTTGAAAATATCTATAGTGAAAGAGAATAGCAACATCAAGTCTAATTGGAACAAGCTCAAACATATAATTGTCCAATAACAAGAAGTCCTCACAATATGGCACTTGTAGAAGGATATCTCTTAGAACCAAGTGAAAGACTAAGTACCTCCAATTACTCAATATGGAAGGTTAGGATGGATTTAGTTCTTATACTCCAGGATGTTATGGACATAGTACTTGGTATTGAGGAGGATCCTCAAGCACAGCTTGAAATACCGAAGTATAGAAAGAGAGCTATAATGGCTCTACACTTCATTAAAATGAATGTCTCTAATGAGATTCTAAGAGAAATAGGATCTTGCACCACTTATAAAGAAGCTTGGGATGCACTTAAGTCCATCTATGAAGCTAAGAACACTTCTAGAATACTCACTCTTAGAGATCAAATTTTTCAAAGTTTTCAAAAAAGTGAGGAGAGTGCATCAAATTATGTTTTGAGAGTAAATGACCTTCATAGGGAGCTTGCTTGTGTTGGTGTCGCAATCAATCAAGATGAGCTAGTACAAGTCATTTTAAATGGCTTAAAAGAACACTATGATAATCTTGTTTAATCCTTTGCCATAAAGAAGGAGTGCCCAATTTGGAAACTCTTCAAGGAATTCTCATCTTTGAAGAAACTAGAAAAAGTTACAAACTTTCTAGGATGAACAAACTCAAACATACTGGAAGTGACAAAGCTCTCTTTGTCAAGGACAAGCATAAAAGAAGGAGCAAGAACAAGTTTTCTCAAGTTTTCAACCAAGACAAAGCCAAGGACAGAGACAAAGATGGTGAAGAGGATGACTCAACTCATCCTTCTACTTCCAAGACCAAGAAGAAGAAAGTAAAGGTTTCTTTTGTGGCAAGAAGGGGCACTATGCCTCTAATTGCTTCAAAAAGAAAAATCAGCTGAAACAAGCAAATCTCTCTAATGAGAAAGAAGAAGATTTTATTGCAAGTGATGGAAAAGGATCACTCATGGTGTCAAGCTTTTCTTCAACACCCTTCAAAAAAGATGGAGCATGGTACATCGATAGTGGACCTCTTCACATATGTGTTGTTCAAAGGACTCTTTTGACTATATTGTACCTTATAAAGGACTTAAAAGATCTATTTATACTGCAAATGATCATGAATGCTCTATTGAATGAATTGGCAACATTCCATTGAAACTTGCTTCTTCTAAAATTCTATCACTTTCCAATGTTCTTTTTGTTCCTAAGCTTACAAAGAACTTGATAAGTGTTGGAAAGTTTCTTGATTGTGGTTGTGATGTATTCAAATACTTGCTTTATCAAGAAAGATCATGAGATCCTAGCTAATGGATTTGGATAAGATGGAATCTCTAAGTGAATGTGCTAAAGCAATCTGAGCTGAAGCTTCTTTGCCTATTGAATATTGGGAAGAAGCAATTAATTCTGCAATAGATTACCTCACAATGCACTTGCAGGAAGATCACCATATGAAGTCTTGTTTAAGAAGAAATATAAGGTTGATCACTTTAGAGCTTTTGGATGTGCTTGCTTTGTTCATGTACCCATGGAAACAAGGATGCACTCAACTCAAGAGAATGTTTTCTTGCCATGAACGAGAAATATGATGCATTGATTGCCAACAAGGCATGGGAGCTTGTGGATCTTCGGTTTTTCGAGTCAAATATAATCAAGATGGCACAATCAACAAGTACAAGGCAAGACTTTGTGCAAAGGGTTTTGCTCAAGTTTATGGACTTGATTATCAGGAGACTTTTGCTCCAGTTGCAAAGATGGTATCAATTAGAATCATTATTTCTATTGCTTGTTTTTTCAAATGGCAAGTTTTTCAACTAGATGTTTCAAATGCATTTTTTAATGGATATCTAGAAGAAGAAATTTATATGGATCAATCTCTTGAGTTCATCCAAGACAAGACCAAAATTTGCTTCTTCAAAAGTCTCTATGGACTAAAGCAAGCTCCTATATTGTAGTATTCTTGACTTAACACTTTTCTTGATTCACTAGGATTTGATCTTAGTAACTATGGTCCTTCCTTGTATGTCAAGTTTTATGATGGAGATATTGTCATTCTTCTCATTCATGTTGATGATATTATCCTGACAAGAAGTCGTATCAAGTTAGTTGAAGAAACCAAAATAATTGCACTTGGAAAAGAATTCAGATGCAAGATCTTGGAAAAATACATTACATATTAGGATTAGAGATTGACTTCCACAATGATATAACTTTTATTTGTCAATCCAAGTATGCTCTTTCAACGTTAAAAAAGCTCAATATGCTAGATCGTAAGAGTATTGATACTCCTATGGAGCAAATTGTAAAAGAACCTAACAAAGGTGATGAAAGACCCTTCGTGGACATCACTCTTTTAAGGAGTCTTATAGGCTCCTTAATTTGGCTCACTATAACTAGGCCTGATGTAAGTTTTAGTGTCCATAAGCTGAGCCAGCTATCCAAAATCCTACTATTCATCATTGGATAATGGCCAAAAGGTTTTAGGTATATATCTTCAACCTATGATTTTGGTTTGTTATATAAAAGTGAAGATCTTTCCATAGTTGGCTATTCTTACTCGGATTTTGCAAGTGATAAAGTAGATCGGAAATCTACAAGTGCATATGTCATATATCTTGGTGAAAATTTGATATCTTGGCTTTCCAAAAAGCAGGATACCATATCACTTGTTAAAGATTTCAGATTCTTAAGACCCAATCTACTTGAATGATCTTTGGCTAGAAAGAGAAACACACTACCAATCTCACCAATGTAGAAAAAACAGCATCTACACACAATTTGAGATGCAAACACTAATAGAACTTTATCAAAATTGAATGAAATGATTATGTACTATTGCTGTCTATACAAAACCAGCAAGCTACTATATTTCACACGTGTGGATTCAAAAATAGCAAATATAGATCATTCTACACATAGAATTGCAAGCAATCACCAAGATAGTGCACCAATGGATAGTAGAACCCAAGAGAACCATGTATAAGCATGAAATGAGATAGAGAAGAGATAAGATGACTCTCTCCACGAGTTACATCCTTTTTAGCTGGTCCAAACCCTATTTGGCCACTTGGCTTTCCCACCAAAATGCTAACCCTACCAATTTTGGGTCTAGATTCAATGTACCCAACTTGTTCGAATTGAATCTACTCAAACTCGCATTCTATCTTTCCCACACTTTCGAAAAAGTGAAGGATGCATCATGGGAAAGCATCACAGGGAGACATTCAAGAAAGGTGGAGCTGCAAGAGCTAAGAAACCGCTGGAACTCATTCACAGCGACCTGTGCGGCCCAATGAAGACCATGTCATTGGGGAAAGCATATTATTTTATGACTTTCATAGATGATTACTCTAGGAGGACATGGATTTATTTCTTGAAGAAGAAATCTGGTGCTTTTGCTCGCTTCAAGGAGTCCAAGACTTTGGTAGAGAACCAACTAGATGCACGCATCAAAGTGCTAAGATCTGATAGAGGGGACAAATACAAATCTGATGATTTTGAGGACTTTTGCAAAGAGCACGACATCAAAAGACAATTCACACAGTCACACACCGCATAGTAATGGTGTAGCTAAAAGGGAAAACAGGACTATTATGGAGAGTGCACGCTCCATGATGAAGCAAATGGGCTTGACTGATTCACTTTGGTCGGAAGCGTGCAGTGTGGCAACGTTCTTGCAAAACAGGAGCCCTACAGTTGCGGTTCCAAATGTGACTCCCGAAGAAGCATTTACAGGAATAAAGCCAAAAATTGATAAGTTTTGTGTCATTAGATGTAAGGCCTATGTACATGTGCCGAAGGAGGAGCGAAAGAAACTTGATGCCAAAGCAATCAAGTGTATCTTCGTCGGTTATGATGAGAGGAAGAAGGCATACAGGTGTTTTGATCCTGTAATGAACAAGATTCACATTAGCAAAGATGTGATCTCTGATTAAACGCATAGGTTTGAAAATGAAGACCATGCAAGTGTTGAAAGCATCAAAAGACTTCCCACAATTTTGGAGGAAGAAGATGAAGAAGATGCTCCACAAGATGATGCACATGAAGACGAGAGTCAAGAGGGCGAGTATGAAAGGACACCACCTATTCAAGAGCCTAGGGGGAGGTACTTGCCAATAGGAGCAATAAGGGAGAAACCGGTTGAAAGTTAGAGACATTACTTAGACACTCCTTGGGATACATACTCTCCACATAGTGTATCACTTGAATCTAAGATACCAAAATGGTATGAAAAGATCATGAAGGACACAAAGCTAAATCAACCAGGATCTAGCACACAAGGAGAAGTGAGAAGATCAATGCGAAAAAGGAAGTCTCCCAATTGTTATCATGTGAACTATGCCCTAATGAGTGACTGAAGTGTCAAGAGCCATCAGCCTTTGATGAGGCAAAAGATCACAAAGAGTGGCAAAGGGCAATGGAAGAGGAGATGAAATCCATCCACAGACATGATACATGGGAGTTGGTTGATCTACCACTTGGAAAGAAACCCATTGACAACAAATGGTTGTTTAGAACAAAGTTTCATGCGGATGGCACGATAGCAAAGCATAAGGCACGCCTAGTAGTGAAGGGTTATGAGCAAAGCAAAGGAATTGACTATGAAGAGACATTTGCTTTAGTGGCCAAGTGGACTACGCTACGCCTTATCATTGCCTTAGCATCTCATTTTGGGTGGAAGATCCATCAAATGGATGTGAAGTCCGCATTTTTGAATGGTGACTTAGAGGAAGAAGTTTATATGGTCCAACCGCAGGGCTTCCTGGCAAAAGGGCAAGAACAAAAGGTATGTAAACTACATAAAGCACTTTATGGCCTTAAGCAAGAGCCACGTGCATGGTATGGACGCATTGACAATTACTTTCTTTCTCATGGGTTTGTAAGAACAAATTCAAATCCAAACCTCTATGTTCTTATAAATGATAACAACATTGCCTTGATTGTACTTTGTGTTGATGATATCATTATCACCGGCAATGATGAGAACCTAACTAGTTCTATCAAGGCCAACTTATGAAAGCAGTTTGAGATGACAGATTTAGATCTTATCACTATTGCTTGGGTGTCGAAGTATGGAAAATTGGCAGTGATATCAGGTTATGTCAAAACTAGTATGTGGGCGAGATATTGGAGAGATTTCACATGACAGAGTGCAAACCTTCCATCACCCCTTGCGAAGCTGGTAAGAAATTAAGACATATAGAGAATGTGTTTCTCTCATTTTTAAAGTCTCTACTCTTTATCTGAAATTTAGATTCCAACAGTGGTATCAGAACAGATAAATCTGACAAGTCAGAGCACATAAGGTTTTTGAGAGCAAATAAATAACATTTGAGGAACCTAGAACATTGTAAGACTACAATGACATCCATAAGTAGCATTCAGTCAAAAATTTGCACAATCCTTCAATTAGATGGGTCAAATTACTTGGCCTGAAAACTGAAGAAATCACTTGTACTGAGAGGAGAAGCACTCTGACCCTAGGTGGATGGGCCCAAGAGATGCCAACTAATGCTGGGAAAGAACTTCGTGAATGGAAGAAAAAGAATGCTAAAGCAGTAGCTGTCATATTCTCCTCCATCGAAGATAGCATTACACTACTCTAAAACTATTCGTGCTCTTTAACCATAACCTTGGACTTAAGTTGTTGAGGACTTCTGTGTATAGATGAACAGTTCGCGAACGCGATTAATTAATTGTCTGCACAACCACGAATACGTCAAACATTTCTCGACTCTTTGTTGACACCTTAATCAACAGGAGTGTAGTACTTCTGATAACGTCACACTTGTAGAACGCATTTAATTCGATTTGATAGAGGCAAGACTGATGTTCTAGAATTATTAACACTACACACCCCAACACAAGTAATACTGGTTACTTTCTAATGTCTGTTGACAACCAGAATAACGCCCGAAGCCACGTCACTCAAAATAAATCATAAATTGTACCAAGTACATAACTTTCTAACAATGTCCTCTGTGGGTTCGACATTATTTACTACAAAATCTAGACATTTTTCACCTGACTGTCCTCAACCACGAAAGCCGATTGGTTATGTACCATTATGATCAAACTGTAGGGATCTTGGCCACAAGTATCCTGACTGCCCTCAGTCGCAGAAGCCGCAACCTAAATATCAGTATGTAGCAACACCAGCTGTTGCAGACTCGAAAGCAAAAGCTTCGACTAATGTTGTTGTGCAGAGGATTGATATAATTGAAGAAAAACTAGCAAAGACAGAAGACCAGTCCTGGCCAAGTGACATAGAGAAGATATTCAAAGTCACAACAAGAAACAAAGGCTCCTCGAAACCTGAACAAAAATCTTCAACGAAGTGCAAAAACTCTTCGAAGAAGAATTCTTCGAGCAATTCAATGAATAAATCTACAACTAAAGTTGATCTTAAAGATGACCCCGACTATGACTACAATGCTGCAAAATTATTTGCAAAAGACATCTCAGCAGAAGCGAAAGAAATTATCAACACTAAACTTCAGTAAATTGATGTAGAGAAGGTGGTCACGTTCGAGGAAGGGCACAATGAAATACCGAAGACTAAGCTGTTATTGACAAGCCAATCTTGAAATCAAAGATGAAGGACTATGACAAGGATGATTCTTCTTCATCCTCCTCCTATTGATGTGCAATGTTGCTTTGCTTGTTCTCTTGTGCCTTCTTCTTCCATTTCTTGCCATAGGAAAAGCAACTGAACTTTAATTTGTCTTTCTTGCCCTTTGAGCTTGATGTTTCATCCTCTTGTTTGGCCTCATTTGGATGTTTCCTCTTGCCATTGGTCTTATTTTTTCCTTGAATGAGAAATTGGCTTTCTCATCACCATCCCACAAAGACGATGAGTTCAATCTTGCTTTAGCGTGGAGCATCCTACACTCTTCAGCCACTAATACACTATGAAATTTTTCTGTAGTTAGCAAGATGTCTTGGATTGCAAAACTTTGGACCAAATTTGTGAAATCATTCCTAGACCATAGGGTTATTTGAAAAAGCTCTCCATCATGAATCTTCTCTCCAATGGAAGCTAACTCCCTATTAAGAGACTTGATTCTAAGAACATAGTCTTGTGCACTCTCCTCACTTCTTCTCATGCTTTGCAAGATTTGGTTTCTAAGCATGAGGACTCTATAAGTGTTGCTTGATTCATAGATTGATTTCAAAGAATCCCAAGCCCTTTATCACTAGATGATACTTATCTCAAAAGATCATTACTTACATTCATCTTCACACTATGAAGATCTTTCTTGTATCTAACTAACTCTTGTGCACCAAGAGGTTCATCTTCACTCGAATCAACAATTCATAAATCTATTGGAGCACCATTAGTGACTCCATCCTAATCTTTCAAACGGAAAAATTTTTAGAGTTCAATCTCTCACTAGCTTCTCAAAGATAAGCTCCAATAGATACCATCTTACTAGTGATTTCTACAAATAAGAAATTGATTTGATCGATTATAGAAACTCCCAAAGGTATCTCTTGTAGTTATTCACTCAAATTAGATTTATAGCACTCCCTCACAAAGTTGAAATGAATAGATGAGTTGCAATCTACGTACAATCAAATCAAGCCAATCTTGGCTACTTTTGGACAAAAAAATGACTCAATCTCCTTCACACTACTTGATGTACTTTCAAGACCTGTAAATAACTTTTAAAGGACTTGATTTCATCCCTGATTAATTAAATCTCATGAACCAAAGTCAAATCTAATTAATGGCACTCAATCTTGGTAGTTTTTGCTAGGATTAGCACCAAAAATCTCATCAAGAACTCACAAAATGGATTATTAGTGATCAACGGAATATTGTGAATTCAATGTAGGTTCAAAAATGCCCACACATGTGGATAGTACATATTTGGATCCATACCAATTTTTTTCTCAAATCCCCCCACCAAAATTTAGATTCTAGCTCGCCATCTCAATACTAGTTTTAAGCACCACAACTTGCTAAAAATGGGTTTATCTTGATCAATGATTTAAGCCCTTGTACTTGGCTTTGATACCATGTAAAAGTATTGTACTTTAGGACCATAAATGGATATTAGAAACATCCACAAGGTTGGTTGGATGCTTGCTTAACAATCTATCGGCCATTTGAAGAATGAATGTTAGAAATTCTTGGCGAAGTCGGGCAATGAAAAACCAAAGCAAGCTAGCTATTTTGTTGACGAAGGTGAAGTCGAAGACTCTAGCATCTTTACATCAACATTGTCATCGAATCAGGAAGATCAAGCTTGGTACATTGACTTGGGAGCCACTAGGCACAGGATAGACAACAAAGAATGGTTCGGTACCCTGAAGAACTGAACAATGGGGGGATTTATAGAACCTCTCAAAAGCCATCGTATTATTATGTATTATTATGAAGGAGGCTCTTTAGAGGCAATATTTTGAGTTTTTTAAGTGAAAAGTTTTAAATCTTGAGTTTATTACAATCTCTTACATTGAGTGCAAAATCTTAAATCTTGAGCTGAATACAATCCCTTAGTGTGTCAAAACTTCTTAACAGGCCAAATGTTGAGTTAATAGAACCATATTACAAGCCACTAAACCTCAAAGAGCCTCTCACAAGCCAATATAAAAAATCCATACCAACCTCAAACAAGACATGTCTTCTTTTAAGCAATATAGTTTTTTCTTAACTTTTATTTGTTCATCAATTTTGTCTTTTCATTTCAAAATTTCTCACACCAATATCTAAAATGCCTTATCCAAATCATAAAATTTTAGGATTTATATTATTATCACATGGCAAGGCGTTTGTGGTATAAAACCACATTGTTGTTTCTTTTATTTGCTCATCAATTTTACCTTTTCATTTCAAAATTTCTTCCTAAATAACAGATACTCCTTGCAATCTTGCAATGCAGGGTCTCCCTCTGTGATACATATCTCCTTGTTGCGTACATGTAAAGTACACGAGCACATTATATGAAGCTGCAATACCAATATCTACTAAACAATGCTCTACTGTAACATTGTTACTTGGGTGAGTGAAATATAGCAACTAACAATTAGTTGTCCAGTGACCTTAGTCTGGATCGTAAATCATACTTATTTTTATTATGATGCTGAAATTGATGTTCACTTGAAGAGCAGACTCCTGTTGTGCCATGCATGAGTTGCTCCAATGCAGCGCCTGCTCGCTTCGATGTATCTACAAACTGTATGTCGATGTTCCTCCACTGCAGTCGTCGCCTTGAGCAGCTCCTCTGCCACAGCCTCCAACTCGCTGCATTGAGCACGCAACATTTCGGTTACAACCTGCGCAGCTCTTTGGTATGAAAACGGAAGATAATGGCTGAGCAGAAACACAAGGTTGTGAACATCTCCTTTGAGCAGGCATTCCTACATACGCACATGGCAGCTCATTCAAATTTCAACACCGAGTAATTGTCAATCAGTGGGTGCAGGAATCAAGCGTGATGATTATTTTTTAAGCTTTACCTTTTTGAAAGACCAAAGATCGTTGTGCCATGATAGTATGTCACGGAATATATTCATCATTGTTTGCATTTGAGGACTGCTGAAGATTTCTTCCGGTATAAGTACGCCATCGTTAAAGTCTACGAATATCTGAAGCCCAGCATTAAGGTTAATCATGATAGATAAGACAACACATCAAGCTAAGAAATAGCCTTTTCAGAACCTAGAAGATACTGTTTGATTGAGAAGTTTGACAATTTTACGAAATAGGCTGACAGCACCGATCCTCGGATTATAGAATCCCATGGTTACTACTGAGTATCTTGCGTAAATTCATGAAACATATACGTAAAATCCAATGAATACTCAGCAATGGCTTACGTACCAGACAGCATGCGCTTGCTCCAGCGTCTCTCCGAATCAGGACATATTCATTTAGGGACGGAATGACGCCGTTTTCTCTGTTTTGGATCTGAATGAGACTGGCTATCAGGAACTTTTGATAGAACCGGGCTAGTCGAAGGCAAGACTCGCGGTGCATCGATGCTACGGCTGCACCCCAAAAGTCACGAAAACAGGAGCCTATTGGGGATAGTTTCCCAGCGTCAACTGTCAGAATCAGAAAAATCAACACGATCAGTCAACTTAACGCAACCAAGGATGGCAGATATATGTGCCTGCTTACATGTGCATCTTCTCGGAAATTCTCCTAAAGAACACTAGATAGAAAACAAGTCGTTGGGCTTACTTTCGCAGGGATTGGGATGGCTATCTTTGACGTTGTATGGCTCGTCAGGGAAGAGATTTTCAATAGTTTCACGCCAATCAGTTGAAAAAGTATCTAAAATCTCCGTTACTGATTGAATTTCAGGAAAAGTTGATGTTATCACTTTGTGAATTTCCAGCGCAAGAGAAACGGTCGTCTCCCAAGGCCTTTCAAGTTCAGTGTCGTCCATTATCTCGTCAACCACATACGTAACTATCAAGAACTTAGAGAACAATTCCAACCTCTCTGCTGAAGTGTCTGGAAACATTCGAGCTGCAAATTCTGGACTATGCAGTAGTTTTGTAAACTTGTCAGGGTCGAAGACCTTGTCCACAGAATGATAGAGAAGCCATTCGCGAATTGTTTTGCAAGTTTCCGCCTCCATAGAGTGGACTCTCACGGGGTAGGGTGGAATAAATTCTGGAATCGTGAAGGAGTTCATAATTGTCATTCCAGCATCACTTATATCTTGTCCTGCACTGTCCTGTAGTGAATTCATATGCCAAAGATTATATTGATAGGACATGATAGCATGCGCGACTACGCTCTAATGTTATGCTCTTATACACAAAGATACATTGGCTGCAAGAATAGACAGCAGTACAAATCGCCAAGTGGTGAGCCTGGCTAGGCTTATAACTCGGTGCTTCAAGCACCGCCTGTGACATACCCTAAGTCTGCAAAATTCGCCGCGATTACAAAGCTTTGAATATATTACAGTTTAATCTGGGCTACAAACAAGCAAACCAATCCATGTACTTGAGCTATCAACCATTAACACTCATACAAGCATCGATTTGGAAATCGTGTATCTGATAATTCACTTAAATCCGTTATACCTTGTTGTGCCCATGATAATAAGCTATATCTTCTTCAAGTTCCATCGATTCAGTAATGCTTTTCTGCAACTTCATTCTAGTTTCTGCACGAGAGAAAATAACATGTTATGGTATTGTCGAAACCATATACATATCATCAAAGAATTCAAGACAGCCATCGAATTTTAGATGGCTTTCCCGTCTTAGAGTTGCTGTATAACTTGTCTCATTTCATTAGCACGGTACGTAAAAGCGCTGATTTAGGAATATTATTGATGCTTTCAAACATAGAGAGCCAAGATGATGCTCTAAGAGATATATCATCTTCTGATGCCAGCTGAAAAATTGAATGTATTTGCAATGGCTCAGAGAGAGAGAAGCAGCACCTCTGTTTGCGCCACAGAGTGAAACTTGAAAGTTCAGACACAAACGAGCTAATGTTGTAAATATCTCAAGACACCAGATATCTTATTATCACAGAATTCTTCTGAATACTATTCAGGTGTCGGCAGCTAAACGGCTCAAATAAAATTAGCTCGCATTTAAAAAAGGCAAAATAAATTCGCAATGCGGTGACAACTTAGAAGATGGTCGACGACAAATGTAATTGAGAAGTGTGCTGTGCTCTGAGCAAAGGCCGTTCTGCACCTCTCCCGGCTCTTGAGACACTTCAGCTGATAGTCTTACAAGAGTAGTCTATTGCAAGCATCTTTTATAGAGCTAAGCCCGTATGTGCCTATGGTCACTCTTCTACAAGCCTAATGCCCCTGACACACGGCAAATTGCACGCGGTTCACGCACGACCCAAATCTGCTGCTGATGGGCCAATATTGCCATTGGCTTCTGATTCTCAATCACCCATTCCAAGTTCCCATGAGGCAAAAAAAACCCAACCGTTGTCCCCAACAACAGATTTGTATATTGTGAGTCTTTTTGTAACTTTCACGTGTATCTTGAAGCTTTCATGACCTGTGAACTACTGGTCATTTAAAATTGTCCCCGCCGCGCCTCCACCAGTTAACTTCTTCAATCTGCAGCACTGATCACGTAGCACACGTTGTCCTGATCTGTTCCAGCAGCAGCTGTTTTGCACACGGAACAATTCTTCCTCCAGGCTCATCTGAAAGAGGAGAAGCCTGTGGTAGCAAATGCGAAGGGGATGGATCGTGAGAAGCCCGGAAAGGTGATTGTGACCCACGAGTCCAAACTTCACGAGTCCACGAGTCCACGAGTCCACGAGTGCAACACATGTTTCATACTCTTATTAGAATGGGCTTCATGGGAGGACCCCCCAAGCTTAGCTTACAATTTCAAGTCTTCTCATCCGGTACCATTACTTTGCCCCAAATGGCAAGCAATTACGTGCAAATGTGTCTCCTTCTCGCCTTCGGGCCAGTTGACTAGGGTGGAAGGATTGACGAAGGTTGTGCAATGTTGGGTGTGAAGTATTTTCTTTTGGCATTAACCGTATGGCCAAAAAACGAAAAAAAAAAAAAAATGCCTTCACATTACATAGGGGAAGGCCCGAAGCCCTCGGACCTTCCTTGCTGGTCGGGGCCTGCCCTCGGGCTCCCGCCCTCGGGCTCCCGCCCTCGGGCAAGGGCCCTCCCATCAATGAAGGCCCTCAGGTAGGGCCTTCCCCCCCACTAAAAATTCAGCCCCTCTTTCGATTGCTCTCTCTCTCTCTCTCTCTCTCTCTCTCTCTCTCTCTCTCTCTCTCTCTCTCTCGCACGTGCGTGCACACAAGCACACACACACAATTATAAGTGTGAGAAAGAGGGGAATAGCTAGAATTGTTCAGTAACTTGGAGAGTAAGCCACTTCTAGAATTCATCATGAAAGGACAAGTGGCTTGAGATAGAAGGTTCTAGAAGACCTAATTTTGGGCCTCAGAAAAACATAAATAGGAGTCTAACTAGTCACGTTAGGGCACTTTTCGGATTCAAAGAGGGCCCTTTTCTTTCCTAAACAAGTTTGCTAATCATAATAGTTTTTTTGCTAATCAGTCCTATGTGACACCATTACCTTGGGTTACCACATAGGGTGCTCAAGAGTTAAGAGTTGAATGTAGCCCCATTTCTATTGGAGTACATGATTACTTTGTAGGGCAAAAATAGAACTAAGAGTACTTTGTTGATTTTTAACTCAAACGGGACTATAGGCATGACATAAAGCTAAAGGTATCATTAAATTTCTTCAATTGTAGGCTTCAAACACATCTATTTCACCTTCACTTTTCCAAAACACCAAACATGATTATTTTACTTTTCAAACATCAAACACTTCTATTTCACTTTTCAAACATCAAACATGTGTACTTCACTCTTCACTTTTCCAAAACACCAAACATGATTATTTTACTTTCAAACATCAAACATTTCTATTTCACTTTTCAAACATCAAACATGTGTACTTCACTCTTTACTTTTCATAAAGTAAACATCTAGTCATTGGATTGCTTTAGAATTTTCCATATGATTTGTGTTGATTCTTGATGATAATGTCAACCAAGTATCATATGCATGTAAACTAAGGTCTATAATATCTTACAACCATGGCTGCATGGGTATAGACATGACATGAACTCTTGGAGGTTAGAAAATAGATGAAATATTGATCTTTGGATAGTTACTAGAGATTTGTATCCACCCAATCCAAATTTACATAGCTTAGTAAGATTTTGTTAAAGATGGAAATCAAGGGGTTTTATGACTATAGAAAATTCTAAAATTCTTTGAAAAAAATAAAAAACAAGGTCTGAAATGACATGCAATTTTTCCTCCATATGCACAAATTGCATCTATAGAAGAAGATGGCAATTCGAAGGTGCTCTCACATTTGGGCGTTGTTGAAAAATTCTGAATTTAGGACCAAGAATGGATATACAATTGATCCACAAGAGGTGTTTCATGCCAGTTAGATTGATCATCCACAAATCTAATGTTTAGATCTTGATTTAGATCAATTTTATGCACTTAACTAGTAAGATCATGATGGGAATTGATCAAAGTAATGGATGAGCAGCCTCACACATGTCAAAGCCTATCACTGTACAGAAAGTGGACAGAGAGTGAAGTAAATTACCTATGGACAACACGAATAGTGAATATAACATGGATTTGTCACAAAATCAAGATCTCTCATCAAATTTAATATTCACAATAATGATCTATTTATAGATCAAGTACATTTCAACTTGATATGTTGATTCAGCATGTTGTGGGAAATGCCACATCACTTCAGATCCACCAATCACTACTAGATAAGCACTAAACTCTTTGATTCCTAACTTGATGTCATTGCCTCACCATGATTTTACTTGATTTGAAGTAATTTTTGTAACTTTTAGGAACTTACAAAATCAGCTCCCATGATAGGCTATTGACATTTTCCAGATATGTACACACATGGGAACAACGTCTCACACATGGGAACCAACTACTATTCACATGAGAATGCTTGATCAACTAGTAAAATGGTGCCAAATGGCAATATCCTACATGACTAGCATTTCACTAGTGTCAACCAAGACTTTTTCTATCTAACTAAAAATAAATGCATTTAATACTATCATCCACAGGTGGGAACAGGCTCCACACGTGCGGTATCAAGTTATGTACAAATAATCATAGATCAAAAGCTATAATTTGACAATTTCAACAATCCTCCTCAAAATCTAGTTTGGCAAATCTGGAATAAATCTATCTATAACACCAAGTGCATATCTCAACTTCATAAATGAGTCCTTTGGCAATGGTTTTGGAAATTGCAAGGCATCAGACGAAGTAAAATTCAATCTTGTGGATCTCTCAAGGATCAATAAATGTCACGCAAAAATAGTATTTGTAGTGAAGTGGTATTAATGTTGTTTATTGTGCAAATGAATGTAGTGATATCTGTAACCATGAGATCCCGCGAGAAGCATCTTGTTAATGGCTTGCTTTCTCCATGCAATTATCAGAAAAACAACTACTATATTATGATGTGACGTTTTTTATATCATTTTCTTAATAGTTCAAAGCATTGAATTCTTATCAGCCTACAAATCCATCTGCTATCTTAATTTAGATACACCCTATTTCTATTTTTTATTCTTTTGACAAACTCATTTGATGATATCTATATTAATTCGTTTATTGTTGTACGACTTCTTTGAAGCGCTGATTTTTTGCCAACTCAAGAAACAACTGCCATTGAATTGACATTTTTGTCAATGCTATGCTACATGTGTGTGCACATGAGCATGCACATATTAAGATAGATAAAGCTTTTAACTGGTTGGTAAATGTGTAGTTATGAATGCAAGCTGTGCTTGACTCTTCACAACGATTGATTTTGTGTTTTGTGACAGATATAATTCATCAATAAGTTTTCACCAATAAGAACTGATCTCTATCTAATTATAATTTTGCAATTATTTTTTGGTTTGCAGGAAATATCTTCCATATTGGATGATGAATTTTTAGAGATGTATCCTGAAGACTACTTTTTTGATGATTTGTAATCGTTGTAATTAAGAATATTGAGAAATTGGGAAACTAAGATTCTAAGAAACTGAGAAACTGAGATCGTGAGAAACTGAGATTCTGAGAAACTGAAATTCTAAAAAACTAAGATTTTGAGAAACTGAGAAATTGAGATTTTGAGAAATTGAGATTCTGAAAAATTGAGATTCTGAGAAACTGAGAAACTTAGATTTTAAGATTTTCATCGTGAATGTTGTGAATAGTGATCATGAATATTGTGAATACTGATCGTGAACATTATGCAAAGTAAAATGGACAATGTCAATTAGTCCCAGTAGATCAAAGCAAATATCGAATTAAACAAGATTATCATTATAGTCAATTCAATTGTCAAGTTTCTATTATTTTCTTCTTAACTTGAGAAGCATAGTATCTTATCTTCTTTTACAACCACAATGACTAGGAATATTTGCACAAATGGCTATGGACCAAGAGACTATAGAGATCCTGAATTTTTTTTTTGTTTATGAAGTCAATCATAACATTTTCAACGTCTTTTCATTTCTATTGAATCATCATATTCCATCAAACAACATTCGAACAAATGTTGTGCAATGCTTTTTGTTAAGTTTAAGAGAAAATGATTGTGAGACTACAATTTGGAAAGAACAATACAAAAACGATCCAATTTTTGAAATCCAATATGAGCAAATCACATCATTCGAAACATACATAAAACTTATTACCAACAATGACAATCAATCGCCAATACAATGTGAGCTTTTGATTGTTTTGGTTTTGCAAATGCATGAATTATAAGTTAGTAGTATATCACTGTGACACTGATTCAGCAACAACAATTCAAGAAATTGTGACATGCATCAATCCAATTGGAGCAACGAAAATCATCATTACACAAGCAAATATTGACAACAAAGTAGAAGTATATTCTTGAAAAGAATCAAGAACAACCATAGAACCGCGTATCTCATCAAACAACAAAAAATGAAAGCGATACAAATGGACATAAACAATGAAACAAAATCTACACTCTCTAGTAAATCAATTTCACTACTTGTAACAAATGTCAATTGTTAACAAATTTAAGCAAGTCCATCAAGACTCACAACTATCAAACAACAACATTATAGTACTTGAGAAAGTACATAGAAACAAATAAATATCATCAACTATTAAACGAAGCGAAACACACTATAATGAATCCATTGAGCAATTTCAGTGAGCAAGAAATATTTGTTGAAGATTTCATACAAAAACATGGAGGAAATTTCAAAAAAATTGCAAAGTACAAAGAAAGAATCAACGATTCTCCTAAAACAAGATGTGTTTGTTTTGATAGAGAGATCAATCAATTACCTAGAAAAAAATAAATTATTTGACAAAAAAAAAATAACCGACATCCATGTACAAAAAATATGCAAATCTTGCAAAGCTACAATATCAAAAGAAATGTTGCCTGAATATGCATCACCAATGAAGTATTCCACCAATAAGGCATTGACCAAAGTAAATAAACTCAATGACTTAGAAGAACGCTTAGTATCACCAAGGATTGCATTCTCACAATTAAGAGATCTCTCATTTGAAGGACAACTAGGCATTATCCACAATTTCACAACTGCCCAAAAAGTGATTATGAAAATTATTACAAAGCAATCGCTCCATGTGAGGGCCAAAATCCAATAGAATTGTATCAAGATACTTGTAGTGAAGAACTAAACTTTCCAACATTGTTTTATGGCCACAAAAGAAAGATGGTGATGAGCAACTAGCTCCCATAACAATAAATTGCTGAAAGGGAAGTCTTACATTATAAACACAAAATTTTCCAACACATATCCAGCATCTTCTACAAAACAATCAAAATATTGATACATCAAACACTTAATATTGATACGCTTGCGAAAACATGCAGTGAAATACATCCAACATTGAGTGCAGTAATTGTTTCTCAAGACACAAACATAGAATAAATATTGTATTCAAAAATAGGATATCAAGACTTTCCAAACATTCGAACGTCTCCATATTACAAACAACACCTTAAACCAAACGTGTTTGCAATGATGCGTCAACTCGGCTAAAATGTGTGTTAAAAACTTACAATAAACTACTATCCAAATTTTAAAACTACAAAATAATTTATCACAACAATATAAAAAACACTTTAAAATAATCCTAAAATTTTAGGATTCATGTTATTATGACATGGCAAGGCCTTTGTGGTACAATACCACATTGTTTTTGTTTTCTTACGTAATAGATTGTTGGTGACTATTCTCTCCATTTTTCTGTCTCATTAAAAAGTAAAATAGTCATATATTTCTTTTTTATTTGTGCTTATTTTGCTTGTGTGTCAGGCGTCAGGCCCGCACTTACCACATGGCAGTGTCAGATTGTTTTAGTTTTTTTATTTTTGATTCTGCCTGTGCTTGCCACATGGCAACGTCGGATTGTTCTAAAAAATGTCCAACAATCCATTACACAACAATTCGGAAGAAAATGGGCTAGGCATAATGGCTTGTGCCCGGCCCATTCCCTTCCGGAGGGGCCAAGCCTAAAAATTTTTGGAAAGCTGAACCAGGCATTATGGCATGTGCCCGACCGGCCCATTCCATAGTACAATATGTGCATTTAAACATCCATCATTAGTCAATAACAAGCTATGCACCTTGTGGAAGGTTGTTATTGGTTGTCCACCCACATATGGCTAAAAGCATGGAGTGGTGGTACAAAAGAAGAATCCATTTTTCATTGTACCTTTTGGTAGTACATTTCAAATTTTGGAGATTTTATTACTGATAAATTGTATTGAGTTCACATTAAAAATGACATAACTTTTTAGTGGTAAGTCCAATTTTAGCAGAGTTTAGTGCAGTAGAAAGCGCTTTCCAATTATCATTAGATGACATACTTTCGAGCTACGGTTAAAAAGTTATGGCAAGTCAAAAGTATGGGGATTTTATTAATCATAATTTTTTGAGTCCACATTAAAAAAAATTTGAGTCCACATTAATTTTTAAGTGGTAATTCCAATTTTAGCGGAGTATGATGCGTTAGGAAGCGCTTGACAAATTCTTTCCAATGATATGTTACATGACATACTTTCGACATACAATTGCAAAGTTATGACAAAAGTGCTTTCAAATGTATTAGTTAAAAATAGTGTATAATAATACAAAAGTGCATTTCTACCCAAAAAAGCTAGTGTCCTTGAAAGTCCATGTTGTACCACCAAACCATGCTTTTACCCATATGCACATTCCTTCAGAATTTCATGCGTTGTAAGTTGTGTGAAAACCTTTTATTGGATATCCACGTTAGAATTGTGCTAACAAGGGTTACAAAAAATTATTGTTCTAAATTTACATGGACATTTTGCCTTTGGAGGTGCCACTTGTTGATTTCACACGTGTGGATTGTCCACAACATGTGCTTGTGATCTCCTAAGGTGTGTAGATGCACCAAGATCAAGACTAGATTGAGATTCAAGATCAATCTTAGATCCTATGGCAAAAACACACTACTACATGCATTCAATCACTTCCAACTCTCACTCACACATGTGGGAAGTGTTGCAAAAGTAATCTAAGTAAAGCCAAGCTTCTCTCCTCGGGTAGAAAGAGAAAATCATCAATAGCTTTAGGGTAGAGAGAGAAAGCTAGAAAATCACTTACACTCAAAATCCACTCAATCCCAAAATCAATTAGATCCAAATGAGGAGTACAATGATACTAGTAGATCCATGAGATACCATATGCTTAACTATGATTGGACCACACTTTGCCACCTCTTAATCCTATTGGACCATTGATCCATGCACCTCTAAATTCTTTTGGACCATTTTCAAGCAAACCTCAAATTCTATTGGACCACTCATGGTTCCACCTCTAAGTCCTATTGGACCTCTTAAACTTCATCAAACAAAAGCATTACACTTGTCTACACTCTAATTGGCGTGAGTTTGACATCCTACTCTTTTTTGGCTCAATAGTGGCATTACAAGTGGAAATGGATAATTTGCCATCTATGCCAAATTTGACCCTATCAACATCCTACACCTAAATGCTTGACTATGGAATTCTATGAGACCCCTATATCAAACATTTTGATTTACTTTACAATTCTCCACACGTGGGAACATCCTCCACACATGTGAGATTCACTTACAAACTTCTATCATAAAAAATACCAAGCTAGGTTTTTGCCAATTTCTCACACTCCTCCTCGAAAAATAGCTTGGAAAGGTACTAGATCACTTGAGAAGTTTGTAAATCTTTTTGAGTGGATCCTTTGGTATGCATAAGAACTGAAGATCAGCCAAGGGATCCATCATAGCAGCACCCTCACCATATCCATGATAAGATCTCTTTGGTAGAGATCTCTTGCCAATGCCTTTGAAGAGTGCTCCACCAATATGCCACTATGATCATGGGCTTCCTCCATGCTTGATGAGGATCTTTGCTTTGAAAGTTCCACTTGCATGATGGATGCACCATAAATAGAGAAATCTGAGGCTTCCAAGCCTCATAAGGATCATGGAGATCAAGATCATAAGATGTGAAACAATGATGATTATCAAGATTATGCTTTCTAGCTTGACTAGTCCACATACAATGAACTATATCCATGATGGATCTAATCTTGATATCAAAGACTACCTTGATCTTTTTTAGGCTAGTTACTCTCTCAAGGATTAAGTGTCCACTTTGGATGCTTCACTTAATCTCAAGAGGAGTTTACAATTCGCCTCAAAACATGTGAAAACATGATTTTCAAAAAAGTGAGTACCGAGCTCAATCTTGTTCTTACAAGAACCAAGAGCATACTTTTGACAATACAATATCTTGCTTTCAAAAAGTATTGGAAACATATCTTAGTCAATAATGACAAGAAACATGTCCATACCATAAGCATCATACAAAACTAGTATAGCTTTTCTTGAACTTTGAGATCCAAAAAATTCAATGAAGCAAGATAGCATTTCAAACAAAGGAAGAGAAGCATATATGAATGTGTTGTAGTAGAAACAACATGAAAGATGCCCCTCTTTGCCATGTAAGGTGAGCCATAAAGACTTGACCATGCATCTTGAAGATCTTCTTGAAATCATATGAAGAAGAAACTCCTCACACCTTGGCCCCATCATAACTTGAATACCTTCAAAAAAGATAACTTGTGATGCTTCTTGAGAAACCTTGATCTCGGCCACTTCCAATATTGAATCTTCATGCAACATAACATCTCTATTCACAATCACTTTTGAAATAGAGAGTGTAAAGACACTAAAGGCCTCCTTGATGGATGAGTATCCAATCATGATCCATGAGCTTGGATCATCCTTCTTCCTTGTTTCCAAGGGCATATGTGCAAAGCAAGCACTACCAAGTTCACTAATGTGATCAACCTTAGGCATCTTGAATAAAACTTCATATGGTGCTATTCCTTCAAGAGCTCAAGTACTCCTCAAAGCGTTGATCTTCAATGAGAATTTCTTCTCAACATATGCTTTGAATAATAAGGAATAATCATACACCATAATACTTGAAGAGAGAAGATATGTGCATCTCGTGTGATCATCCTCCGTTGAAATATTGGACATATAAGAAACATCAGGAGAGTTTGCACTCTCACTTGGATCCAATTTGTAGACTTCAAATCTTTTTCCATATGCAAGGATCTCACCATCCTTCTTGATCACACAATTGTCAATATTAAAATTGACATCAAAGCCACTATCAAGAAGTTGGCCAACACTTAAGATGTTCTTTGAAGCTTTGGGACAAAAAGAACATTGTTGAGAAAGAGATCTTTAGAAGATGCAAGCTTCCAGGGAATAATCCCTACTCCTTCAATATTGCACTCATGCTTACTTGCAATGTATATGGTCTTCTTGACTCCATCGTAAGGCATAATAGATGAAAAAAAGTGCTTGGATCCACACATATGTGAAGATGCTCCACTATCAATATACCATGAGTCATCCTTGTTGAAGGTGGAAGAGGAGAAGCTTGATGCCATAAGAGAGCTTTCTCCATCACTTGCAATATAGTCTTCTTTCTCATTGGTGATGCTGGCTTGATTGAGCTGATTCTTCTTCTTGAAGCAATTCGTGGCATAATGGCCTTTCTTGCCACAATAAAAGCACTTGATATTTGAAGTAGAAGAATGAGAGGTATCCTCCTCCTCCTCTCCATCTTGGTCTTTAGCTTTGTCATTAGAGAAGTGATGGTGTTGCTTCATACTCCCCTCTTTGTGCTTGGGAGATAGAACTTTGCCACCATCATGATTGAGTGATAGCTTGTCCATCCTCAAGAGTTTGTGCTCTTGTCTTGATTCTTCAGAAATAAGCACACTTTGAAAGGCCTCCAAACTTGGTAGCTCCTCCTTAACAGCATAGGATTGGACAAGGTTGTCATATTCATCTCTCAAGCCATTGAGAATGACTTGGACTAGCTCACTTTGAATGATTGAGTCACCAATACATGCAAGCTCCCTATGAATATCCTTGACTCTCAAAACATAATTAGATGCACTCTCATCACTCTTTTGACTACTTTGGAAGATTTGATTTCTAAGAGTGAGGAGCCTAGAGGTGTTCTTAGCCTCATAGATGGACTTGAGACAATCCCAAGCTTCCTTGGATGTAGAACAATCACCAATCTCCCTCAATATCTCATTAGAGACATTCATCTTAATGTAATGGAGAGCCATCCTAGCTCTCTTCTTGTATTTTTGTACTTCTCGAAGGACTTGAGGCTCCTCCTCAATCCCAAGTACAATGTCCATCACATCTTGGAGTATCAAGATGGACTCCATCCTCAACTTCCATATTGAATAATTGGAAGTAGACAATCTCTCACTTGGTTGCAACAAGTATGAACTCATTCAAGTCATGTAAAGTGGAGATAAATAAAAGTGATGAACAAAAATGTTGTTTTTCTCTCCTATAGGATCCAATAATGGTGTGCTACCATATCCTATGCAATATCTTGCAACAAACTGTGAGATGATTCTCACTATCTATCTCAATCTCTCCAAAACTAGATCGACTTCACATCCAATGGAGTATGGGCAACGTCGGGATCAAACACTCTTAGCACGTGTGAAATACACTAAGAAACCAAATTTGACTCAAATACAATGATATTGTCATGAAGCAAAATGGCTAAGATCTCATAACAGTGCCTAGATCACATACAGATGAGATTGCTAAGCATTCAACTGTGATTTTGGATCAAACAAGCAATCTCTTGACCAAACCAAATGTGTCCACCCAAAACTAGGTGCCCTACCTAACCCTCTTCAAAAGCTTATAACTTTTAATTGGCACAACCAAATGGAATGACATTGATTGCATAAAAAACTAGACAAAAATAGCTTCAAAAGAAGCTATCTAGCAAGATTTTTGGCTCAAACATGAAAGAGAACTCCCAAACTGAAATTGGAAGTTCCTCACACATGTCTGAGCACCTGAATCCATACAATACCAGGTCAGAACCAATCAATGCCCTATTGATCTCTTTTGATCCAAAATTGAAAAAGATAGCTAGGAAAATGGATCTTGAAAATTTCTAGCTCAAGACTGATGAATAGTTTTCACTTAAATGGATCAAAATGCATGGTAGCCTTAGGTAGGCTTTGATACCATGTTGATTTCATACGTGTGATTGTCCACAACATGTACTTGTGATCTCCTAAGGTGTGTAGATGCACCAAGATCAAGACTAGATTGAGATTCAAGATCAATCTTAGATCCTATGGCAAAAACACACTACTTTATGCATTCAATCATTTCCAAATCTCACTCACACATATGGGAAGTGTTCCAAAAGTAATCTAAGTAAAAACAAGCTGCTCTCCTCCAGTAGAGAGAGAAAATCATCAATAGCTCTCGAGTAGAGAGAGAAAGCTAGAAAATCACTTACAATCAAAATCCACTCAATCTCAAAATCAATGAGATCCAAATGAGGAGTACAATGATACAAGTAGATACATGAGCTACCACTATGCTTAACTATGATTGGACCACACTTTGCCACCTCTTAATCTTATTAGACCATTGATCTATGCACCTCTAAATTCTATTGGACCATTTTCAAGCAAACCTCAAATTCTATTGGACTACTCATGGTTCCACCTCTAAATCCTATTGGAACTCTTAAACTTCATCAAACAAAAGCATTACACTTGTCTACACTCTAATTGGCATGAATTTGGCCTCCTATTCTTTTTTGGCTCAATAGTGACATTACAAGTGGAAATGGATAATTTGCCATCTATGTCAAATTTGACCCTATCAACATCCTACACCTAAATGCTTGACTATGAAATTATATGAGACCTCTATATCAAACATTTTGATTTACTTTACAATTCTCCACACGTGGGAACATCCTCCACACATGTGAGATTCACTTACAAACTTCTATCATAAAAAATACCAAGCTAGATTTTTGCCAATTTCTCACACTCCAAAATACGAAACATAAGCTAGCACTTGCATTAAGTGTCAATGACTAAGTACATTTGCAATAGAAGTGTTCTAGTTGAAGGTTGTCTCAGTTATTACCCGCCTGCCCCTCACAAAAAACATAACTTGAAATTTGCAATTGTATGCAATAGGCATCTTCTAATTTATTTAGTGCCTATCTTGAAGCTTGAGATGAACTAACAATGGTGGTGTGCAAAATCTAAGGTTTACATGTTCACTACACCCTTCTCGAAAGAATATCCATCACATGGTACAAGGCACATACACTACGAAATTTAAACGTTAAACATTAAATTGAACATAACAAGAGGATTGATGAGAATCACAATATCTATAGTCTTCAATTAGCAAAAGAAACTCATCAATTTATCATTGTCTTAGGTGCCTATTGAAGTTAAGACTGCGGTTGTTTTAGATCTGATTGTAGTAAGGTACACTATAAATGCGATGGATGGCATTGTTTCAACTACTTGGTAGATGCTACCCACCATCATCAATTGTGTTCTCATTATTGTCCTTCAACCATTGTACCTAAGTATGATGTAGTGTACATCCCATCCCCTTGTGCCAATAATATTTCTTGCCTTTTTTCTCTCTCGTCTTGAATATTTTTTTTCTTTGCCACTCATATTTCCATGCTTTTCATACAAATCACTAAAATCGATAACATTCTCATTAGCCTATTGCAAAATTTTGCAATTTTGTAAAGCAATGCCTCCAAATGTCCTTTTGCAACACCCACACAAAAAATTATAACGCATATTACAATCTATGTTGAGAATATGATGTCTTTGCTATTTGCTTGCTAACCTATGCTAAGCATAGATTGGAAGAGGAATCCTATGCTGAGCATAGGATATGCTAAGCCGGAGTCCTATGTTGAGCATAGGATATTACTAAGGACCCGAGCACAATCTATGCTCAGCATAGGTTAAAGGAGAGGACTGGTGTAGGCACCTATGCTAAGCATAGGTTACCCATGTTGCAAGAAGATGAATACAAATAAAAATATGAATATTTTCTAATGCAAGAATTTATTACGCATGCTAAGCATAGAGCAAAGGTAGAAAATGAACGTATGCGAAATCTTATAGAAAGCCGTGACTTGGTCATAGCGATTGCTCTGGCAGCATGTGTGCTTCTGAATTCGCAAATGAGGTAAGTTATGCTTGGACTATGGTCCTTAAATAAATTTTTTTTCGAGACCCCCGTCTCACGCCAGTCCTCCAACTTACTTCCGGACCAAGTTGCCGCGACTCACCTCACCCCGCGCCGACCTCGAGTATTAGCCCGGACAGTCCAAACCTAACCCTAAACCTAACCCTAACCCTAAGAATGTTGCCAAATAATATTTATGGCATGGTAGTCGTCGAAAATTTTTATTAACCAGTTACTTTTGAGGCTTGTTGCTCATTTGCATTTAGTTGGTTTTTCTGTGTGCATCTATTGAGGTTCGCATAGGTTTTTATTTGTTCTATGACCAGCATAGGTTGCAGTTATATTTGAGGAACACATTTAGTGTGGTATTAACTATTTGAACGGTTCTATGCTTAGCATAAGTACGTAGTTAATTTTTTCTTGAGGTTACGATGTCAAGTAGTTCTACCTCTTCTATTCTAGAGTGCCCAAAAATTTGAACGAGACAGATTTTATTCAGGTTCATCTCGTTGGAGCACTTGTGTTTAATGGCACTTTGGAGTCCAAGGTCTTTTTTAATGATCCCAATGTTCGAAAGAATCCAAATTTGACGATCACCATTGTACATAAGATAATTTGCGAATTTGGTGAAAATCTTCGAGAAATACTTTATTTGCAGCTTGACAACACTACTAGGGAAAATAAAAATCAAACTGTTTTGGCATACTTGCCTATGCTAGTGGAGAAATGTTTTTTCAAAAAAGTAAATATAGGATTTTTGTTGGTAGGACATACCCACAATCAAAATGATCAAATGTTTAGTTGCTTTTCTAAGAGGTTGAGATGCAAGAAAGCATTTTCATTATCAGTGCTTCAGAGCATTGTTGAGGAATCGTATGTGCCAAAGCCAAACGTGTCATTAATCAGACACACATATGATTTTCGTGATTATGCTAAGGCGTCCAATGAAACAGAGCGATGCATAGCTAATATTAATGATATTAGCTTTCAGCACCAGTTTAAAATCAAATGTAACGAATCAGACATAATATTATTATGGGGCAAACTATTTTCAAATTCAGTTTCGTGGCTACCTCTTGAAGGAGTTCGATTTTTGCTTAACATTCCATCGACTCAAATCAAGATTGTTGTGTTGTCTCCCTTGAAGTCCTTGCTAGAAGAACAAAAGGCGCAAAGAGAACATCATCAGATTGATCCATTTGCCTCGTTAAATTTTTTGGAATCAAGTATTCAAATAGCTTATCATTTTTTTGATGAGTTTGATCAACATTGGTGGATGGACTTTTTCATCAGTTTGCTCAATCATTAGAGGAGTTCTAAATCCAAAAAAGACCCTTTGTAAAGATTCTTTTTATATTTTTTCTCAAATGTTTCTTACACATGAACCAATCAAAACACTCAAATTTGAATTCTACGTAACGTTACTTTTTGATTCCATACTAAAAATGGCATAACTTTTTAGTGGTAAGTCTGAATTTAGCAAAGTTTGGTGCATTGAAAAGTGCTCAACAAGGTCTTTCCAATGAATGTTAGATGATATACTTTTGAGCTACAATTAAAAAGTTATGGCAAGTCAAAATTATTAGTGTTATAATATTTTATTAATAAAAAAAACATCTTGCACAAATTCTTAAAGGGTCTTTTTGGAAATCAAAACTCTAATGCTCGAATATACATCAACAACTGACGAATTTCATTGGCATCATAAATTAGGAACATCAACTACAACTTTCGAACCTTCAGATCTTCCTCGAGATAATGATTTCATGCAGCTCGTGCAAGATCAAGAACGTGAAATTAATGTGGGCTCAAGGAAGAATAGGCAAAGTGTAAAAGCTGCAAAAATGAAATGGTGCGGTGATTTAAATGAAATCCAAATTGGAAGCCTTGTTGCACTTCTAGCTTCAGAAAACAATGAAGGACATCCATTTTGGATTGCCAAAGTACTTGGTTTTATTCAAAATAGCAATCAAACAAAAGTACTACGTGTCCATTGGTTGCGCACCACTTCAACAAATGCTTTTTTGGGAAGGTACGAACTCGAAATGTTGCAAGTAGATCCAAAGGGCAAGAGAAAGAGATTGCCAAAAAATCAACCAAGAGTCGACGACTTGAATCTACAGGATGTAGATGTTTTGGCATCTAATTTTGAATTAACAATGACCAATCATCTATGAAAGAACGACTTGGATTACTTGAAAAACCATCATCCTCCACTCGTCATCAACAGAGAAAAGCTGATTTACAAGGTTTTTTGTCAACATTAGACATGGATTTTGAGGAAGACATGTCAGTTGACTCTGATGAAGAAGACGGGTCTTCCACTTCATCAACTGAAAACGAGTGTTGAGAATATATCAAGTTCTGAATTGAGAGGCATCAGTGAAAATTCCTTAGAAAATGTACAAAAAAAAAAAAGAATGTGCAAATATTATTTAAGCTAATTTGTATTTCAATCGGATTTTGAGTTTCAAAAATCATTTGTTCTCTTGAATTATTATTTCTTTTGTAATTATGATGGTTTTAAAATCCATGATTTTGGCCTAAAACTAGGACCATGAAAAAACACCAAAAAAGATTACTCTTTTTCAGGTCAAAGTCCCAAAACAAATGTCATCATGTTTCCATATTAACATGCAAGGCATGCACATAGTGGATTGGACACATGCATGATGATTTGTACAATTTGAGATGACAAAGCAATCTTCACCAAGGACAAGTCAAGAGGCAAGGGCAAAGGTCAACAACACTTCAAGAAGGACAAAGCCAAAGAAGCAGTGAGGATCAAACCTCACAAGTTGCATCTAGTGGCAAGAAGAAGCTATCAAAAATCAAGTGTTTCTTTTGTGGCAAGAAAGGCCACTATGCATCAAACTTTTTCAAGAAGAAGAACCAATCCAAGCAAGCTAACCTTACTAATGAGGAAGAGTGTGAGGGTGTTGAGAGTGAAAGAGAGGATTCTTTAATGATGTCTAGTTTTTCATCTTTTCCTTTCAAGAATGAAGAAATCTGGTGGATAGATAGTGGGGCTAGCTCCCATATGTCTAATTCTAAAAACTCTTTCACAAGTCTCATGCCATATCTAGGTGCAAAAAGATCAATCTATACTGCTAATGATGTAGAGTGTAGAATTGAAGGAATTGGTAGTATTCCACTGCATGCATCATCATCAAAATCTTTTTGTTTGCATGATGTACTTTATGTACCTAGACTAACCAAGAATCTCATTAGTGTAGGACAGTTGTTTGATAGTGGATTGGATGTCAATTTTAATGTTGACAAATATATAATCTCAAGAGAAAATGAAGTTATTGCTAGAGGATCTAGAATTGGAAAGTTGTACAAACTAGATTCTAGGGAGGGTGCTAACATTTCAGATATTGCTTATGAGACTAAGGTTCATCAGGAGGATCTGTGGCATAAGAGATTGGGGCATCCCAATTTCAAAGCCATGCAATCAATGGTCAAGGAAGGAAAAGTTGTTGGACTACCAAAGACACTGTCAAAGGAGCTTCAACCTTGTAAAGGTTGTGTTTTGGCAAAATCACATAGAAGACCTTTTCCAAGATCAAGCATCAAAACACAACATCCATTTGAACTCGTGCACTCTGATGTTCATTTATCTTCAACCATAAGCAAAGGAGGGGCAAATTGCTTTGTTTCTTTTGTAGATGATTATACAAGATATTCTTGGATCTATATGCTGTCTTCTAAAGCCATGGTTTATGATGTTTTCCTTACTTTCAAAGCTTATGTGGAAAAGTAGTTTACTTTCAAGTTGAAAGCTTTGAGAAGTGATAGTGGAGGTGAATATATCTCTAACAAGTTTAAATACTTTTGTGAGAAAGAGGGAATACAAAGAGAATTTTATTGTTCGTATACTCAGCAGAATGGAGTTGCTAAGAGAAAAAATAGAACTTTGTGTGAATGTGCAAAAGCCATTAGGCTAGAAGCATCTCTACCTAAAGAATTTTTGGGAGTTTGTAATAGACTTTCTAATCTTGCAATAGAAGAAAGAACAACATTTGAGATGTTTTATAAAAAAAAGCCTCACATAGATCATCTTAGGATCTTTGGTTGTTTATGTTATGTGCATGTACCTTTAAAGACTAGGAAGAAGCATGATCCTAGTGTTGTTAGAGGAATTTTTGTCGGATATGCATCTTCTAAGAAATCATATAAAGTATATCTTCCCTCTATTGACAAGAATGTTGTAAGTAGAGATGTGATCTTTCATGAAGATCAAAATTTTAACTTGGATGAAGCAAAGATCAAGGAGTCTCATGTAGGATCTACAATCATCAATCTTGATGTTGTTAAGAAGTGGTGAGGCCGATGCTTGAGGAGGAGCAACTTCAAGCACATACACCAAGAAGATCCACAAGAGAAAGATCAGAGCCAAGAAGGCTCACTTATGATGAGTGTGATGCCATGAAATTGTTAAATATTGAATATCATCCTAAATATGACATGATATACTCGAAAATGAAGATATGAGCTAGATAAATACAAATCATGAAGAGGCCTAAGTCATTTTTTGAATGATATATCTCCTAAATACTTGTCTTATATTTAAGGGCAAGACCTTTAAAAGAGAAAACACTGCCTTGGATAGCCTTTACTAGGTCATTTACGCGAAATGACTAAATATAAATTGACATGTTAAACTAGAGTAATTTTAACTCTTAGTTAAATATACCTCTTATGGTATAATTGAACATACATTCAACATAATTGTTAACTAGACCTTTTCGCGGGAGCGACGCACCTGTTGTTTTAGAGGTGTGTTTTTTTGTCCCATAGAACATACATTAATCACACGCTTCAATCTCGACCATCAAGAGAGAAGAGTTTATGTATTTGTAAGAGGTTGAAGAAGTGAATAGAGTGTTGAGAGTTATTCTCCCTTATCTCTGTTCTCCGCACTGTTGAGTGTGAGTGATCCTGAGTCTACTAGCAATCTCTAATGCCTTACATGAATTACTCTCTGATCAGATAGACTCTCTAGCGCATTACAGTCGTTTGTTGTGTATCCATAAATATGCTCTAAGGAACTGTCTTGAAATCATCTTATTCATCTGTCGTGAATACTTTCTTTTTGGCACTCAAATAACATCTACATTTGGTACAGTCTAGCACGATCGTTGATTAAAACTGTATGTATACATTTGAGATGACAGTCCTTGTCTGCAGAATTGAGTCTTTGATCTGTATTCTTGCTTGTAACTGACATAAGTTTGTAACATGCTCTAAAACTATTCGTGCTCTTTAACCATAACCTTGGACTTAAGTTGTTGAGGACTTCTGTGTAGAGATGAACAGTTCGCGAACGCGATTCATTTATTGTCTGCACGACCACAAATACATCGAACATTTTTCGACTCTCTGTTGACATCTTAATCAACAGGAGTGTAGTACTTCTGATAACATCTCACTTGTAGAACACATTTCATTTGATTTGATAGAGGCAAGACTGATGTTTTGGAACTATTAACACTACACACCCCAACACAAGTAACACTGGTTACTTTCTGATGTCCGTTGACAACCAGAATAATGCCCGAAGCCACGCCACTTGAAATAAATCATAAATTGTACCAAATACATAACTTTCTAACGATGTCCTCTGTGGGTTCGACATTATTTACTACAAAATCTATATTTATCTTATTGGTATAGTATGACATATACCAATTTTTGGCACCGTTGTCGGGGATAGCTTAGGAAAGCTATAAGAAAACTGACACATCCATCTCCATTTCTAGTGTATGTCAGATAGAGAATCCCGATTAGATCAATACCGTAAGCTTAGAGCGGAATTTTTATGAAGACAAAGTGAGAGTGCGAGTCGAAATCTCGACAAGATCACTTCCCAGTTACTTGAATTTCTAATTAGCTTCGGTATGGAGGGTCCTGCTGCACGGTTCACTTCTATGTCAAAAATTAAGTTCGATTATTATAAAGGGACTACTTCAGATGATGCAGATAGCTATGTCTCGCAATTTGAGTCAATTGCTAATGCAAATAATGAAAGAATTGACGTAGACAAACTGCAAATCTTTCTTGGTTTGCTGAGAAAGCAGGCACACATATGGTACAGTCAAGTTGAACCCGGCCATGTAGGAACCTGATTACTACTAAAAGATGCATTTTTAAACCAGTTCAGAGAAATCGGATATAAATCTAGAATAATCGGACGTCTGAACAATGTTCAGAAGAAGACTAAAGAATCCCTTCGAAAATATACACAAATAGTTAAGAATCTTATAGGAAAACTAACTGGTGTATATTCCGTTGATATGCAGATCGGATGGGTTTTGGCTGGCTTACCACCAAAGATTGATTGATATTGCAGACAAGGGGACGTGACTTCCTTAGCAGCAGTAATAACTAGTGCTGAAAACTTTGAGACCTCAAAACTAGCACGAAAGGGACGCACTAAAAGATCTCGTAAGTAGTGATAGCAAAGATGATTCAAATTCTGACTCAAGTACCAGTTCTTCAAGCTCAGACTCCGAAAGCAATGATTCATCAGAATCAGTATACTATGAAGTTTTTCTGTAGTTGGCAAGATGTCTTGGATTGCAAAACTTTGGACCAAATTTGTGAAATCATCCCCTAGACCATAGGGTTATTTGAAAAAGCTCTCCATCATGAATCTTCTCTCCAATGGAAGCTAACTCCCTATTAAGAGACTTGATTCTAAGAACATAGTCTTGTGCACTCTCCTCACTTCTTCTCATGCTTTGCAAGATTTGGTTTCTAAGCATGAGGACTCTATGTGTTGCTTGATTCATAGATTGATTTCAAAGAATCCCAAGCCCTTTATCACTAGATGATACTTATCTCAAAAGATCATTACTTACATTCATCTTCACACTATGAAGATCTTTTCTTGTATCTAACTAACTCTTGTGCACCAAGAGGTTCATCTTCACTCGAATCAAGAATTCATAAATCTATTGGAGCACCATTAGTGACTCCATCCTAATCTTTCAAATGGAAAATTTTTTAGAGTTCAATCTCTCACTAGCTTCTCAAAGATAAGCTCCAATAGATACCATCTTACTAGTGATTTCTACAAATAAGAAATTGAGTTGATTGATTCTAGAAACTCCCAAAGGTATCTCTTGTAGTTATTCACTCAAATTAGATTTCTAGCACTCCCTCACAAAGTTGAAATGAATAGATGAGTGGCAATCTACGTACAATCAAATCAAGCCAATCTTGGCTACTTTTGGACAAAAAAATGACTCAATCTCCTTCACACTACTTGATGTACTTTCAAGACCTGTAAATAACTTTTAAAGGACTTGATTTCATCCTTGATTAATTAAATCTCATGAACCAAAGTCAAATCTAATTAATGGCACTCAGTCTTGGTAGTTTTTGCAAGGATTAGCACCAAAAATCTCATCAAGAACTCACAAAATGGATTATTATTGATCAACGGAATATTGTGCATTCAATGTAGGTTCAGAGGTGCCCACACATGTGGATAGTACATATTTGGATCCATACCAATTTTTTTCTCAAATCCCCCCACCAAAATTTAGATTCTAGCTCGCTATCTCAGTACTAGTTTTTAGCAACACAACTTGCTAGAAATGGGTTTATCTTTATCAATGATTTAAGCCCTTGTACTTGGCTTTGATACCATGTAAAAGTATTGTAGTTTAGGACCATAAATGGATATTAGAAACATCCACAAGGTTGGTTGGATGCTTGCTTAACAATCTATCGGCCATTTGAAGAATGAATGCTAGAAATTCTTGGCGAAGTCGGGCAATGAAAAACCAAAGCAAGCTAGCTATTTCGTTGACGAAGGTGAAGTCGAAGACTCTAGCATCTTTACATCAACATTGTCATCGAATCAGGAAGATCAAGCTTGGTACATTGACACGGGAGCCACTAGGCACATGATAGACAACAAAGAATGGTTCGGTACCATGAAGAACTGAACAATGGGGGGGTTTATAGAACCTCTCAAAAGCCATCGTATTATTATGTATTATTATGAAGGAGGCTCTTCAGAGGCAATATTTTGAGTTTTTGAAGTGAAAAGTTTTAAATCTTGAGTTTATTACAATCTCTTAGCCCAAAATGTTAAATCTTGAGCTGAATACAATCTCTTAGTGTGTCAAAACTTCTTAACAGGCCAAATGTTGAGTTAATAGAACCATATTACAAGCCACTAAACCTCAAAGAGCCTCTCACAAGCCAATATAAAAAATCCATACAAACCTCAAACAAGACATGTCTTTTTTCAAGCAATATAGTTTTTTCTTAACTTTTATTTGTTCATCAATTTTGTCTTTTCATTTCAAAATTTCTCACACCAATATCTAAAATGCCTTATCCAAATCATAAAATTTTAGGATTTATATTATTATCACATGGCAAGGCGTTTGTGGTATAAAACCACATTGTTGTTTCTTTTATTTGCTCATCAATTTTACCTTTTCATTTCAAAATTTCTTCCTAAATAACAGATACTCCTTGCAATCTTGCAATGCAGGGTCTCCCTCTGTGATACATATCTCCTTGTTGCGTACATGTAAAGTACACGAGCACATTATATGAAGCTGCAATACCAATATCTACTAAACAATGCTCTACTGTAACATTGTTACTTGGATGAGTGAAATATAGCAACTAACAATTAGTTGTCCAGTGACCTTAGTCTGGATCGTAAATCATACTTATTTTTATTATGATGCTGAAATTGATGTTCACTTGAAGAGCAGACTCCTGTTGTGCCATGCATGAGTTGCTCCAATGCAGCGCCTGCTCGCTTCGATGTATCTACAAACTGTATGTCGATGTTCCTCCACTGCAGTCGTCGCCTTGAGCAGCTCCTCTGCCACAGCCTCCAACTCGCTGCATTGAGCACGCAACATTTCGGTTACAACCTGCGCAGCTCTTTGGCATGAAAACGGAAGATAATGGCTGAGCACAAGGTTTTGAACATCTCCTTTGACCAGGCATTCCTGCATACGCACATGGCAGCTCATTCAAATTTCAACACCGAGTAATTGTCAATCAGTGGGTGCAGGAATCAAGCGTGATGATTATTTTTTAAGCTTTACCTTTTTGAAAGACCAAAGATCGTTGTGCCATGATAGTATGTCACGGAATATATTCATCATTGTTTGCATTTGAGGACTGCTGAAGATTTCTTCCGGTATAAGTACGCCATCGTTAAAGTCTACGAATATCTGAAGCCCAGCATTAAGGTTAATCATGATAGATAAGACAACACATCAAGCTAAGAAATAGCCTTTTCAGAACCTAGAAGATACTGTTTGATTTAGAAGTTTGACAAGTTTAGGAAATAGGCTGACAGCACCGATCCTCGGATTATAGAATGCCATGGTTCCTACTGAAATGAAAAGACAAAATTGATGAACAAATCTCTCCGAATCAGGACATATTCATTTCGGGACGGAATGACGCCGTTTTCTCTGTTTTGGATCTGAATGAGACTGGCTATCAGGAACTTTTGATAGAACCGGGCTAGTCGAAGCAAGACTCGCGGTGCATCGATGCTACGGCTGCACCCCAAAAGTCACGAAAACAGGAGCCTATTGGGGATAGTTTCCCAGCGTCAACTGTCAGAATCAGAAAAATCAACACGATCAGTCAACTTAACGCAACCAAGGATGGCAGATATATGTGCCTGCTTACATGTGCATCTTCTCGGAAATTCTCCTAAAGAACACTAGATAGAAAACAAGTCGTTGGGCTTACTTTCGCAGGGATTAGGATGGCTATCTTTGACGTTGTATGGCTCGTCAGGGAAGAGATTTTCAATAGTTTCACGCCAATCAGTTGAAAAAGTATCTAAAATCTCCGTTACTGATTGAATTTCAGGAAAAGTTGATGTTATTACTTTGTGAATTTCCAGTGCAAGAGAAACTGTCGTCTCCCAAGGTCTTTCAATTTCAGTGTCGTCCATTATCTCGTCAAAACCAACGGGGTTGTCTTAGTTGGTTAGCTTGACATCCAAAGTTTCTTTGGTCTCAGGTTCGAGCCTCCCCTTGGAAACCAAGAAGCATTATCTCGTAAACCACATACCTAACTATCAAGAACTTAGAGAACAATTCCAACCTCTCTGCTGAAGTGTCTGGAAACATTCGAGCTGCAAATTCTGGACTATGCAGTAGTTTTGTAAACTTGTCAGGGTCGAAGACCTTGTCCACAGAATGATAGAGAAGCCATTCGCGAATTGTTTTGCAAAAAATTCCGCCTCCATAGAGTGGACTCTCACGGGGTAGGGTGGAATAAATTCTGGAATCGTGAAGGAGTTCATAATTGTCATTCCAGCATCACTTATATCTTGTCCTGCACTGTCCTGTAGTGAATTCATATGCCAAAGATTATATTGATAGGGCATGATAGCATGCGCGACTACGCTCTAATGTTATGCTCTTATACACAAAGATACATTGGCTGCAAGAATAGATAGCAGTACAAATCGCAAAGTGGTGAGCGTGGCTAGGCTTATAACTCGGTGCTTCAAGCACCGCCTGTGACATACCCTAAGTCTGCAAACTTCGCCGCGATTACAAAGTTTTGAATATATTACAGTTCAATCTAGGCTACAAACAAGCAAACCAATCCTTGTACTTGAGCTATCAACCATTAACACTCACACAAGCATCGATTTGGAAATCGTGTATCTGATAATTCACTTAAATCCGTTATACCTTGTTGTGCCCATGATAATTAGCTATATCTTCTTTCAGTTCCATCGATTCAGTAATGCTTTTCTGCAACTTCATTCTAGTTTCTGCACGAGAGAAAATAACATGTTATGCTATTGTCGAAACCATATACATATCATCAAGGAATTCAAGACAGCCTGGCTTTCCCGTCTTAGAGTTGCTGTATAACTTGTCTCATTTCATTAGACGTAAAAGCGCTGATTTAGGAATATTATTGATGCTTTCTAACATAGAGAGCTAAGATGATGTTCTAAGAGATATATCATATTCTGATGCCAGCTGAAAAATTGAATGTATTTGCAATAGCTCAGAGAGAGAGAAGCAGCACCTCTGTTTGCGTCACAGAGTGAAACTTGAAAGTTGAGACACAAAAGAGCTAATGTTGTAAATATCTCAAGACACCAGATATCTTATTATCACTGAATTCTTCTCAATACTATTCAGGTGTCGTCAGCTAAACGGCTTTAAAAAAGGCAAAATAAACTCGCAATGCGGTGACAACTTAGAAGATGGTCGATGACAAATGTAATTGAGAAGTGTGCTGTGCTCTGAGCAAAGGCCGTTCTGCACCTCTCCCGGCTCTTGAGACCCTTCAACTGATAGTCTTACAAGAGTAGTCTATTGCAAGCATCTTTTATAGAGCTAAGCCCATATGTGCCTATGGTCACTCTTCTACAAGCCTAATGCCCCTGACACACGGCAAATTGCACGCGGTTCACGCACGACCCAAATCTGCTGCTGATGGGCCAATATTGTCATTGGCTTCTGATTCTCAATCACCCATTCCAAGTTCCCATGAGGCAAAAAAAACCCAACCGTTGTCCCCAACAACAGGTTTGTATATTGTGAGTCTTTCCGTAACTTTCACGTGTATCTTGAAGCTTTCATGACCTGTGAACTACTGGTCATCCAAAATTGTCCCCGCCGCGCCTGCACCAGTTAACTTCTTCAATCTGCAGCACTGATCATGTAGCACACGTTGTCCTGATCTGTTCCAGCAGCAGCTGTTTTGCACACGGAACAATTCTTCCTCCAGGCTCATGTGAAGGAGGAGAAGCCTGTGGTAGCAATGGTTGTAGCAAATGCGAAGGGGATGGATCGTGAGAAGCCCGGAAAGGTGATTGTGACCCACGAGTCCAATCTTTGATTTCATGAGCAGGTGCAACACATGTCTCATACTCTTATTAAAATGGGCTTCATGGGAGGACCCACCAAGCTCAGCTTACAATTTCAAGTCTTCTCATCCCGTACCATTACTTTGCCCCAAATGGCAGGCAATTAGGTGCAAAAGTCTCTCCTTCTCGCCTTCGGGCCAATTGACTAGGGTGGAAGGATTGAGGAAGGTTGTGCAATGTCGGGTGTGAAATGACATGCAATTTTTCCTCCATATGCACAAATTGCATCTATAGAATAAGATGGCAATTCTAAGGTGCTCTCACATTTGGGCGTTGTTGAAAAATTCTGAATTTAGGACCAAGAATGGATATACAATCGATCCACAAGAGGTGTTTCATGCCAGTTAGATTGATCATCCACAAATCTAATGTTTAGATCTTGATTTAGATCAACTTTATGCACTTAACTAGTAAGATCATGATGGGAATTGATCAAAGTAATGGATGAGCAGCCTCACACATGTCAAAACCTATCACTGTACAGAAAGTCGAGAGAGAGTGAAGTAAATTACCTATGGACAACACAAATAGTGAAAATAACATGGATTTGTCACAAAATCAAGATCTCTCATCAAATTTAATATTCACAATAATGATCTATATATAGATCAAGTACATTTCAACTTGATATGTTGATTCAGCATGTTGTGGAAAATGCCACATCACTTCAGATCCACCAATCACTACTAGATAAGCACTCACCTCTTTGATTCCTAACTTAATGCCATTGCCTCACCATGATTTTACTTGATTTGAAGTAATTTTTGTAACTTTTAGGAACTTACAAAATCAACTCCCACGATAGGCTATTGACATTTTCCATATATGTACACACGTCGGAACAACCTCTCACACATGGGAACCAGCCACCATTCACATGAGAATGCCTGATCAAGTAGTAAAATGGTGCCAAATGGCAATATCCTACTTGACTAGCATTTCTCTAGTGTCAAACAAGACTTTTTTCTATCTAACTAAAAATAAATGCATTAAATACTATCATCCACAGGTGGGAACAGGCTCCACACGTGCGGTATCAAGTTATGTACAAATAATCATAGATCAAAAGCTAGAATTTGACAATTTCAACATTCCTCCTCAAAATCTAGTTTGGCAAATCTAGAATAAATCTATCTACAACACCAAGTGCATATCTCAACTTCATAAATGAGTCCTTTTGGCAATGGTTTTGGAAATTGCAAGGCATCAGACGAAGCAAAATTCAATCTTGTGGATCTCTCAAGGATCAATAAATGTCACGCAAAAATAGTATTTGTGGTGAAGTGGTATTAATGTTGTTTATTGCGCAAATGAATGTAGTGATATTTGTAACCATGAGATCCCGCGAGAGGCATCTTGTTAATAGCTTGCTTTCTCCATGCAATTATCAAAAAACAACTACTATATTCTGATGTGACGTTTTTTATATCATTTTCTTAATAGTTCAAAGCATTGAATTCTTATCAGCCTACAAATCCATCTGCTATCTTAATTTAGCTACACCCTATTTCTATTTTTTATTCTTTTGACAAACTCAATTGATGATATCTATATTAATTGGTTTATTGTTGTACGACTTCTTTGAAGCGCTGATTTTTTGCCAACTCATGAAACAACTGGCATTGAATTGACATTTTTGTCAATGTTATGCTACATGTGTGTGCACATGAGCATGCACATATTAATATAGATAAAGCTTTTAACTGGTCGATAAATGTGTAGTTATGAATGCAAGCTGTGCTTGACTCTTCACAGCGATTGATTTTGTGTTTTGTGACATATATAATTCATCAATAAGTTTTCACCAATAAGAACTGATCTCTATCTAATTATAATTTTGCAATTGTTTTTTTGTTTGCAGGAAATATCTTCCATATTGGATGATGAATTTTCAGAGATGCGTCCTGAAGATTACTTTTTTGATGATTTGTAATCGTTGTAATTAAGAATATTGAGAAATTGGGAAACTGAGATTCTAAGAAACTGAGAAACTGAGATCTTAAGAAACTGAGATTCTGAGAAACTGAAATTCTTAAAAACTAAGGTTTTGAGAAACTAAGAAACTAAGATTTTGAGAAATTGAGATTCTGAAAAACTGAGATTCTGAGAAACTGAGAAACATAGATTTTAAGATTTTCATCGTGAATGTTGTGAATAATGATCATGAATATTGTGAATACTGATCGTGAACATTGTGCCAAGTAAAATGGACAATGTCAATTAGTCCTAGTAGATCAAAGCAAATATCGAATTAAACAAGTTTATCATTATAGTCAATTCAATTGTCAAGTTTCTGTTATTTTCTTCTTAACTTGAGAAGCATAGTATCTTATCTTCTTTTACAACCACAATGACCAGCAATATTTGCACAAATGGCTATGGACCAAGAGACTATAGAGATCCTGAATTTTTTTTTGTTTATGAAGTCAATCATAACATTTTCAACGTCTTTTCATTTCTATTGAATCATCATATTCCATCAAACAACATTCGAACAAATGTTGTGCAATGCATTTTGTTAAGTTTAAGAGAAAATGATTGTGATACTACAATTTGGAAAGAACAGTACAAAAACAATCCAATTTTTAAAATCCAATATGAGCAAATCACATCATTCGAAACATACATAAAACTTATTACCAACAACGACAATCAATTGCCAATACAATGTGAGCTTTCGTTTGTTTTGGTTTTGCAAATGCATGAATTATACGTTAGTAGTATATCACTGTGACACCGATTCAGCAACAGCAATTCAAGAAATTGTGACATGCATCAATCCAATTGGAGCAAAAAAATCATCATTACACAAGCAAATATTGACAAGAAAGTAGAAGTATATTCTTGAAAAGAATCAAGAACAACCATAGAACCGCGTATCTCATCAAACAACAAAAAATGAAAGCAATACAAATGGACAGAAACAATGAAACAAAATCTACACTCTCTAGTAAATCAATTTCACTACTTGTAAGAAATGTCAGTTGTTAACAAATTTAAGCAAGTCCATCAAGACTCGCAACTATCAAACAACAACATTATTTAGTACTTGAGAAAGTACATAAAAACAAATGAATATCATCAACTACTAAACGAAGTGAAACACACTATAATGAATCCATTGAGCAATTTCAATGAGCAAGATATATTTGTTGAAGATTTCATACAAAAACATGGAGGAAATTTCAAAAAAATTGCAAAGTACAAAGAAAGAATCAACGATTCTCCTAAAACAAGATGCGTTCGTTTTGATAGAGAGATCGATCAATTACTTAGAAAAAATTATTTGACAAAAAACAAATAACCGACAGCCATGTACAAAACATATGCAAATCTTGCAAAGCTAGAATATCAAAAGAAATGTTGCTTGAATATGCATCACCAATGAAGTATTCCACCAATAAGGCATTGACCAAAGTAAATAAACTCAATGACTTAGAAGAACGCTTAGTATCACCAAGGATTGCATATAAAAAACACTTTAAAATACTCCTAAAATTTTAGGATTCATGTTATTATGACATGGCAAGGCCTTTGTGGTACAATACCACATCGTTTTTGTTTTCTTACGTAATAGATTGTTGGTGACTATTCTCTCCATTTTTTTGTCTCATTAAAAAGTAAAATAGTCATATAAACTTTTTTTATTTGTGCTGATTTTGCCTATGTGTCAGGCATCAGGCCCGCACTTGCCACGTGACAGTGTCAGATTGTTTTAATTTTTTTAGTTTTGATTCTGCCTGCGCTTGCCACATGGCAATGTCGGATTGGTCTAAAAAAGGTCCAACAATCCATTACACAACAATTCGGAAGGGAATGGGCTAGGCATAATGGCTTGTGCCCGGCCCATTCCCTTCCGGAGGGGCTAAGACTAAAAAAATTTGGAAAGCTGAACCGGGCATTATGGCCTGTGCTCAACCGGCCCATTCCATAGTACAATATGTGCATTTAAACATCCATCATTAGTCAATAACAAGCTATGGACCTTGTGGAAGGTTGTTATTGGTTGTCCACCCACATATGGCTAAAAGCATTGAGTGGTGGTACAAAAAAAGAATCCATTTTTCATTGTACCTTTTAGTGGTACATTTCAAATTTTGGGGATTTTATTACTAATAAATTGTATTGAGTCCACATTAAAAATGACATAACTTTTTAGTGGTAAGTCCAATTTTAGCAGAGTTTAGTGCATTAGAAAGCGCTTTCCAATTATCATTAGATGACATACTTCCGAGCTACGGTTAAAAAGTTATGGCAAGTCAAAAGTATGGGGATTTTATTAATCATAATTTTTTGAGTCCACATTAAAAAAAATTTGAGTCCACATTAATTTTTTAGTGGTAATTCCAATTTTAGCGGAGTATGATGCGTTAGGAAGCGCTTGACAAATTCTTTCCAATGATATGTTACATGACATACTTTCGACATACAATTGCAAAGTTATAACAAAAGTGCTTTCAAATGTATTAGTTAAAAATAGTGTATAATAATACAAAAGTGCATTTCTACCCAAAAAAGGTAGTGTCCTTGAAAGTCCATGTTGTACCACCAAACCATGCTTTTACCCATATGCACATTCCTTCAAAATTTCATGCGTTGTAAGTTGTGTGAAAACCTTTTATTGGATATCCACGTTAGAATTGTGCTAACAAGGGTTACAAAAAATTATTGTCCTGAATTTACATGAACATTTTGCCTTTGGAGGTGCCTCTTGTTGATTTCACACGTGTGGATTGTCCACAACATGTACTTGTGATCTCCTAAGGTGTGTAGATGCACCAAGATCAAGACTAGATTGAGATTCAAGATCAATCTTAGATCCTATGGCAAAAACACACTACTACATGCATTCAATCACTTCCAACTCTCACTCACGCATATGGGAAGTGTTCCAAAAGTAATCTAAGTAAAAACAAGCTGATCTCCTCGAGTAGAGAGAGAAAATCATCAATAGCTCTCGGGTAGAGAGAGAAAGCTAGGAAATCACTTACAATCAAAATCCACTCAATCTCAAAATCAATTAGATCCAAATGAGGAGTACAGTGATACTAGTAGATCCATGAGCTACCACTATGCTTAACTATGATTGGACCACACTTTGCCACCTCTTAATCCTATTGGATTATTGATCCATGCACCTCTAAATTCTATTGGACCATTTTCAAGCAAACCTCAAATTCTATTGGATCACTCATGGTTCCACCTCTAAATCCTATTAGAACTCTTAAACTTCATCAAAGAAAAGCATTACACTTGTCTACACTCTAATTGGCATGAGTTTGGCCTCCTACTCTTTTTTGGCTCAATAGTGGCATTACAAGTGGAAATGGATAATTTGCCATCTATGCCAAATTTGACCCTATCAACATCCTACACCTAAATGCTTGACTATGAAATTCTATGAGACTCCTATATCAAACATTTTGATTTACTTTACAATTCTCCACATGTGGGAACATCCTCCACACATGTGAGATTCACTTACAAACTTCTATCATAAAAAATACCAAGCTAGATGTTTGCCAATTTCTCACACTCCTCCTCGAAAAATAGCTTGGAAAGGTACTAGATCACTTGAGAAGTTAGTAAATCTTTTTGAGTGGATCCTTTGGTATGCAGAAGAAGTGAAGATCAGCCAAGGGATCCATCATAGTAGCCCCCTCACCATATCCATGATAAGATCTCTTTGGTAGAGATCTCTTGCCAATGCCTTTGAAGAGTGCTCCACCAATATGCTACTATGATCATGGGCTTCCTCCATGCTTGATGAGGATCTTTGCTTTGAAAGTTCCAGTTGCATGACAGATGCACCATAAATAAAGAAATATGAGGCTTCCAAGCCTCATAAGGATCATGAAGATCAAGATCATAAGATGTGAAACAAGATTATTATCAAGATTATGCTTTCTAGCTTGACTAGTCCACATACAATGAACTATATCCATGATGGATCTAATCTTGATATCAAAGACTACCTTGATCTTTTTTAGGCTAGTTACTCTCTCAAGGATGTAAGTGTCCACTTTGGATGCTTCACTTAATCTCAAGATGAGTTTACAATTTGCCTCAAAACATGTGAAAACATGATTTTCAAAAAAGTGAGTACCAAGCTCAATCTTGTTCTTACTAGAACCAAGAGCATACTTTTGACAATACAATATCTTGCTTTCAAAAAGTATTGGAAACATATCTAAGTTAATAATGACAAGAAACATGTCCATACCATAAGCATCATACAAAACTAGTATAGCTTTTCTTCAACTTTGAGATCCAAAAAATTCAATGAAGCAAGATAGCATTTCAAGCAAAGAAAGAGAAGCATATATGAATGTGTTGTAGTACAAACAGCATGAAAGATGCCCCTCTTTGCCATGTAAAGTGAGCCATAAAGACTCGACCATGCATCTTGAAGATCTTCTTGAAATTATATGAAGAAGAAACTTCTCACGCCTTGGCCCCATCATAACTTGAATACCTTCAAAAAAGATAACTTGTGATGCTTCTTGAGAAACCTTGATCTCGGCCACTTCCAATATTGAATCTTCATGCAACATAACATCTCTATTCACAATCACTTTTGAAATAGAGAGTGTAAAGACACTAAAGGCCTCCTTGATGGATGAGTATCCAATCATGATCCATGAGCTTGGATCATCCTTCTTCCTTGTTTCCAAGGGAATATGTGCAAAGCAAGCACTACCAAGTTCACTAAGGTGATCAACCTTAGGCTTCATCTTGAATAAAACTTCATATGGTGCTATTCCTTCAAGAGCTCCAATACTCCTCAAAGCGTTGATCTTCAATGATAATTTCTTCTCAACATATGCTTTGAATAATAAGGAATAATCATACACCATAATACTTGAAGAGAGAAGATATGTGCATCTTGTGTGATCATCCTCCTTTGAAATATTGGACATATAAGAAAAATCAAGAGATTTTGCACTCTCACTTGGATCCAATTTGTAGATGCCTTCAAATCTTGATCCATATGCAAGGATCTCACCATCCTTCTTGATCACACAATTGTCAATATTGAAATTGACATCAAAGTCACTATCAAGAAGTTGGCCAACACTTAAGATGTTCTTTGTAAGCTTTGGGACAAAAGGAGCATTGTTGAGAAAGAGACCTTTAGAAGATGCAAGTTTCAAGGGAATAATCCCTACTCCTTTAATATTGCACTCATGCTTACTTGCAATGTATATGGTCTTCTTGCCTCCATCGTCAGGCATAATAGATGAAAAAAAGTGCTTGGAGCCACACATATGTGAAGATGCTCCACGATCAATATACCATGAGTCATCCTTATTGAAGGTGGAAGAGGAGAAGCTTGATGTCATAAGAGAGCCTTCTCCATCACTTGCAGTATTGTCTTCTTTCTCATTGGTGATGCTGGCTTGATTGAGTTGATTCTTCTTCTTGAAGCAATTGGTGGCATAATGGCCTTTCTTGCCACAATAAAAGCACTTGATCTTCTTCTTCTTGAGATTTGAAGTAGAAGCATGAGAGGTATCCTCCTCCTCCTCTCCATCTTGGTCTTTATCTTTGTCATTAGAGAAGTGATGGTGCTGCTTTTTACTCCCCTCTTTGTGCTTGGGAAATAGAACTTTGCCATCATCATGATTGAGTGATAGCTTGTCCATCCTCAAGAGTTTGTGCTCTTGTCTTGATTCTTCAGAAATAAGCACACTTTGAAAGGCCTCCAAACTTGGTAGCTCCTCCTTAATGGCATAGGATTGGACAAGGCTGTCATATTCATCTCTCAAGTTATTGAGAATGACTTGGACTAGCTCACTTTGATTGATTGAGTCACCAATACATGCAAGCTCCCTATGAATATCCTTGACTCTCAAAACATAATTAGATGCACTCTCATCACTCTTTTGACTACTTTGGAAGATTTGATTTCTAAGAGTGAGGAGCCTAGAGGTGTTCTTAGCCTCACAGATGGACTTGAGTCAATCCCAAGCTTCCTTGGATGTAGAACAATCACCAGTCTCACCTCAATATCTCATTAGAGGCATTCATCTTAATGTAATGGAGAGCCATCCTAGATCTCTTCTTGTATTCTTGTACTTCTTGAAGGACTTGAGGCTCCTCCTCAATCCCAAGTACAATGTCCATCACATCTTGGAGTATCAACATGGACTCCATCCTCAACTTCCATATTGAATAATTGGAAGTAGACAATCTCTCACTTGGTTGCAACAAGTATGAACTCACTGAAGTCATGTAAAGTGGAGATAAATAAAAGTGATGAAAAAAAATGTTGTTTCTCTCTCCTATAGGATCCAATAATGGTGTGCTACCATCTCCTATGCAAGATCTTGCAACAAACTGTGAGATGATTCTCACTATCTATCTCAATCTCTCCAAAACTAGATCAACTTCACATCAAATGGAGTATGGGCAACGTTAGGATCAAACACTCTTAGCACGTGTGAAATAAACTAAGAAACCAAATTTGACTCAAATACAATGATATTGCTTTGAAACAAAATGGCTAAGATCTCAAAACAGTTCCTAGATCACATACAGAGGAGATTGCTAAGCATTCAACTGTGATTTTGGATCAAACAAGCAATCTCTTGACCAAACCAAATGTGTCCACCCAAAACTAGGTGCCCTACCTAACCCTCTTCAAAAGATTATAACTTTTAATTGGCACAACCAAATGGAATGAAACTGATTGCATCAGAAACTAGACAAAAATAGCTTCAAAACAAGCTATCTAGCAAGATTTTTGGTTCAAACATGAAAGAGAACTCCCAAACTGAAATTGGAAGTTCCTCACACATGTCTGAGCACCTGAATCCGTACAATACCAGGTCAGAACCAATCAATGCCCTATTGATCTCTTTTGATCCAAAATTAAAAAAGATAGCTAGGAAAATGGATTTTGACAATTTCTAGCTCAAGATTTTTGAATAGTTTTCACTTAAATGGATCAAAATGCATGGTAGTCTTAGGTAGGCTCTGATACCATGTTGATTTCATACGTGTGGATTGTGCACAACATGTACTTGTGATCTCCTAAGGTGTGTAGATGCACCAAGATCAAGACTAGATTGAGATTCAAGATCAATCTTAGATCCTATGGCAAAAACACATTACTTTATGCATTCAATCATTTCCAACTCTCACTCACACATATGGGAAGTGTTCCAAAAGTAATTGACCTGCTTAACTATGATTGGACCACACTTTGCCACCTCTTAATCCTATTGGACCATTGATCCATGCACCTCTAAATTCTATTGGACCATTTTCAAGCAAACCTCAAATTCTATTGGACCACTCATGGTTCCACCTCTAAATCCTATTGGACCTCTTAGACTTCATCAAACAAAAGCATTACACTTGTCTACACTCTTATTGGCATGAGTTTGGCCTCCTACTCTTTTTTGGCTCAATAGTGGCATTACAAGTGGAAATGGATAATTTGCCATCTATGCCAAATTTGACCCTATCAACATCCTACACCTAAATGCTTGACTATTAAATTATATGAGACCCCTATATCAAACATTTTGATTTACTTTACAATTCTCCACACGTGGGAACATCTTTCACACATGTGAGATTCACTTACAAACTTCTATCATAAAAAATACCAAGCTAGATTTTTGCCAATTTCTCACACTCCAAAATACAAAACATAAGCTAGCACTTGCATTAAGTCTCAATGATTAAGTACATTTGCAATAAAAGTCTTCTAGTTGAAGGTTGTCTCAGTTATTACCCGCCTGCCCCTCACAAAAAACATAACTTGAAATTCACAATTGTATGCAATAGGCATCTTCTAATTTATTTAGTGCCTATCTTGAAGCTTGAGATGAACTAGCAATGGTGGTGTGCAAAATCTAAGGTTTACATGCTCACTACACCCTTCTTGAAAGAATATCCATCACATGGTACAAGGCACATATACTACGAAATTTAAACTTTAAACATTAAATTGAACATAACAAGAGGATTGATGAGAATCACAATAGATCTGTAGTCTTCAATTAGCAAAAAAAACTCATCAATTTATCATTGTCTTAGGTGCCTATTGAATTTAAGATTGCGGTTGTTTTAGATTTGATTGTAGTAAGGTACACTATGAATGCGATGGATGGCATTGTTTCAACTACTTGGTAGATGCTACCCACCATCATCAATTGTGTTCTCATTATTGTCCTTCAACCATTGTACCTAAGTATGATGTAGTGTACATCCCATCCCCTTGTGCCAATAATATTTCTTGCCTTTTTTTACTCTCGTCTTGAATATTTTTTTTCTTTGCCACTCATATTTCCATGCTTTTCATACAAATCACTGAAATCGATGACATTCTCATTAGCCTATTGCGAAATTCTGCAATTTTGTAAAGCAATGCCTCCAAATGTCCTTCTGCAGCACCCACACAAAAAATTATACCGCATATTACAATCTATGTTGAGAATAGGATGTCTTTGCTATTTGCTTGCTAACCTATGCTAAGCATAGGTTGGAAGAGGAACCCTATGCTAAGCATAGGATATGCTAAGCCGGAGTCCTATGTTGAGCATAGGATATTACTAAGGACCCGAGCACAATCTATGCTCAGCATAGGTTAAAGGAGAGGACTGGTGTAGGCACCTATGCTAAGCATAGGTTACCCATGTTGCAAGAAGATGAATACAAATTAAAATATGAATATTTTCTAATACAAGAATTTATTACGCATGCTAAGCATAGAGCAAAGGTAGAAAATGAACGTATGCGAAGTCTTATAGAAATCCGTGACTTGGTCATAGCGATTGCTCTGGCAGCATGTGTGCTTCTGAATTCGCAAATGAGGTAAGTTATGCTTGGACTATGGTCCTTAAATAAATTTTTTTTCGAGACCCCCGTCTCACGCCAGTCCTCCAACTTACTTCCGGACCAAGTTGCCGCGACTCACCTCACCCCACACCGACCTCGAGTATTAGCCCGGACAGTCCAAACCTAACCCTAACCCTAAACCTAAACCTAACCCTAACCCTAAGAATGCTGCCAGATAGTATTTAAGGCATGGTAGTCGTCGAAAATTTTTATTAACCAGTTACTTTTGAGGCTTGTTGCTCATTTGCATTTAGTTGGTTTTTCTGTGTGCGTCTATTGAGGTTCGCATAGGTTTTTATTTGTTCTATGACTAGCATAGGTTGCAGTTATGTTTGAGGAACACATTTAGTGTGGTGTTAACTATTTGAACGGTTCTATGCTTAGCATAAGTACGTAGTTGATTTTTTCTTGAGGTTACGATGTCAAGTAGTTCTACCTCTTCTATTCCAGTAGTTGTAACTCAATATGTTGCAACAAGTGCAACATCTTCATCTGACATTCCCAATGAAAGCTTTTTTTACAAAGCCACTGCTGAATTTGAACATATTTTGGTAAACGATGTGGCATCGTCATCATTTACCCATTCATCATCTGTTATTCCTCAAGCAAATACTTTTCAGGAAATGACGTCTGTAACTCAGGTTGTATCAAATCATTCGACCTTTCAGATACAGGCTCGGCACAACTAGAATATTGTTCTTTTGAACAAGTTGAATCATTGAGTGATGAGTCAAAACTTCAATTCACTCAGTTACTGATTCTAGTAAATCAACAGATCCACGTAAGTCTGTTGATCCGCGATGTTTAAGCTTTTCTCATGTTCGTAGGAGACCTTCTCAAAGTGATGTTCATCATGTTAAATCTAAAAGGGTTATATTCGTTGAAAATTTAGAGCCTTCTGAGGGTCCAGGACATCCTGGGCTTGGAGCCAGAATTCCCAGTCATGAAATTCCAACACCTTCTCAACCAGTTCAAGCACCTACTAGTGTCATAGGTTCAATTTATAGATCAAACTCCAAACAAAAAGAAAAATACAAGAGAGACTTGAGATACTCACATGATTTAACGAATTGTCAAAAACAATTGATTACAAAATCTGAAATTCGAAAGGTACGGAATATTATTTGCTGCTCATCCTGTTGTTTTCAAAAGCTGAGTATCAGAGAAATTGAAGAATTAAGATCAAACTTCTTTTTATGAAATAAGGATAAGAGAAATTACTATTTGTGTACAACAGTGAGGCCGGACAAAAATTCATTTTTGTATTTTTTAAATGCTTTGGAGGTTTGTCACAAAACTTACAAAGCAGTTCACGCAATTGAAAACTCACGGCTTCAACGAATTCCTTCACGACTTCAAAAAGACCCAACATTAATTGGGTGTGTAAGTCAAATTGTACAAATTTTTGAAATTTCTCAGCCAAAACCAGATCTGTACGGACTCACACGGGATCCTTACAGGGTTAAACTGTTTCTCCAGATGTTTCAAATACAACTGCTTGGCTAAAGCATCTCATAGATGTGCACGGAGAAAAATTGCCTAATTCCTTATATTTTCACTTGTCATATAAATTTACAAAATTAGAAATATTTTTTATGTACAAAGAGTTTGCAAAAACAAAAAATGTTCACTATTTGAGTTACTCATATTTTCTTAGAATTTGGAAAAGAGATTTTGGACTAGTAAAGATTCCCAAAAAATCATGAATGACAATATGCTCCACTTGCGAGTTATTAAAGTATGCAAAATAGCTTGCAAACACCAATGACGATAAAGGTAAATATTAATCAAATTTGTAATTCATTTTAATACTTTCTGTTTTGAAAAAACTTATGTTGTAGTGTTTTTGAGCACCATTATGGTATGATCTTTATTTTATTAAATAAGTGAATCATTGTATTTTCAGTGGATGCTACAAAAGCTCTTCAATTGCACATAGATCAAGAAACGGTTGAAAGACAAAAGTTGGCCAAGCATCGAAAGAAATGTTTGGAATGTCCACAAAAATATCTGGGACTTGTTATTGGTGGCATGGATCAGAAGAAAACAATGTTGTCTCATTTTGTCAGAGTGCCCAAAAATTTGAACAAGGTAGATTTTATTCAGGTTCATCTCGTTGGAGCACTTGTGTTTAATGGCACTTTGGAGTCCAAGGTCTTTTTTAATGATCCCAATGTTCGAAATAATCCAAATTTGATGATCACCATTGTACATAAGATAATTTGCGAATTCGGTGAAAATCTTCCAGAAATGCTTTATTTGCAGCTTGACAACACTACTAGGGAATATAAAAATCAAACTGTTTTGGCATACTTGTCTATGCTAGTGGAGAAATGTTTTTTCAAAAAAGTAAAAATAGGATTTTTGTTGGTAGGACATACCCACAATCAAATTGATCAAATGTTTAGTTGCTTTTCTAAGAGGTTGAGATGCAAGAAAGCATTTTCATTATCAGTGCTTCAGAGCATTGTTGAGGAATCATATGTGCCAAAGCCAAACGTGTCATTAATCAAACACACATATGATTTTTGTGATTACGCTAAGGCGTCCAATGAAACAGAGCGATGCGTAGCTAATATTAATAATATTAGCTTTCAGCACCAGTTTAAAATCAAATGTAACGAATCAGACATAATATTATTATGGGGCAAACTATTTTCAAATTCAATTTCGTGGCCTCTCGATTTTTGCTTAACATTGCATCGACTCAAATCAAGATTGTTGTGTTGTCTCCCTTGAAGTCCTTGCTAGAAGAACAAAAGGCGCAAAGAGAACATCATCAGATTGATCCATTTGCCTCGTTAAATTTTTTGGAATCAAGTATTCAAGCAGCTTATCATTTTTTTGATGAGTTTGATCAACATTGGTGGATGGACTTTTTCGAGGAACAAAAAATCAGTTTGCTCAATCATTAGAGGAGTTCTAAATCCAAAAAAGACCCTTTGTAAAGATTCTTTTTATATTTTTTCTCAAATGTTTCTTACACATGAACCAATCAAAACACTCAAATTTGAATTCTACGTAACGTAACTTTTTGATTCCATACTAAAAATGGGATAACTTTTTAGTGGTAAGTCCGAATTTAGTGAAGGTTGGTGCATTGAAAAGCGCTCAACAAGGGCTTTCCAATGAATGTTAGATGATATACTTCTGACTACGATTAAAAAGTTATGGCAAGTCAAAAGTATTAGTGCTATAATATTTTAATAATAAAAACAGCATCTTCCACAAATTCTTAAAGGGTGTTTTTGGAAATCAAAACTCCTCTAATGCTCGAACATACATCAACAACTAACGAATTTCATTGGCCTCATAAATTAGGAACATCAACTACGACTTTCGAACCTTCAGATCTTCCTCGAGATAATGATTTCATGCAGCTTGTGCAAGATCAGGAACGTGAAATTAATGTGGGTTCAAGGAAGAATAGGCAAAGTGTAAAAGCTGCAAAAATGAAATGGTGTCGTGATTTGAATGAAATCCAAATTGAAAGCCTTGTTGCACTTCTAGCTTCAGAAAACAATGAAGGACATCCATTTTGGATTGCCAAAGTACTTGGTTTTATTCAAAATAGCAATCAAACAAAAGTACTACAAGTCCATTGGTTGCGCACCACTTCAACAAATGCTTTTTTGGGAAGGTACGAACTCGAAATGTTGCAAGTAGATCCAAAGGGCAAAAGAAAGAGATTGCCAAAAAATCAACCAAGAGTCGACGATTTGAATCTACAGGATGTAGATGTTTTGACATTTAATTTTGAATTAACAATGACCAATCATCTACGAAAGAACGACTTGGATTACTTGAAAAAACATCATCCTCCACTCGTCATCAACATAGAAAAGCTGATTTACAACGTTTTTTGTCAACATTAGACGTGGATTCTGAGGAAGACATGCCAGTTGACTCTGATTAAGAAGACGGGTCTTCCACTTCATCAGCTGAAAACGAGTGTTGAGAATATATCAAGTTCTGAATTGAGAGGCATCAGTGAAAATTCCTTAGAAAATGTACAAAAAAAAAAAAAGAATGTGCAAATATAATTTAAGTTATTTTGTATTTCAATCGGATTTTGAGTTTCAAAAATCATTCATTCTCTTGAATTATTATTTCTTTTGTAATTATGATGGTTCTATGAAGTTTGGAACAAAAAACTTGTAGTTCTTTATTTAAAATATGCATTTTTTGGCTTTTTTTAAAAACAAAATTTAGAGATTTATTAAAAAAATCCATGATTTTGGCCTAAAACTAGGACCATGAAAAAACACCAAAAAAGATTACTCTTTTTCAGGTCAAAGTCCGAAAACAAATGTCATCGTGTTTCCATATTAACATGCAAGGCATGCACATAGTGAATTGGACACATGCATGATGATTTGTACAATTTGAGATGACAAAGCAATCTTCACCAAGGACAAGTCAAGAGGCAAGGGCAAAGGTCAACAACACTTCAAGAAGGACGAAGCCAAAGAACCTCACAAGTTGCATCTAGTGGCAAGAAGAAGCTATCAAAGATCAAGTGTTTCTTTTGTGGCAAGAAAGGTCACTATGCATCAAACTGTTTCAAGAAGAAGAACCAATCCAAGCAAGCTAATCTTACTAATGAGGAAGAGTGTGAGGGTGTTGAGAGTGAAAGAGAGGATTCTTTAATGATGTCTAGTTTTTCATCTTTTCCTTTCAAGAATGAAGAAATCCGGTGGATAGATAGTGGGGCTAGCTCCCATATGTCTAGTTCTAAAAACTCTTTCACAAGTCTCATGCCATATCTAGGTGCAAAAAGATCAATCTATACTGTTAATGATGTAGAGTGTAGAATTGAAGGAATTGGTAGTATTCCACTGCATGCATCATCATCAAAATCTTTTTGTTTGCATGATGTACTTTATGTACCTAGACTAACCAAGAATCTCATTAGTATAGGACAGTTGTTTGATAGTGGATTGGATGTCAATTTTAATGTTGACAAATATATAATCTCAAGAGAAAATGAAGTTATTGCTAGAGGATCTAGAATTGGAAAGTTGTACAAACTAGATTCTAGGGAGAGTGCTAACATTTCAGATATTGCTTATGAGACTAAGGTTCATCAGGAGGATCTGTGGCATAAGAGATTGGGACATCCCAATTTCAAAGCCATGCAATCTATGGTCAAGGAAGGAAAAGTTATTGGACTACCAAAGACACTGTCAAAGGAGCTTCAACCTTGTAAAGCTTGTGTTTTGGCAAAATCACATAGAAGACCTTTTCCAAGATCAAGCATCAAAATACAACATCCATTTGAACTCGTGCACTCTGATGTTCATTTCTCTTCAACCAAAAGCAAAGGAGGGGCAAATTGCTTTGTTTCTTTTGTAGATGATTATACAAGATATTCTTGGATCTATATGCTATCTTCTAAAGCCATGGTTTATGATGTTTTCCTTACTTTCAAAGCTTATGTGGAAAAGTAGTTTACTTTCAAGTTGAAGGCTTTGAGAAGTGATAGTGGAGGTGAATATATCTCTAACAAGTTTAAATACTTTTGTGAGAAAGAGGGAATACAAAGAGAATTCTATTGTTCGTATACTCCTCAGTAGAATGGAGTTGGTGAGAGAAAAGATAGAACTTTGTGTGAATGTGCAAAAGCCATTAGGCTAGAAGCATCTCTACCTAAAGAATTTTGGGGAGAAGCAGTTACATGTGCAAATTATCTTTGTAATAGACTTCCTAATCTTGCAATAGAAGAAAGAACAACATTTGAGATGTTTTATAAAAAAAAGCCTCACGTAGGTTATCTTAGGATCTTTCGGTGTTTATGTTATGTGCATGTACCTTTAGAGACTAGGAAGAAGGATGATCCTAGTGTTGTTAGAGGAATTTTTGTTGGATATGCATCTTCTAAGAAATCATATAAAGTATATCTTCCCTCTATTGACAAGAATGTTGTAAGTAGAGATGTGATCTTTCATGAAGATCAAAATTTTAACTTGGATGAAGCAAAGATCAAGGAGTCTCATGTAGGATCTACAATCATCAATCTTGATGTTGTTAAGAAGTAGTAAGGCCGATGCTTGAGGAGGAGCAACTTCAAGCACCTACACCAAGAAGATCCACAAGAGAAAGATCAGAGCCAAGAAGGCTCACTTATGATGAGTGTGATGCCATGAAATTGTTAAATATTGAATATCATCCTAAATATGGCATGATATACTCGAAAATGAAGATATGAGCTAGATAAATATAAATCATGAAGAGGCCTAAGTCATTTTTTGAATGATATATCTCCTAAATACTTGCCTTGTATTTAAGGGCAAGACCTTTAAAAGAGAAAACACTGCCTTGGATAGCCTTTATTAGGTCATTTACGCGAAACGACTAAATGTAAATCGACATGTTAAACTAGAGTAATTTTAACTCTTAGTTAAATATACCTCTTATGGTATAATTGAACATACATTCAACCTAATTGTTAACTAGACCTTTTCGCGGGAGCGACGCACCTGTTGTTTTACAGGTGTGTTTTTTCGTCCCATAGAATATAAATTAATCACACTCTTCAGTCTCGACCATCGAGAGAGAAGAGTTTATGTATTTGTAAGAGGTTGAAGAAGTGAATAGAGTGTTGAGAGTTATTCTCCCTTATCTCTGTTCTCCGCACTATTGAGTGTGAATGATCCTGAGTCTACTAGCAATCTCTAATGCCTTACATGAATTACTCTCTGATCAGATAGACTCTCTAGCGCATTACAGTCATTTGTTGTGTATCCATAAATATGCTCTTAGGAACTGTCTTGAAATCATCTTATTCATTTGTCGTGAATACTTTCTTTTTGGCACTTGAATAACGTCTACATTTGGTACAGTCTAGCACGATTGTTGAATAAAACTATATGTATACATTTGAGATGACAGTCTTTGTCTGAAGAATTGAGTCTTTGATCTGTGTTCTTGCTTGTAACTGACATAAGTTTGTAACATGCTCTAAAACTATTCGTGCTCTTTAACCATAACCTTGGACTTAAGTTGTTGAGAACTTATGTGTAGAGATGAATAGTTCGCGAACGCGATTAATTGATTGTCTACACAACCACGAATACATCGAACATTTTTCGACTCTCTGTTGACATCTTAATCAACAGGAGTGTAGTACTTCTGATAACATCTCACTTGTAGAACGCATTTCATTCGATTTGATAGAGGCAAGACTGATGTTCTGGAATAATTAACACTACACACCCCAACACAAGTAACATTGGTTACTTTCTAATGTCTGTTGACAACCAGAATAACGCCCAATGCCACGCCACTCGAAATAAATCATAAATTGTACCAAATACATAACTTTCTAATGATGTCCTCTGTGGGTTCGACATTATTTACTACAAAATCTATATTCATCTTATTGGTATAGTACGACATATACCAATTTTTGGCACCATTGTCGGGGATGGCTTAGGAAAGTTATAAGAAAACTGACACATCCCTCTCTATTTCTAGTGTATGTCAGATAGAGAATCCCGATTAGAACGATACCATAAGCTTAGAGAGGAATTTTTACGAAGACAAAGTGAGAGTGCGACTCGAAATCTCGACGAGATCACTGCCCAATTTAGCTTTGGTATGGAGGGTCCTGCTGCACGGTTCACTTCTATGTCAAAAATTAAGCTCAATTATTATAAAGGGACTACTTCAGATGATGCAGATAGCTATGTCTCGCAATTTGAGTCAATTGCTAATGCAAATAACAAAGGAACTGACGTAGACAAACTGCGAATCTTTCTTGGTCTGCCGAGAAAGCAGGCACGCATATGGTATAGTCAAGTTGAACCAGGCCATGTAGGAACCTGAATACTACTAATAGATGCATTTTCAAACCGGTTCAGAGAAATCGGTTATAAATCTAGAATATTCACACGTCTGAACAATGTTCAGAAGAAGACTAAAGAATCCCTTCGAAAATATACACGAAAGGTTAAGAATCTTATAGGCAAACTAACTGGTGTATATACCGTTGATATGCAGATCGAATGGGTTTAGGGTTTAGGGTTACTACCAAAGATTGATTGATATTGCAGACATATGGGACATGACTTTCTTAGCAGCAGTAATAACTAGTGCTAAAAACTTTGAGACCTCAAAACTAGCACAAAAGCGATGCTCAACTAAAAGATCTCGTAAGTAGTGATAGCAAAGATGATTCAAATTTTGACTCAAGTACTAGTTCTTCAAGCTCAGACTCCGAAAGCAATGATTTATCAGAATCAGAAGCTGATAAGGAG
>CM055092.1:34430079-34591038 GCA_029204225.1 Diphasiastrum complanatum | reverse complement strand
TTTGGGATTTAATAAAACCGACAAACTTGGCTAAAAAATATTGTAATATGCGTTATAATTTTTTGTGTGGGTGCTGCAGAAGGACATTTGGAGGCATTGCTTTACAAAAATTGCAGAATTTTGCAATAGGCTAATGAGAATGTCATCGATTTTAGTGATTTGTATGAAAAGCATGGAAATATGAGTGGCAAAGAAAAAAAATATTCAAGACGAGAGAGAAAAAAGGGAAGAAATATTATTGGCACAAGGGGATGGGATGTACACTACATCATACTTAGGTACAATGGTTGAGGATACAATTGATGATGGTGGGTAGCGTCTACCAAGTAGTTGAAACAATGCCATCCATCGCATTTATAGTGTACCTTACTACAATAAGATCTAAAACAACCGCAATCTTAACTTCAATAGGCACCTAAGACAATGATAAGTTGATGAGTTTTTTTTGCTAATTGAAGACTACAGATCTATTGTGATTCTCATCAATCCTCTTGTTATATTCAATTTAATGTTTAAAGTTTAAATTTCATAGTGTATGTGCCTTGTACCATGTGATGGATATTCTTTCGAGAAGGGTGTAGTGAACATGTAAACCTTAGATTTTGCAAACCACCATTGCTAGTTCATCTCAAGCTTCAAGATAGGCACTAAATAAATTAGAAGATGCCTATTGCATAAAATTGTGACTTTAAAGTTATGTTTTTTGTGAGGGGCAGGCGGGTAATAACTGAGACAACCTTCAACTAGAATACTTCTATTGCAAATGTACTTAATCATTGACACTTAATGCAAGTGCCTAGCTTATGTTTTGTATTTTGGAGTGTGAGAAATTGGCAAAAATCTGGCTTGGTATTTTTTATGATAGAAGTTTGTAAGTGAATCTCACATGTGTGGAGGATGTTCCCACGTGTGGAGAATTGTAAAGTAAATCAAAATGTTTGATATAGGGGTCTCATATAATTTCATAGTCAAGCATTTAGGTGTAGGATGTTGATAGGGTCAAATTTGGCATAGATGGCAAATTATCCATTTCCACTTGTAATGCCACTATTGAGCCAAAAAAGAGTAGGAGGCCAAACTCATGCCAATTAGAGTGTAGACAAGTGTAATCCTTTTGTTTGATGAAGTTTAAGAGGTCCAATAGGATTTAGAGGTGGAACCATGAGTGGCCCAATAGAATTTGAGGTTTGCTTGAAAATGGTCCAATAGAATTTACAGGTGCATGGATCAATGGTCCAATAGCATTAAGAGGTGGCAAAGTGTGGTCCAATCATAGTTAAGCATAGTGGTATGGATCTACTAGTATCATTGTACTCCTCATTTGGATCTAATTGATTTTGAGATCGAGTGGATTTTGAGTGTAAGTGATTTTCTAGCTTTCTCTCTCTACCCGAGAGCTATTGATGATTTTCTCTCTCTACGTGAGAAGAGCAGCTTGTTTTTACTTAGATTACTTGTGGAACACTTCCCATATGTGTGAGTGAGAGTTGTAAGTGATTGAATGCATGTAGTAGTGTGTTTTTGCCATAGGATCTAAGATTGATCTTGAATCTCAATCTAGTCTTGATCTTGGTGCATCTACACACCTTCGGAGATCACAAGTACATGTTGTGGACAATCCACACGTATGAAATCAACATGGTATTAGAGCCTACCTAAGGCTACCATGCATTTTGATCCATTTAAGTGAAAACTATTCATCAATCTTGAGCTAGAAATTGTCAAGATCCATTTTCCTAGCTATCCTTTTCAATTTTGGATCAAAAGAGATCAATAGGGCATTGATTGATTATGACCTGGTATTGTACGGATTCAGGTGCTCAGACATGTGTGAGGAACTTCAAATTTCAGTCTGGGAGTTCTCTTTCATGCTTGAACCAAAAATCTTGCTAGATAGCTTGTTTTGAGGCTATTTTTGTCTAGTTTTTTTATGCAATCAGTTTCATTCCATTTGGTTGTGCCAACTAAAAGTTATAAGCTTTTTAAGAGGGTTAGGTAGGGCACCTAGTTTTGGGTGGACACATTTGGTTTGGTCAAGAGATTGCTTGTTTGATCCAAAATCACAGTTGAATGCTTACCAATCTCATCTGTATGTGATATAGGCACTGTTTTGAGATCTTAGCCATTTTGTTTCATGCAATATCATAGTATTTGAGTCAAATTTGGTTTCTTAGTGTATTTCACGCGTGCTAAGAGTGTTTGATCCTAACTTTGCCCACACTCCATCATTTGATGTGAAGTAGATCTAGTTTTGGAGAGATTGAGATGGCTAGTGAGAATTATCTCACAGTTTGTTGCAAGATATTGCATAGGAGATGGTAGCACACCATTATTGGATCCTATAGGAGAGAAAAACAACATTTTTGTTCATCACTTTTATTTATCTCCACTTTACATGACTTGAATGAGTTCATACTTGTTGCAACCAAGTGAGAGATTGTCTACTTCCAATTATTCAATATGGAAGTTGAGGATGGAGTCCATCTTGATACTCCAAGATGTGATGGACATTGTACTTGGGATTGAGGAGGAGCCTCAAGTCCTTCGAGAAGTACAAAAATACAAGAAGAGAGCTAGGATGGCTCTCCATTACATTAAGATGAATGTCTCTAATGAGATATTGAGGGAGATTGGTGATTGTTCTACATCCAAGGAAGCTTGGGATTGTCTCAAGTCCATCTATGAGGCTAAGAACACCTCTAGGCTCCTCACTCTTAGAAATCAAATCTTCCAAAGTAGTCAAAAGAGTGATGAGAGTGCATCTAATTATGTTTTGAGAGTCAAGGATATTCATAGGGAGCTTGCATGTATTGGTGACTCAATCAATCAAAGTGAGCTAGTCCAAGTCATTCTCAATGGCTTGAGAGATGAATATGACAACCTTGTCCAATCCTATGCCGTTAAGGAGGAGCTACCAAGTTTGGAGGCCCTTCAAAGTGTGCTTATTTCTGAAGAATCAAGACAAGAGCACAAACTCTTGAGGATGGACAAGCTATCACTCAATCATGATGGTGGCAAAGTTCTATCTCCCAAGCACAAAGAGGGGAGTAAGAAGCAACACCATCACTTCTCTAATGACAAAGCTAAAGACCAAGATGGAGAGGAGGAGGAGGATACCTCTCATTCTTCTACTTCAAATATCAAGTGCTTTTATTGTGGCAAGAAAGGCCATTATGCCACGAATTGCTTCAAGAAGAAGAATCAACTCAATCAAGCCAGCATCACCAATGAGAAAGAAGACTATATTGCAAGTGATGGAGAAAGCTCTCTTATGGCATCAAGCTTCTCCTCTTCCACCTTCAACAAGGATGACTCATGGTATATTGATAGTGGAGCATCTTCACATATGTGTGGATCCAAGCACTTTCTTTCATCTATTATGCCTTACGATGGAGTCAAGAAGACCATATACATTGCAAGTAAGCATGAGTGCAATATTGAAGGAGTAGGGATTATTCCCTGGAAGCTTGCATCTTCTAAAGATCTCTTTCTCAACAATGTTCTTTTTGTCCCAAAGCTTCAAAGAACATCTTAAGTGTTGGCCAACTTCTTGATAGTGGCTTTGATGTCAATTTTAATATTGACAATTGTGTGATCAAGAAGGATGGTGAGATCCTTGCATATGGAAAAAGATTTGAAGTCTACAAATTGGATCCAAGTGAGAGTGCAAACTCTCCTGATGTTTCTTATATGTCCAATATTTCAACGGAGGATGATCACACGAGATGCACATATCTTCTCTCTTCAAGTATTATGGTGTATGATTATTCCTTATTATTCAAAGCATATGTTGAGAAGAAATTCTCATTGAAGATCAAAGCTTTGAGGAGTATTGGAGCTCTTGAAGGAATAGCACCATATGAAGTTTTCTTCAAGATGAAGCCTAAGGTTGATCACCTTAGTGAACTTGGTAGTGCTTGCTTTGCACATATTCCCTTGGAAACAAGGAGGAAGGATGATCCAAGCTCATGGATCATGATTGGATACTCATCCATCAAGGAGGCCTTTAGTGTCTTTACACTCTCTATTTCAAAAGTGATTGGGAATAGAGATGTTATGTTGCATGAAGATTCAATCTTGGAAGTGGCTGGGATCAAGGTTTCTCAAGAAGCATCACAAGTTATCTTTTTTGAAGTTATTCAAGTTATGATGGGGCCAAGGTGTGAGGAGGTGTTTCTTCTTCATATGATTTCAAGAAGATCTTCAAGATGTATGGCCGAGTCTTTATGGCTCACCTTACATGGCAAAGAGGGGCATCTTTCATGTTGTTTCTACTACAACACATTCATATATGCTTCTCTTCCTTTGCTTGAAATGCTATCTTGCTTCATTGAATTTTTTGGATCTCAAAGTTCAAGAAAAGCCATACTAGGTTTGTATGATGCTTATGGTATGGACACGTCTCTCGTCATTATTGACTTATATATGTTTCCAATACTTTTTGAAAGCAAGATATTGTATTGTCAAAAGTATGCTCTTGGTTCTAGTAAGAACAAGGTTGAGCTTGGTACTCACTTTTTTGAAAACCATGTTTTCACATGTTTTGAGGCAAATAGTAAACTCCTCTTGAGATTAAGTGAAGCATCCAAAGTGGACACTTACATCCTTGAGAGAGTAACTAGCCTAAAAAAGATCAAGGTAGTCTTTGATATCAAGATTAGATCCATCATGGATATAGTTCATTGTATGTGGACTAGTCAAGCTAGAAAGCATAATCTTGATAATCATCATTGTTTCACATCTTATGATCTTGATCTCCATGATCCTTATGAGGCTTGGAAGCCTCAAATTTCTCTATTTATGGTGCATCCATCATGCAAGTGGAACTTTCAAAGCAAAGATCCTCATCAAGCATGGAGGAAGCCCATGATCATAGTGGCATATTGGTGGAGCACTCTTCAAAGGCATTGGCAAGACATCTCTACCAAAGAGATCTTATCATGGATATGGTGAGGGTGCTGCTATGATGGATGCCTTGGCTGATCTTCACTTCTTATGCATACCAAAGGATGCACTCAAAAATATTTACAAACTTCTCAAGTGATCTAGTACCTCTCCAAGCTATTTTTTGAGGAGTGTGAGAAATTGGCAAAAATCTAGCTTGGTATTTTTTATGATAGAAGTTTGTAAGTGAATCTCACATGTGTGGAGGATGTTCCCACGTGTGGATAATTGTAAAGTAAATCAAAATGTTTGATATAGGGTTCTCATAGAATTTCATAGTCAAGCATTTAGGTGTAGGATGTTGATAGGGTCAAATTTGGCATAGATGACAAATTATCCATTTCCAATTGTAATGCCACTATTGAGCCAAAAAAGAGTAGGAGGCCAAACTCATGTCAATTAGAATGTAGACAAGTGTAATGCTTTTGTTTGATGAAGTTTAAGAGGTCCAATAGGATTTAGAGGTGGAACCATGAGTGGTCCAATAGAATTTGAGGTTTGCTTGAAAATGGTCCAATAGAATTTACAGGTGCATGGATCAACGGTCCAATAGGATTAAGAGGTGGCAACGTGTGGTCCAATCATAGTTAAGCATAGTGGTAGCTCATGGATCTACTAGTATTATTGTACTCCTCATTTGGATCTAATTGATTTTGAGATTGAGTGGATTTTGAGTGTAAGTGATTTTCTAGCTTTCTCTCTCTACCCGAAAGCTATTGATGATTTTCTCTCTCTACCCGAGGAGAGGAGCTTGTTTTTACTTAGATTACTTTTGCAACACTTCGCACATGTGTGAGTGAGAGTTGGAAGTGATTGAATGCATGTAGTAGTGTGTTTTTGCCATAGGATCTAAGATTGATCTTGAATCTCAATCTAGTCTTGATCTTGGTGTATCTACACACCTTAGGAGATCACAAGTACATGTTGTGGACAATCCACACGTGTGAAATCAACAAGAGGCACCTCCAAAGGCAAAATGTTCATGTAAATTTAGAACAATAACTTTTTGTAACCCTTGTTAGCACAATTCTAACGTGGATATCCAATAAAAGGTTTTCACACAACTTACAACGCATGAAATTTTGAAGGAATGTGCATATGGGTAAAAGCATGGTTTGGTGGTACAACATGGACTTTCAAGGACACTACCTTTTTTGTGTAGAAATGCACTTTTGTATTATTATACACTATTTTTAACTAATACATTTGAAAGCGCTTTTGTCATAACTTTGCAACTATACGTCAAAAGTATTTCATGTAACATATCATTGGAAAGAACTTGTCAAGTGCTTCCTAACGCACCAAACTCCGTTAAAATTGGGCTTACCAATAAAAAGTTCTGTCATTTTTAATGTGGACTCAAAAAATTATGATTAATAAAATCCCCATAGATTTTACTTGCCATAACTTTTTAACCGTAGCTCGGAAGTATGTCATCTAATGTATAATTGAAAACGCTCCTCAAGCGCTTTCTAATGCACTAAACTCCGCTAAAATTGGACTTACCACTAAAAAGTTATGTCATTTTTAATGTGGACTTAATACAATTTATGAGTAATAAAATCCCCAAAATGTGAAATGTACTACCAAAAGGTAGAATGAAAAATGGATTCTTTTTTTGTACCACCACTCCATGCTTTTTGCCATATGTGGGTGGACAACCAATAACAACCTTCCACAAGGTGCATAGCTTGTTATTGAGTAATGATGGATGTTTAAATGTACATATTGTACTATGGAATGGGCTGGTCGGGCACAGGCCATAATGCCCGGTTCAGCTTTCCAAAATTTTTTAGACTCGGCCCCTCCGGAAGGGAATGGGCCGGGCACAAGCCATTATGCCTAGCCCATTCCCTTCCGAATTGTTGTGTAATGGATTGTTGGACCTTTTTAAGACCAATCCGACTTGCTACGTGGCAAGCGCAGGCAGAATCAAAACTAAAAAAATTAAAACAATCTGACGCTGCCATGTGGCAAGTGTAGACCTGACGCCTAACACATAGGCAAAATCAGCACAAATAAAAGAAAAAGAAGACTATTTTACTTTTTAATGAGACAGAAAAATGGAGAGAATAGTCACCGACAATCTATTATGTAAGAAAACAAAAACGATGTGGTACTGTACCACAAAGGTCTTGCCATGTCATAATAACATGAATCCTAAAATTTTAGGATTATTTTAAAGTGTTTTTTATATTGTTGTGATAAATTATTTTGTAGTTTTAAAATTTGGATAGTAGTTTGTTGTAAGTTTTTAACACACATTTTAGCCGAGTTGACGCATCATTGCAAACACGTTCGGTTTAAGGTGTTGTTTGTAATATGGAGACGTTCGAATGTCTGGAAAGTCTTGATATCCTATTTTTGAATGCAATATTTATTCTATGTTTGTGTCTTGAGAAACAATTACTGCACTCAATGTGGGATGGTATTTCACTGCACGTTTTTGCAAGCCTATCAATATCGATGATAGTGTTTGATGTATCAATATTTTGATTGCTTTGTAGAAGATGCTGGATATGTGTTGGAAAAATTTGTGTTTGTAATGTAAGACTTCCCATTCAACAATTTTTTGTTATGGGAGCTAGTTGCTCATCACCATCTTTCTTTTGTGGCCATAAAACAATGTTGGAAAGTCTAGTTCTTCACTACAAGTATCTTGATACAATTCTATTGGATTTTGGCCCTCGCATGAAGCGATTGCTTTGTAATAATTTTCATAATCACTTTTTGGGCAGTTGTGAAATTGTGGATAATGGCTAGTTGTCCTTCAAATGAGATATCTCTTAATTGTGAGAATGCAATCCTTGGTGATACTAAGCGTTCTTCTAAGTCATTGAGTTTATTTACTTTGGTCAATGCCTTATTGGTGGAATACTTCATTGGTGATGCATATTCAGGCAACATTTCTTTTGATATTGTAGCTTTGCAAGATTTGCATATTTTTTGTACATGGATGTCGGTTATTTGTTTTTTGTCAAATAATTTATTTTTTCTAAGTAATTGATTGATCTCTCTATCAAAACAAACGCATCTTGTTTTAGGAGAATCGTCAATTCTTTCTGTGTACTTTGCAATTTTTTTAAAATTTCCTCCACGTTTTTGTATGAAATCTTCAACAAATATTTTTTGCTCACTAAAATTGCTCAGTGGATTCATTATAGTGTGTTTCACTTCGTTTAATAGTTGATGATATTCATTTGTTTTTATGTACTTTCTCAAGTACTAAATAATGTTGTTGTTTGATAGTTGTGAGTCTTGATGGACTTGCTTAAATTTGTTAACAATTGGCATTTGTTACAAGTAGCGAAATTGATTTACTAGAGAGTGTAGATTTTGTTTCATTGTTTCTGTCCATTTGTATCGCTTTCATTTTTTGTTGTTTGATGAGATAGGCGGTTCTATGGTTGTTCTCATTTTTTGTTGTTTGATGAGATACACGGTTCTATGGTTGTTCTTGATTCTTTTCAAGAATATACTTTTGCTTTGTTGTCAATATTTGCTTGTGTAATGATGATTTTTGTTGCTCCAATTGGATTGATGCATGTCACAATTTCTTGAATTGTTGTTGCTGAATCAGTGTCACAGTGATATACTACTAACTTATAATTCATGCATTTGCAAAACCAAAACAAACAAAAGCTCACATTGTATTGGCAATTGATTGTCGTTGTTGGTAATAAGTTTTATGTATGTTTCGAATGATGTGATTTGCTCATATTGGATTTTAAAAATTGAAATGTTTTTGTACAGTTCTTTCCAAATTGTATCACAATTATTTTCTCTTAAACTTAACAAAATGCATTGCACAACATTTGTTCGAATGTTGTTTGATGGAATATGATGATTCAATAGAAATGAAAAGACGTTGAAAATGTTATGATTGACTTCAAAAACAAAAAAAAATTCAGGATCTCTATAGTCTCTTGGTCCATAGCCATTTGTGCAAATATTGCTGGTCATTGTGGTTGTAAAAGAAGCTTAGATACTATGCTTCTCAAGTTAAGAAGAAAATAAAAGAAACTTGACAGTTGAATTGACTATAATGATAATCTTGTTTAATTCGATATTTGCTTTGATTTACAAGGACTAATTGACATTGTCCATTTTACTTTGCACAATGTTGACGATCAGTATTCACAATATTCACGATCACTATATTGCTGGTCATTGTGGTTGTAGTACTGCTATCTATTCTTGCAGCCAATGTATCTTTGTGTATAAGAGCATAGTCGCGCATGCTATCATGCCCTATCAATATAATCTTTGGCATACGAATTCACTACAGGACAGTGCAGGACAAGATATAAGTGATGCTGGAATGACAATTATGAACTCCTTCACGATTCCAGAATTTATTCCACCCTACCCCGTGAGAGTCCACTCTATGGAGGCGGAAACTTGCAAAACAATTCGCGAATGGCTTCTCTATCATTCTGTGGACAAGGTCTTCGACCCTGACAAGTTTACAAAACTACTGCATAGTCCAGAATTTGCAGCTCGAATGTTTCCAGACACTTCAGCAGAGAGGTTGGAATTGTTCTCTAAGTTCTTGATAGTTACGTATGTGGTTGATGAGATAATGGACGACACTAAACTTGAAAGACCTTGGGAGACGACCGTTTCTCTTGCACTGGAAATTCACAAAGTGATAACATCAACTTTTCCTAAAATTCAATCAGTAACGGAGATTTTAGATACTTTTTCAACTGATTGGCGTGAAACTATTGAAAATCTCTTCCCTGACGAGCCATACAACGTCAAAGATAGCCATCCTAATCCCTGCGAAAGTAAGCCCAACGACTTGTTTTCTATCTAGTGTTCTTTAGGAGAATTTCCGAGAAGATGCACATGTATGCAGGCACATATATCTGCCATCCTTGGTTGCGTTAAGTTGACTGATCGTGTTGATTTTTCTGATTCTGACAGTTGAAGCTGGGAAACTACCCCCAATAGGCTCCTGTTTTCGTGACTTTTGGGTCGCAGCCGTAGCATCGATGCACCGCGACTCTTGCCTTCGACTAGCCCGGTTCTATCAAAAGTTCCTGATAGCCAGTCTCATTCAGATCCAAAACAGAGAAATGAATATGTCCTGATTCGGAGAGACGCTGGAGCAAGCGCATGCTGTCTGGTACGTAAGCCATTGCTGAGTATTCATTGGATTTTACGTATATGTTTCATGAATTTACGCAAGATACTCAGTAGTAACCATGAGATTCTATAATCCGAGGATCGGTGCAGTCAGCCTATTTCCTAAAATTTCAAACTTCTCAATCAAACAGTATCTTCTAGGTTCTGAAAAGGCTATTTCTTAGCTTGATGTGTTGTCTTATCTATCATGATTAACCTTAATGCTGGGCTTCAGATATTCGTAGAATTTAACGATGGCGTACTTATACCGGAAGAAATCTTCAGCAGTCCTCAAATGCAAACAATGATGAATATATTCCGTGACATACTATCATGGCACAACGATCTTTGGTCTTTCAAAAAGGTAAAGCTTAAAAAATAATCATCACGCTTGATTCCTGTACCCACTGATTGACAATTACTCGGTGTTGAAATTTGAATGAGCTGCCATGTGCGTATGCAGGAATGCGTGGTCAAAGGAGATGTTCACAACCTTGTGTTTCTGCTCAGCCATTATCTTCCGTTTTCATACCAAAGAGCTGCGCAGGTTGTAACCGAAATGTTGCGTGCTCAATGCAGCGAGTTGGAGGCTGTGGCAGAGGAGCTGCTCAAGGCGACGACTGCAGTGGAGGAACATCGACATACAGTTTGTAGATACATCGAAGCGAGCAGGCGCTGCATTGGAGCAACTCATGCATGGCACAACAGGAGTCTGCTCTTCAAGTGAACATCAATTTCAGCATCATAATAAAAATAAGTATGATTTACGATCCAGACTAAGGTCACTGGACAACTAATTGTTAGTTGCTATATTTCACTCATCCAAGTAACAATGTTACAGTAGAGCATTGTTTAGTAGATATTGGTATTGCAGCTTCATATAATGTGCTCGTTTACTGAGTGCCATTAATTAGATTTGACTTTGGTTCATGAGATTTAATTAATCAAGGATGAAATCAAGTCCTTTAAAAGTTATTTATAGGTCTTGAAAGTACATCAAGTAGTGTGAAGGAGATTGAGTCATTTTTTTGTTCAAAAGTAGCCAAGATTGGCTTGATTTGATTGTACGTAGATTGCAACTTATCTATTCATTTCAACTTTGTGAGGGAGTGCTAGAAATCTAATTTGAGTGAATAACTACAAGAGACACCTTTGGGAGATTCTAGAATCAATCAAATCAATTTCTTATTTGTAGAAATCACTAGTAAGATGGTATCTATTAGAGCTTATCTTCGAGAAGCTAGTGAGGGATTGAACTCTAGAAATTATGCCATTTGAAAGATTAGGATGGAGTCATTAATGGTGCTCCAATACCTTTATTAATTCTTGATTCGAGTGAAGATGAACCTCTTGGTGCACAAGAGCTAGTTAATACAAGAAAAGATCTTCATAGTGTGAAGATGAATGTAAGTAATGATCTTTTGAGATAAGTATCATCAAGTGATAATGGGCTTGGGATTCTTTGAAATCAATCTATGAATCAAGCAACACTTATAGAGTCCTCATGCTTAGAAACCAAATCTTGCAAAGCATGAGAAGAAGTGAGGAGAGTGCACAAGACTATGTTCTTAGAATCGAGTCTCTTAATAGGGAGTTACCTTCCATTGGAGAGAAGATTCATGATGGAGAGCTTTTTCAAATAACCCTATGGTCTAGGAATGATTTCACAAATTTGGTCCAAAGTTTTGCAATCCAAGACATCTTGCCAACTACAGAAAAACTTCATAGTGTATTAGTGGCTGAAGAGTGTAGGATGCTCCACGCCAAAGCAAGATTGAACTCATCGGCTTTGTGGGATGGTGATGAGAAAGCCAATTTCTCATTCAAGGAAAAAATAAGACCAATGGCAAGAGGAAACATCCAAAGGAGGCCAAACAAGAGGATGAAACATCAAGCTCAAAGGGCAAGAAAGACAAATTAAAGTTCAATTGCTTTTCCTATGGCAAGAAATGGCATTTTGCATCATAATGTCTCAAGAAGAAGAAGGCACAAGAGAACAAGCAAAGCAACATTGCACATCAATAGGAGACGGATGAAGAAGAATCATCCTTGTCATAGTCCTTTGTCTTTGATTTCAAGATTGGCCCCTTCATCGTCCCCTTCCTCGAACGTGACCACTTTCTCTACATCAATTGACTGAAGTTCAGAGTTGATAATTTCTTTCGCTTCTGCTGAGATGTCTTTTGCAAATAATTTTGCAGCATTGTAGTCATAGTCGGGGTCATCTTTAAGATCATCTTTAGTTGTAGATTTATTCATTGAATTGCTCGAAGATTTCTTCTTCGAAGAGTTTTTGCACTTCGTTGAAGATTTATGTTTAGGTTTCGAGGAGCCTTTGTTTCTTGTTGTGACTTTGAATATCTTCTCTATGTCACTTGGCCGGGACTGGTCTTCTGTCTTTGCCAATTTTCCTTCAATTTTATCAATCCTCTGCACAACAGCATCAGTTGAAGCTTTTGCTTTCAAGTCTGCAGCAGCTGGTGTTGCTACATACTGATATTTAGGTTGCGGCTTCTATGACTGAGGGCAGTCAGGATACTTGTGGCCAAGATCCCTACAGTTCGATCATAATGGTACATAACCAATCGGCTTTTGTGGTTGAGGACAGTCAGGTGAAAAATGTCTTGGCTCTCCACAGTTGTAACAGTTGCCCCACACTGGTTTAGTTGCAGTTTGTGACTTCATCGTTGGTCCAACAAATTCAGGAGGATTGTGTCTTCTTGGTGTGAAATTTGGTCCATCCTACTGGGCTGATGCTACAGTACCCTGAACATAATTAGTACTCGCATCATTCTGAAAAAATTAAGTACCTCTTGGGCAAGATCTTCGATATACTTTACATTCACGATGATCGTGCTAGACTGTACCAAATGTAGACGTTATTCGAGTGCCAAAAAGAAAGTATTCGCGACAGACGAATAAGATGATTTCAAGACAGTTCCCTAGAGCATATTTACGGATACACAACAAACGACTGTAATGCGCTAGAGAGTCTATCTGATCAGAGAATAATTCATGTAAGGCATTAGAGATTGCTAGTAGACTCAGGATCACTCACACTCAATAGTGCGGAGAATAGAGATAAGGGAGAATAACACAGAGAGGTAGCCACGAAACTGAATTTGAAAATAGTTTAATAATATTATGTCTGATTCATTACATTTGATTTTAAACTGATGCTGAAAGCTAATATCATTAATATTAGCTACGCATCGCTCTGTTTCATTGGATGCCTTAACATAATCACGAAAATCATATGTGTGTCTGATTAATGACACGTTTGGCTTTGGCACATACGATTCCTCAACAATGCTGTGAAGCACTAATAATAAAAATGCTTTCTTGCGTCTCAACCTCTTAGAAAAGCAAAAAAACATTTGATCAATTTGATCATGGGTATGTCCTACCAACAAAAATCCTATTTTTACTTTTTTGAAAAAACATTTTTCCACTAGCATAGACAAGTATGCCAAAACAGTTTGATTTTTATTTTCCCTAATAGTGTTGTCAAGCTACAAATAAAGTATTTCTGGAAGATTTTCACTGAATTCACAAATTATCTTATATACAATGGTGATCATCAAGTTTGGATCATTTCGAACATTGGGATGATTAAAAAAAACCTTGGACTCCAGAGTGCCATTAAACACAAGTGCTCCAACGAGCTGACCCTGAATAAAATCTGCCTCGTTCAAATTTTTGAGCACTCTGACAAAATGAGACAACATTGTTTTCTTCTGATCCATGCCATCAATAACAAGTCCCAGATATTTTTGTGGACATTCCCAACAATTCTTTCGATGCTTGGCCAACTTTTGTCTTTCAACTGTTTCTTGATCTATCCATCTTTAGGAGATGCAGTCTATTTTATCACTTTCATAGATGATTATTCTAGGTGGTCTACAGTCATGTTCATTAAGCACAAATCTGAAGCCTTTGAATGCTTCAAGAGATTCAAGGCCATGGCCGAGACACAAACATCTAGGAAAGTGAAGGCACTCCTTGCTGAACATGGCATCAAAAGATAGTTCACTATTTCGTATTCACCTCAACAGAACGAGATTGAAGAAAGAATCAAATTCTTTTCAACTCAGCCAGATCCATGCTACATCAAGCACACCTACCTACGAAGTTCTGGGCAGAAGCTATTGTCACAGCCTGTTATGTCCAGAACAGATCCAACACCAAAGCCATCAACAGAGCCTAATGAAACACATACACATAATTTAAAAATAAAATCTAAAGATCATTATACACAGGCCATAGTTACTCCCTTTGTTGTTTTGGTTGATCCCAACGAATGCAACGATGTTGCAAATTTTGATTTTTTTTTATTAGATTCATATCATTTTCTGTTCTTGGAGGAATACACAGTTTACAATCTCGAAAACAATTATCTCAAGATTATCCCCATATCCCAAGCTTTCGAACTGTGAGTGCCATTGCATTTGTTGGCCTGACAGTGGAAGAAGCAAAATTATTCGCTTGGGACCACAATATTGATCAGGACTACTGGATGAAGATGATCGTGATACAAAGAATTCATTTTTTTCACAAAGAATACATGAGAGTCTCCAAAGCAGGAGATGTGAATCAACTAGCTGAAAACACTATGTGCTCAAGAGACAGGCTTGTCTTTTGATTCGAAAAATCCTACTCAGAACCTTACTAAATACGATGATTTTTTTCAACTTGTTTTTCACAGTGGCCAGGTAATTTGTTGGTTATGCTCGTCATGGAATGCTCTGGTCGTAATATATGTTATAATCTTTTTAAATTGTTTTTATCAGACTAAAATTTTGAGCTCAATTTTGATATTGATTAGATTCTTTATCAATTAATTTTTTTTTTATTTCGGATGTGGGCCCTTGTTGAAAATTTTTTTGATAAGTGAAAAACTTTTCAAATAAAAAGCCAACTTGCTCAGGATGCCTCAAAGTCTAAAAAAAAAGTTGTGAGCACTCAAATTCTGAAGCCAATCCCTACTGAAATGGGAATATCAGAGTGGAAGAATATGCAAGAGATTAGCTCTTCAGAACTAATGATAAGTGTTCTTTCAAGAGTTGCCAATGGTCAACTTTCCCTGGCAGAAATGGAAAAAGAATTTTAGAGGTAACAATCATAATTCAAATATTTATTTTCATGTTACCTTTTTTAATAAAATGATTTTCATAATTTGGTTGGATTTTTAACAATTATATTTTTTAAATGCAAGCACAAAGTATTTATGAAAGTTCAAGAAGCCCTTGTGATAGGGTTAAACTATTAAGATTTCGATGAGTGCGAAAGGCTTTATTCTCTGAACAGCCAAAATCAAGTCTTGATTCCATTTTTTATATTGTTTAGAGACATGGTATTTATTTCACTCATGCTTAGCATAGGTGCTTATTAATTGTTTCTTTTCTATATTCTATGTCTCCTATGCTAAACATAGTTTTTTCTTTATTTAATTTTTTTTTTTGGATAAGTTAAGTCTCCTATTCTATTTAATATTTTTTGTCTCCCATGCTAAGCATAGTTTTTTTTTTTCAGTCTCCCGAAGACCAAAAAAAACAAAGTCCTTCCAGACCAATTCAAGAGACATATTCTGAAGGCAAAATCAGAAAAAAGGGACAAGGAGAGATTGTTGCGGACAACGATCCATTAGAGACCTACCTTCCCAAAAGTGTCGATGATCAACGATGCTTTTACTTTGTTGAGGAGGGCGATTGCAGAGAAATTTCAAAAAATTTAAGAAAAAGGCCTTATACAGTGCATCATCGGTATACCATATGGAATTTAGATGAAAGAATCATTAAATGATGATACTCCTTTCAAATTTAATAAAACCCATAGTTTTATGTAGGGCTTTCTTGAAGTCACAACTTCTCCAATTTGGAGAGTTGTTATTTTTCATTCTTCTTGGCTGTCAGCATCAGTACATAAAGCTCTACTAACTTTCTGTAATGCGAGAATTGAGAAAGCTGTGTGGTAAGTTTTTAAGTTCCTGAATTATCAATTCGTAATTTAATTCATAATTTTATTTTAAATTTTTTATTTTAAAATTAAAATTTTAAACTGATTTTACATGTAATGTTCCATGTTAGGTACAAGCCCAATGTCAGGAACTTGGGAGGAGCTCAACTTTGCAATGAAATAGAATACGTAACCATCGGTTATTATTCTTTGGATGACAAATGCTCGATGCTGTATTATAACACTTCTGGACTGACAAGTTTTGGAAACTTGTTCCAGTATCCAATTGTGACAAAGAAATTAAAAAATCCAATGACGGGTTCCGTGGCTTGTCCCTACCAAAAGCCACAACAATTAATTAATCATTTAAAACTGATTGGGTTTTAGATTTATTTAGCGGTAGCGGCACTACGAGCGCATGTGCTGTTCAGAAAGGCAGACATGTTGCTGCAGTAGATTTAGATACTAATTTAGTTGATTTTATAAAAATGAGAATGAATCTCTTTCAATTTTGCCAGATGAATTATCTGAGGTGGGAAAGAGTTTGGACAGCGAGGATACAATAATTCTCTTTTCCAAAGAACCTCAGCCTTCTTCTAGCGGAAAAGTAGGCGACACAAGAGAATTTGTTGATGTCTTGGTTCAAGATTACAATGTAGTAATTGTAGTCGAGGAAATTGTAGAAGAGGTGCCACTTGATAGTACACTGGCTACTCAAGAAAAAACAAAAGAAAAACATGTAAATGACATCAATGATTTTTGGGAATAAATAATTCTCTTTTGTTTTAAAAAATAATTGTGTTTATATTTTTTGATGTATTGTATTTTGAATTCTTTCTTATTGATTTAATATTTTTAAATTTATTTTTTAACGATTTAAATTTAAAACTTAAAATATTTTAGAAATTCTAACATTGATAATTATTACCAAAAAATTAAAATTGTAATGATTTTTCAAGTTTACAATATTTTAATTTTAGATGTATTTTTATAATATTTTTTGTAAAAATAATACTGTCAAAAATTATAAGAAATGACAAAAAAAATTATATTTTTTCAGGGTATTATCACAAATAGTTTAATCTCGATTATTGCAAAGTAATTTTATCTATAATTATTTAATGTTTAGATATTCAATAAACTTACGTGAGTGTAAGTAAAGATTTTCAAAAATTTAAAATTTTAAAAAATATTGATTCAGGTTTTTAACATAATTTTAAAAATATCTTTTTCAATACAAGAATTGTAATTTAGAAAACTTTTAAAATTCTAGAATAAACAAACTATAACTTTTGTTTTTAGTAAGCAAAAAATAGTTTTTAGGTATTTTAGTGGTTGTGTATCTAATGATTTTATTTTAAATAGTATTATTATTTAGTATAAGCTAATTTAAGTTATTTATAAAAAATCTATTGACCAAATTTTTGTAGCTTAAATTATTTCCTTGCAAAATACAACATTTTTTTACCATTACAATATATTTTGAAGCATTTTGAATTTGGATACTTTTTAAAAAAAATTAATAATTTTAAAAAAATAGGTCTTCAAGTCATTTCTCTTTTTTTTGGTCATCATGTTTGGATCACTTACAACCATTGCATGTGATATGCCACGAGTTTCTACAAGCATATTATTGACATTTCTAAGTCTACATTCTATATGCAAGTTGTATACTACCAACTAGACTTGAAGAACCCATGTAGCTCGAGTTTCTTCTAGGCCAAATTTGGCATTTACAATATGAAACAACAAACTCACATAGAAAAAACTTTGTGACAAGTCTAAAGTTAAGATAGATGATTTTTTATTTTCAACACTCCTCCTAAAAATAATCTATGTTGACTTGAACCTGAATTTTGGTATTATTCCAAGATTGGCTCTCTATGCTTGATGAAGGAATTTTTGCTCAAAGGTTTGGTGAGCAACAATGCAAGATGATGTGTCGATGTGCTCCAAGTATATTTCCCCTCCAATGAGCTCCTCTCTCATGAAGTGATGTGCAACCTTGATGTGTTTGCTCCTTGCATGAAATATTGGATTGTTGGCAAGGGCTTGTGCTGAAATATTGTCACACATGATCATAGGTAGATTATCTTTAGCTCCACTAGCAACCTCTTGATCCAAAGCACTTCTTTTGTTGTAGTAGTAGGTGTCTTATGTTCAGCTTCACAAGATGAGAGTGATATGGTATCTTGCTTTTTGGAAAACCAAGATATCAAATTTCCTCCAAGATATACGACATATGCACTTGTAGATTTTCGATCTACTTTATCACTTGCAAAATCCGAGTTAGAATAGCCAACTATGGAAAGATCTTCACTTTTATATAACAAACCAAAATCATAGGTTGAAGATATATACCTAAACCCTTTTGGCCATTTTCCAATGATGAATAGTAGGATTTTGGATAGCTTGGCTCAGCTTATGGACACTAAAACTTACATCAGGCCTAGTTATAGTGAGCCAGATTAAGGAGCCTATAAGACTCCTAAAAAGAGTGATGTCCACGAAGGGTCTTTCATCACCTTTGTTACGGTCTTTTACAATTTGCTCCATAGGAGTATCAATACTCTTACGATGTAGCATATTTTAACATTGAAAGAGCATACTTGGATTGACAAATAAAAGCTATATCATTGTGGAAGTCAATCTCTAATCCTAATATTTAATGTAATTTTCCAAGATCTTGCATCTTGAATTCTTTTCCAAGTGCAATTATTTTGGTTTCTTCAACTAACTTGATACGACTTCCTGTTAGGATAATATCATCAACATAAATGAGAAGAATGACAATATCTCCATCATAAAACTTGACATACAAGGAAGGATCATAGTTACTAAGATCAAATCCTAGTGAATCAAGAAAAGTGTTAAGTCAAGAATACCACGATCTTGGAGCTTGCTTTAGTCCATAGAGACTTTTGAAGAAAAAAAATTTTGGTCTTGTCTTGGATGGACCCAAGAGGTTGATCCATATAAATATCCTCTTCTATATATCCATTAAAAAATGCATTTGAGACATCTAGTTGAAAAACTTGTCATTTGAAAAAACAAGCAATAGAAATAATGATTCTAGTTGATATCATCTTTGCAACTGGAGAAAAAGTCTCCTGATAATCAAGTCCATAAACTTGAGCAAAACAAAGTCCTGCCTTGTACTTGTCGATCGTGCCATCTTGATTATATTTGACTCAAAAAACCGAAGATCCACAAGCTCCCATGTCTTGTTGGCAATCTATGCATCATATTCGTCCTTCATGGCAAGAAACCATTCTCTTGAGTTGAGTGCATCATATATATCCTTTGGCTCCTCATGTGAAACAAAATAAGCATAATTAGTGGAGTTGAGTTCCACCCGCTTGCCTTTATCTCCATATGTAAGCCTCTTAGGCTCGGATCTTTCTCTTTGTGATCTCCTTGGTGAAAAAATTCGGGGTGACTCCTCCTCAATTCTCGGCCCAGATAATCTTCAAGGGTGATGATAGGAGAATCCTTTTGAGAATCTTTGATCTCGGCCTCATCAAAGATGTATTTTTGATTCTCATGGAAAATAACATCCCTACTCTCAATTGTAACTGAGGTACAGGGAACATAAATTTTGCAAGCCTTTTTGTCCAACTATGATCCCTTTGACTGAATTTGGATCATTTCTTTTCCTTGTTTCCAAGGGTACATGAACAAAGCAAGCACATCCCAAAACTCTAAGGTGATCAACCTTATATTTCTTCTTAAACAAGACTTCATATGGTGATCTTCCTGCAAGTGCATCGTGAGGTAATCTATTGCACAATTAATTGCTTCTCCCCAATATTCAATAGGCAAAGAAGCTTCAGCTCGGATTGCTTTAGCACATTCACTTAGAGATCAATTTTTTCTTTCAGCAACTCCATTTTGACATGGAGAATAAGCACAAGAAAACTCTCTTTTAATCCCTTCAACCTCACAATAATCATAGAACTTGTTGGAGATGTATTCACCTCCTCCATCACGTCTTAAAGCTTTAACTTTGAAAGAAAACTATTTCTCAACATAAGCTTTGAAGACTAGGAAGTGATAAAATACCATAGCTTTTGAAGAAAGTAGGTACAACCAAGTATATCCTGTAAAATCATCAATGAAGGTAACAAAACAAGTTGCACCACCAATACTTTTTGAGGAAGAAAAATGAACATCCGAGTTAATTAATTCCAAAGGATGAGAAGTCTTAATAGAAGACTTTTGATATGGCTTTCTATGTGATTTTGCAATAGCACAAGCCTCACAAGGCTTGATATCCTTGGAAAGTGATCTTGGAAGGCCAATAGCCTTATCATTCTTGATCATAGAAAGCATAGACTTACAATTAGGATGCCCCAACCTTCTATGCCATAACTCCTCCTTAGACATAAGAGCAATTTCACAAAAGTTTGCATTCTCATAAAAATTTAACTTGAGGATTCCATCATATCTAAATCCATTAGCTAGGATCTCATGATCTTTCTTGATAAAGCAAGTATTTGAATACATCACAACCACAATCAAGAAACTTTCCAACACTTATCAAGTTCTTTGTAAGCTTAGGAACAAAAAGAACATTGGAAAGTGATAGAATTTTAGAAGAAGCAAGTTTTAATGGAATGTTGCCAATTCATTCAATAGAGCATTCATGATCATTTGCAGTATAAATAGATCTTTTAAGTCCTCTATAAGGTACAATAGAGTCAAAAGAGTCCTTTGAACAACACATATGTGAAGAGGTCCACTATCGATGTACCATGCTCCATTTTTCTTGAAGGGTGTTGAAGAAAAGCTTGACACCATGAGTGATCCTTTTCCATCACTTGCAATAAAATCTTCTTCTTTCTCATTAGAGAGATTTGCTTGTTTGAGTTGATTTTTTTTTTTTGAAGCAATTAGAAGCATAGTGCCCCTTCTTGCCACAAAAGAAACACTTTACCTTCTTCTTCTTGGTCTTGGAAGTAGAAGGATGAGTTGAGTCATCCTCTTCACCATCTTTCTCTCTGTCCTTGGCTTTGTCTTTGTTGAAAACTTGAGAAAACTGGTTTTGCTCCTTCCTTTATGCTTGTCCTTGACAAAGAGAGCTTTGTCACTTCCAATATGTTTGAGTTTGTTCATCCTAGATAGTTTGTAACTTTGCCTACTTTTGCCGCAACATGAAAGAGAACTCCCAAACTGAAATTCGAAGTTCTTCACACATGTTTGAGCACCTGAATCCGTACAATACCAGGTCAGAACCAATCAATGCCCTATTGATCTCTTTTGATCCAAAATTGAAAAAGATAGCTAGAAAAATGGATCTTGACAATTTCTAGCTCAAGATTGATGAATAGTTTTCACTTAAATGGATCAAAATGCATGGTAACCTTAGGTAGGCTCTGATACCATGTTGATTTCATACGTGTGGATTGTCATGTACTTGTGATCTCCCAAGGTGTGTAGATGCACCAAGATCAAGACTAGATTGAGATTCAAGATCAATCTTAGATCCTATGGCAAAAACAAACTATTACATGCATTCAATCACTTACAACTCTCACTCACACATATGGGAAGTGTTCCAAAAGTAATCTATGTAAAAACAAGCTGCTCTTCTCAAGTAGAGAGATAAAATCATCAATAGCTCTAGGGTAGAGAGAGAAATCTAGAAAATCACTTACACTCAAAATCCACTCAATCTCAAAATCAATTAGATCCAAATGAGGAGTACAATGATACTAGTAGATCCATACCACTATGCTTAACTATGATTGGACCACACTTTGCCACCTCTTAATCCTATTGGACCATTGATCCATGCACCTCTAAATTCTATTGGACCACTCATGGTTTCACTACTAAATCCTATTCGACCTCTTAAACTTCATCAAACAAAAGCATTACACTTATCTACACTCTAATTGGCATGGGTTTGGCCTCCTACTCTTTTTTGGCTCAATAGTGGCATTACAAGTGGAAATGGATAATTTGCCATCTATGCCAAATTTGATCCTATCAACATTCTACACCTAAATGCTTGACTATGAAAATATATGAGACCCCTATATCAAATATTTTGATTTACTTTACAATTCTCCACACGTGGGAACATCCTCCACACATGTGAGATTTACTTACAAACTTCTATCATAAAAAATACCAAGCTAGATTTTTGCCAATTTCTCACACTCCAAAATACAAAACATAAGCTAGCACTTGCATTAAGTGTCAATGATTAAGTAATTTGCAATAGAAGTGTTCTAGTTGAAGGTTGTCTCAGTTATTATCCGCCTGCCCCTCACAAAAAACATAACTTGAAATTTGCAATTGTATGCAATAGGCATCTTCTAATTTATTTAGTGCCTATCTTGAAGCTTGAGATGAACTAGCAATGGTGGCGTGCAAAATCTAAGGTTTACATATTCACTACACCCTTCTTGAAAGAATATCCATCACATGGTACAAGGCACATACACTATGAAATTTAAACTTTAAACATTAAATTGAACATAACAAGAGGATTGATGAGAATCACAATAGATCTGTAGTCTTCAATTAGCAAAAAAAACTCATCAATTTATCATTGTCTTAGGTGCCTATTGAAGTTAAGATTGCGGTTGTTTTAGTTCTGATTGTAGTAAGGTACACTATAAATGTGATGGATGGCATTGTTTCAACTACTTGGTAGATGCTACCCACCATCATCAATTGTGTCCTCATTATTGTCCTTCAACCATTGTACCTAAGTATGATGTAGTGTACATCCCATCCCCTTGTGCCAATAATATTTCTTGCCTTTTTTCTCTCTCGTCTTGAATATTTTTTTTCTTTGCCACTCATATTCCCATGCTTTTCATACAAATCACTGAAATCGATGACATTCTCATTAGCCTATTGCAAAATTCTGCAATTTTGTAAAGCAATGCCTCCAAATGTCCTTCTGCAGCACCCACACAAAAAATTATAACGCATATTACAATATTTTTTAGCCAAGTTTGTGGGTTTTTATTAAATCCCAAAAATTTGGCCCCTCTTTCCATTGTACATTCTTGCTTTCTCTCTCTCTCTCTCTCTCTCTCTCTCTCTCTCTCTCTCTCTCTCTCTCTCTCTCTCTCTCTCTCTCTCTCTCTCTCTCTCTCTCTCTCTCTCTCTCTCTCTCTCTCTCTCTCTCTCTCTCTCTCTCTTGCACACACACACACACACACAATTATAAGTGTGAGAAAGAGGGGAATAACTAGAATTGTTCGGTAACTTGGAGAGTAAGCCACTTCTAGAATTCATCATGAAAGGACAAGTGGCTTGATATAGAAGGTTGTAGAAGACCTAATTTTGGGCATCTTGAAAAAAGAAAAAAAGGAGTCTAACTAGTCCCGTTAGGGCACTTTTTGGATTCAGAGAGGGCCCTTTACTTTCCTAAACAAGTTTGCTAATCATAATAGTTTTTTTGCTAATAAGTCCTATGTGACACCTTTACCTTGGGTTACCACATAGGGTGATCAAGAGTTAAGAGTTGAATGTAGTCCCATTTCTATTGGAGTACATGATTACTTTTAGGGAAAAACTAGAACTAAGAGTACTTTGTTGACTTTTAACTCAAATGGGACTATAGGAATGACATAAAGCTAAAGGTATCATTAAATTTTAAATTTTATATTTCAAATGTATATTATTTCAATTGTAGGCTTCAAACACATCTATGTCACCTTCACTTTTCTAAAATACCAAACATGTTTATTTTACTTTTCAAACATCAAACATTTCTATTTCACTTTTCAAACATCAAACACGTGTACTTCACTCTTCACTTTTCATAAAATAAACATCTAGCCATTGGATTGCTTTAGAATTTTCCATATGATTTGTGTTGATAGTCAACCCTCAAATTCTTGATGAGAATGGCAACCAAGTATCATATGCATGTAAACTAAGATCTATAATATCTTACAACCATGGCTGCATGGGTATAGACATGACATGAACTCTTGGAGGTTAGAAAATAGATGAAATATTGATCTTTGGATAGTTACTGGTGATTTGTATCCACCCAATCCAAATTTCCATAGTTTAGTAAGATTTTGTAAAAGATGGAAATCAAGGGCTTTTATGACTATAGAAAATTTTAAAATTCTTTCGAAAAAATAAAAAAACAAGGTCTAAAATGACATGCAATTTTTCCTCCATATGCACAAATTGCATCTATAGAAGAAGATGGCAATTCTATGGTGCTCTCACATTTGGTCATTGTTGAAAACTTCTGAATTTAGGACCAAGAATGGATCTACAATCGATTTACAAGAGGTGTTGGATGCTAGTTAGATTGATCATCCACAAATCCAATGTTTAGATCTTGATCTAGATCAATTTTATGCACTTAACTAGTAACAACATGATGTAAATTGATCAAACTAATGGATGAGTAGCCGCACACATGTCAAAGCCTATCTCTGTACAAAAAGTGGATAGATTGTGAAGTAAATTACCTATGGATATCATTCAATGCAAAAGATCACAACACAAATAGTGAAAATAACATGGATTTGCCACAAAATCAAGATCTCTTATCAAATTTAATATTCACAATAATGATCTATTTATAGATCAAGTACATTTCAACTTGATATGTTGATTCAGCATGTTGTGGGAAATGCCACATCACTTCAGCTCCACCAATCACTACTAGATAAGCACCCACCTCTTTGATTCCTAACTTGATGCCATTGCCTCACCATGATTTTCCTTGATTTGAAGTAATTTTTGTAACTTTTAGGAACTTACAAAATCGACTCCCATAATAAGCTATTGACATTTTCCAGATATGTACACACGTGGGAACAACCTCTCACACATGGGAACTAGCCACTATTCACATGGGAATGCTTGATCAACTAGTAAAATGGTGCCAAATGGTAATATCCTACTTGACTAGCGTTTCACTAGTGTCAATCAAGCTTTTTCTATCTAACTAAAAATAAATGCATTCAATACTATCATCCACATGTGGGAATAGTCTCCACACGTGTGGTATCAAGTTATGTGAAATAATCATAGATCAAAAGCTAGAATTTGACAATTTCAACATTCCTCCTCAAAATCTAGCTTGGCAAATCTAGAATAAATATATCTACAACACCAAGTGCATATCTCAACTTCATAAATGAGTCATTTGGCAACAGTGCATGGCAAATGAATCATTAGAGCATAATACTTTTAAAATGTGGGAAAAAAATATTAGATAAGCGAAAAAAATGAATGTAAAATCATATTATCTTTGAGTACTTTATTCAATGGATAGGTCACTCAGAATAATATTTTATTTAGGAGATATTTGAAAGTCTCAAAAAATGTTCATTAGTGGAGAAGTATGTTAAGATCTTAATTAAGAAGCTCTAACCACAAGTCAAGGGACCTTAGGCAATAGTCATTATAGTCGAATGTCATTGTATATGGTGTTTTAGGGATTTGACTGATCAAAGCAAAAGTTGACTTACGATATTTGACTTCAAAAATGGAATCAAAGTGTGGGATAATTAAAAATACAAGATAGGGGGTGATTTCCCATTCCTATTTCACAATCTGTCTTTGTTTTAAGTGCAAAGGACTGTTTTGCACCTCCAGGCTCCTGCCAATCTTTTTTGTTTGCTCAAATTTTTCATGGAATGGCTCTTCAATCAATCTGACTTCCTAAGTTCTAGTGACATAGTTACATGATATTAGCCTTTTTACTTTGCATGACAACCTCATTACTTGTTACTGAAGGTTCAAAGAGTGTTGTGCAAGACTATTGTGTGTCAATGAATAGCTCAAAAATGTGTTGACTTGGTAGTTTATTTTAAGCTTCAATGTAGGCTTTCATTTATTTTAAGTTTTATGTCTGACAATTCTATGATTATTGACTTTATTTTTTGACTCTATGGCAATGGTGTTGTCCTAAAAGATTATTTTAGTCATTGATATCACCCACGAGTTGGAGAAAGTAATAGACCATGTCTATTATTTAGATAAAGTTAAAGAAACTTAAGGTTTCCACTTGCAAAGCATCGTTAGCTTACGCACCGCAAATCACAATTTATCGCAAATGCAACCGCATCGTGACATATATGAGCGAGGACAACAAAGTCTCATAGACCGTAGATCACAATAAATTGTAGACCGCAACTTCCAACAAATAGATGAAGGCAATAGTAGGGAACCGTAAGTCAACTCCTAGGGTCCACAAACGATGACCAAAGGCCAACCACAATGATCTCAACTACAGTTGTAAAAGCACGACCCTGGAGTCGGCACACTTTACGACCCACAATCAACTAAGTACCAAGGCAACAAACTGACACCACGGACGAAGCTGACAACAAACTAAATCCCATGACATGGCAGGTTTTTCAGTTCTTATGATCATTCACTTACATTGAAGACCACCTCATTCCTCTGTTCATATACATATAGAGGATGGACAGGAGCAAAAAGATGACAAGTAAATGATTGATCACAAACAGACAGGTCAGAGTCATTGGATGCTGAATGTGAGGATGAAAAGTTGTTCACTAGTAAGTGAGACGAGATGAATCAATCACACCTCTAAGGCTAAACATAGAGTGAAATAGATAGAAGTATTTGCTAGTAAGCACTTCTCATCTATTCCCTCCGTAAGAGACAGAGTTTCTCTTGTGATAAATTGTTGTGCATAATGCCAAACAACACTCTAGGAATCATTGTGATTAAACAGATTTTTTTCTTATTTCTTGTCTATGACACATAAGATTAGTTGTTATATGTTTTATTTGTTATTCCGCACAAAGGCTCATCATAATTAAATTAACAAAAGATCAGGAACTGAGCACTGCACCTTAGAACAAGAAAGATCTTAATCTCGTAGCAGTAGCTACAATTAAGAGTTCTAATCTATCCAGGTACATTAAGAATTTGTGAAAGTAGGACATTCCAAATAGCGAGATCACAACAAGCATATTGCTGATTGGTCAACCATAGACATATAGAGAATGTGTTTCTCTCATTAAAAGTCTCTACTCTTTATCTGAAATTTAGATTCCAACAGTGGTATCAGAACAAATAAATCTGACAAGTCAGAGCACATAAGGTTTTTGAGAGCAAATAAATAACATTTGAGGAACATAGAACATTGTAAGACTACAATGGCATCCATAAGTAGCATTCAGTCAAAAATCTGTACAATCCTTCAATTAGATGGGTCAAATTACTTGGCCTGAAAAGTGAAGAAATCACTTGTCTTGAGAGGAGAAGCACTCTGGCCCTAGGTGGATGGGACCGAAGAGATGCCAACTAATGTTGGGAAAGAACTTCGTGAATGGAAGGAAAAGAATGATAAAGCAGTAGCTGTCATATCCTCCTCCATCGAAGATAGCATTACACTGCTCTAAAACTATTCGTGCTCTTTAACCATAACCTTGGACATAAGTTGTTGAGGACTTCTGTGTAGAGATGAACAAATCGCGAATGCGATTAAGTAATTGTCTGCACAACCATGAATACATCGAACATTTTTCTCGACTCTTTGTTGACACCTTAATCAACAGGAGTGTGGTACTTCTGATAACATCACACTTGTAGAACGCATTTCATTCGATTTGATAGAGGCAAGACTGATGTTCTAGAATTATTAACACTACACACCCCAACACAAGTAATACTGGTTACTTTCTAATGTTTGTTGACAACCAGAATAACGCCCGAAGCCACATCACTCAAAATAAATCATAAATTGTACCAAGCACATAACTTTCTAACGATGTCCTATGTGGGTTTGACATTATTTACTACAAAATCTATATTAACCTTATTGGTATAGTACGACATATACCAATTTTTGGCACCGTTGTCGGGGATAGCTTAAGAAAGTTATAAAAAAACTGACACATTCATCTCCATTTCTAGTGTATGTCAGATAGAGAATCCAGATTAGAACGACACTGTAAGCTTAGAGAGGAATTTTTACGAAGACAAAGTGAGAGTGCAAGTCGAAATATCGACGAGATCACTGCCTAGTTACTTGAATTTCTAATTAGCTTCGGTATGGAGCGTCCTGCTGCACGGTTCACTTCTATGTCAAAAATTAAGTTCAATTATTATAAAGGGACTACTTCAGATGATGCAGATAGCTATGTCTCACAATTTGAGTCAATTGCTAATGCAAATAACGAAGGAACTGACGTAGACAAACTGCGAATCTTTCCTGGTCTGCTGAGAAAGCAGGCACACATATGGTACAGTCAAGTTGAACCAGGCCATGTAGGAACCTGATTACTACTAAAAGATGTGTTTTTGAACCAGTTCAGAGAAATCGGTTATAAATCTAGAATTATCGGACGTCTGAACAATGTTCAGAAGAAGACTAAAGAATCCCTTTGAAAATATACATGAAAGGTTAAGAATCATATAGGAAAACTAACCGGTGTATATCCCATTGATATGCAGATCGAATGGGTTTTGGCTGGCTTACCACCAAAGATTGATTGATATTGCAGACATAGGGGACATGACTTCCTTAGCAGCGGTAATAACTAGTGCTGAAAACTTTGAGACCTCAAAACTAGCACGAAAGTGATGCTCAACTAAAAGATCTCGTAAGTAGTGATAGCAAACATGATTCAAATTCTGACTCAAGTACTAGTTCTTCAAGCTCAGACTCCGAAGCAATGATTCATCAGAATCAAAAGCTGATAAAGGAGATAAAAGAAATAAACAATGATCCAAACGAAAGGATGACACGAAAACCATCGAGGATAAGTCGTCAACTTCTAAAGTCGAAAAGCTTTGGAAGAGTAATATGGCTGATCTTAATAAAAAGTTTAATAATTTGAAAGTGCAAATCTCTGAGGTTGCAAACAAAACACCAAAAGCTTCCTCTTCCAATTCAAGAATGTGGTGTATGATTGTGGAACTTCTGGACATACTAAGGAAGATTGCACCATTGTGAATGCAAAATATATCGAAGATCTTGCCCAAGAGGTACTTTATTTTTCAGAATGATGTGACTACTGATTATGTTCAGGGTACTGTAGCATCAGCCCAGTAGGATGGACCAAAGTTCACACCAAGAAGACACAATCCTCCTGAATTTGTTGGACCAACGATGAAGTCACAAACCGCAACTAAACCAGTGTCGGACAACTGTTACAACTGTGGAGAGACAGGACATTTTTCACATCACTGTCCTCAACCACGAAAGCCGATTGGTTATGTACCATCATGATCGAACTGTAGGGATCTTGGCCACAAGTATCCTGACTGCCCTCAGTCGCAGAAGCCGCAACCTAAATATCAGTATGTAGCAACACCAGCTGCTGCAGGCTCGAAAGCAAAAGCTTCGACTGATGCTGTTGTGTAGAGGACTGATATAATTGAAGGAAAATTGGCAAAGACAGAAGACCAGTCCTGGCCAAGTGACATAGAGAAGATATTCAAAGTCACAACAAGAAACAAAGGCTCCTAGAAACCTGAACAGAAATCTTCAACGAAGTGCAAAAACTCTTCGAAGAAGAAATCTTTGAGCAATTCAATGAATAAATCTACAACTAAAGTTGATCTTAAAGATGACCCCGACTATGACTACAATGCTGCAAAATTATTTGCAAAAGACATCTCAGCAGAAGCGAAAGAAATTATCGACACTAAACTTCAGTCAATTGATGTAGAGAAGGTGGTCACGTTCGAGGAAGGGCACGATTAAATACCAAAGACTAAATTGTCTAGTGCTGTTATTGACAGGCCAATCTTGAAATCAAAGAGGAAGGACTATGACAAGGATGATTCTTCTTCATGCTCCTCCTATTGATGTGCAATGTTGCTTTGCTTGTTCTCGACTGTTTAAATATTCAACTATGTATGCCTCCGAGATATGGAGTACTGGCCTGACAACTACTGATTGGACATATATCTCCCGGCTCCATATTTGTTTGCTCTCCGGTATAATAGGGGCTAAGCCCTTAGTACGACACCAGATTATATTGGTGGAGTTCACGGTCCCCCCCATTCAGATTGAGGCCTTATTCCATTTTGTGACTTTTATACAGAGGTTGGATGATCTTCAGGACGAGGGTACACACTATGTTGTTGTGGCCCTACCGGCGCCTACACTCAGAGGGACACCCCTTCTTCTTCTTGAGACATTATGATGCAAAATGCCATTTCTTGCCATAGGAAAAGCAATTGAACTTTAATTTGTCTTTCTTGCCCTTTGAGCTTGATGTTTCATCCTCTTGTTTGGCCTCCTTTGGATGTTTCCTCTTGACATTGGTCTTATTTTTTCCTTGAATGAGAAATTGGCTTTCTCATCACCATCCCGCGAAGACGATGAGTTCAATCTTGCTTTAGCGTGGAGCATCCTACACTCTTCAGCCACTAATACACTATGAAGTTTTTCTGTAGTTGGCAAGATGTCTTGGATTGCAAAACTTTGGACCAAATTTGTGAAATCATTCCTAGACCATAGGGTTATTTGAAAAAGCTCTCCATCATGAATCTTCTCTCCAATGGAAGCTAACTCCCTATTAAGAGACTCGATTCTAAGAACATAGTCTTGTGCACTCTCCTCACTTCTTCTCATGCTTTGCAAGATTTGGTTTCTAAGCATGAGGACTCTATAAGTGTTGCTTGATTCATAGATTGATTTCAAAGAATCCCAAGCCCTTTATCACTAGATGATACTTATCTCAAAAGATCGTTACTTACATTCATCTTCACACTATGAAGATCTTTTCTTGTATCTAACTAACTCTTGTGCACCAAGAGGTTCATCTTCACTCGAATCAACAATTTATAAAGGTATTGGAGCACCATTAGTGACTCCATCCTAATCTTTCAAATGGCATAATTTCTAGAGTTCAATCTCTCACTAGCTTCTCAAAGATAAGCTCCAATAGATACCATCTTACTAGTGATTTCTACAAATAAGAAATTAATTTGATTGATTCTAGAAACTCCCAAAGGTATCTCTTGTAGTTATTCACTCAAATTATATTTATAGCACTCCCTCACAAAGTTGAAATGAATAGATGAGTTGCAATCTACGTACAATCAAATCAAGCCAATCTTGGCTAATTTTGGACAAAAAAATGACTCAATCTCCTTCACACTACTTGATGTACTTTCAAGACCTGTAAATAGCTTTTAAAGGACTTGATTTCATCCTTGATTAATTAAATCTCATGAACCAAAGTCAAATCTAATTAATGGCACTCAATCTTGGTAGTTTTTGCTAGGATTAGCACCAAAAATCTCATCAAGAACTCACAAAATGGATTATTATTGATCAACGGAATATTGTGCATTCAATGTAGGTTCAGAGGTGCCCACACATGTGGATAGTACATATTTGGATCCATACCAATTTTTTTCTCAAATCACCCCACCAAAATTTAGATTCTTGCTCGCTATCTCAATACTAGTTTTTAGCACCAGAACATGCTAAAAATGGGTTTATCTTGATCAATGATTTAAGCCCTTGTACTTGGCTTTGATACCATGTAAAAGTATTGTACTTTAGGACCATAAATGGATATTAGAAACATCCAAAAGGTTGGTTGGATGCTTGCCTAACAATCTATCGGCCATTTGAAGAATGAATGCTAGAAATTCTTGGCAAAGTCGGGCAATGAAAAACCAAAGCAAGCTAGCTATTTTGTTGACGAAGGTGAAGTCGAAGACTCTAGCATCTTTACATCAACATTGTCATCGAATCAGGAAGATCAAGCTTGGTACATTGACTCGGGAGCCACTAGGCACATGATAGACAACAAAGAATGGTTCGGTACCCTGAAGAACTGAACAATGGGGGGATTTATAGAACCTCTCAAAAGCCATCGTATTATTATGTATTATTATGAAGGAGGCTCTTCAGAGGCAATATTTTGAGTTTTTTAAGTGAAAAGTTTTAAATCTTGAGTTTATTACAATCTCTTACATTGAGTGCAAAATCTTAAATCTTGAGCTGAATACAATCTCTTAGTGTGTCAAAACTTCTTAACAGGCCAAATGTTGAGTTAATAGAACCATATTACAAGCCACTAAACCTCAAAGAGCCTCTCACAAGCCAATATAAATAATCCATACAAACCTCAAACAAGACATGTCTTCTTTTAAGTAATATAGTTTTTTCTTAACTTTTATTTGTTCATCAATTTTGTCTTTTCATTTCAAAATTTCTCACACCAATATCTAAAATGCCTTATCCAAATCATAAAATTTTAGGATTTATATTATGTGAAAAACTCAGATCCAAAAGATGCTAAAGTTTCATAAAGATCTTGGCCATGGAAGTTATGCACATCTAGATTGAAAAAAATGATAGAAATTGTGATGTTAAGCATACTAAACATCAACTAAACATCAAGATCTGATCATAAGCTTCCACAAACAGAAACTTGCTGTCCCTGTCCGTACTTCAGAGCCTACAACCTGCATTTCACACGTGTGAAGCCATAGCAACAAAGAAATCACAATTCTAGTGGCTAGAATGCAAGATATGAACAAAAAAGTGAGAGAGAAGAAGATGGATCTTCAAAGAGCATAACATTCATTCAATAGAATGAAAATGAGATGTGTACATACTCGTGGAGATGGCTATTTATAGCAGCCATAGTGCCTCTTGGCCACTTGTCTTATGATAGGCTAAAATTGGGGTCCAATAGGATTCACCCATCTACCTAGAAATTTGGTCAAATAGGAATGCACCAAATTATGAGCCAATAGAAGAGCTCCACACTCGACCTCCTCTAATTAATGTGACCTCAAAAGTAGTGTACACATACTTTGGGCCTCTACATACATGTATGAACCTATCTCTAACTTTTATTTGGCCATAGGCCTACAAAATCTCAAGTTAGGAAAATACTACTAGTTGACAATTTTTCACACTCCCTCTTCAACTAGTTTTAGCATAGATTTAGAAAGTACACCAAGACTTGTTCTATGCTTGAAAAATAAGTCCTTTCCCAATGCTTTGGTAAAGATATCAGCCACACATTCCTTTGATGGGACATGTTCAAGCTTGATCTCTTTTGCCAACACTTGTTCTCTCACAAAATGGTAAGCCACCTCGATATGTTTGCTCCTTGCATGGAAAACCGGATTGCTTGCTAGACTTTGGGCTGAAAGGTTGTCACAAAAGATGATTGGACTCTCTGAAAAATCCAGCAAATGAAGCTCCATAATCATCCTCTTGATCCACACCATCTCCTTTGTGCATGATGTCAAAGCTTTGTACTCGGCCTCACTAGAAGAAAGTGATATAGTTGCTTGTTTCTTCGACATCCATGAGATAGCTCCATCACCTATGAAAATAGCATGTGCATTTATGGATTTTCTATCCATAAGATCTCCTGCAAAATCTGAATCTGAAAAACCAAATAAGTTAGGTGATGATCCTCTATAAACAATGCCAAAATCTTTTGTTCCCGAGATGTATCTCAAGATCCTCTTTCCTAGTTTCCAATGTTCTATGCTAGGATCTTGCATGAATTGGCTTAATCTACCAACACAATAAGATAAATCAGGTCTTGTGATGGTTAGATATATAAGAGAACCTATTAGCTTCCTATAGAGAGTAATGTCCTCGAAGGATCTTTCATTACCTCTTATAGTTAGCTTTACATGTGATTCCATAGGTGTATCAATAGGATTTGCATCTACCATATGAAATCTATTGAGAATAGAAATAGCATACTTCTCTTGTGAAATAAAAGTGATTTGAGAAGTTCTAATTACTTCTATTCCTAAGATATAGCTCAAAAGACCAAGATCATGCACTTCAAATTCCTTTTTTAGTGCTTTCTTGATATCTTCTATATCTTCCTTGTTCCCTCCACTTAAAATAATGTCATCCACATAAATTAGAAGGATTGTAACATCATTAGCACTAATTCTAAAGTAAAGTGAATGATCATACTCACTCATAGTGAAGTTTTGAGAAAGTAGAAAAGAGTTAAGCCTAGCATACCAACTCCTTGGTGCTTGCTTAAGACCATACAAACTTTTTTGTAGAAAACACACATGATTAGGCTTGCTATGAGAAACATAGCTCTCGGGTTGCTCCATGTAGACTTCCTCTTCAAGATCACCATTCAAGAAAGCATTAGAAATGTCTAATTGCCAAAGATCCCATCCATAAAGAGTTGCAAGGGAAATGATTACTCTTATGCTCACCATCTTTGCCACGGGTGCAAAGGTTTCCTCATAGTCAATGCCATGCTCTTGAGCATAACCTTTAGCCACCAACCTTGCCTTCAACTTGTTGATAGATCCATCTTGATTTGTCTTTACCTTGAAGATCCATTTGCATCCAATTGCACTTTTGCCCTTTGGAAGCTCCACCAATCTCCATGTGTTGTTCTTCATAAGTGCTTCAAACTCAAGATCCATTGCTTGGATCCATTCCTCTTTTTGCCTTGCTTCATCTACACATGAAGGTACATCAAAAGAAGTTAGGAAAGCATAGTTGGATCCATCCACCACTTGCTTACCTTTGTCATCATAAGTGAGCCTTGAGGGTTTCACTTTATGCCTTGGAGTTCTCCTTGGAATTTGACTTGAAGAGGCTTCTTCAACATCCACATCCAATGTGTCATCAACTCCATTGTCATCAAGCACATTAGTTGCAACAACACCATCATCACTTGAAACAACTTTTGGAATGTTACCTTCATCAAAAATGACATCCCTACTTGTGAACACTTTCTTGATTGAAGGAACATAAATCCTATATGCTTTGCTTACTTCACTATAACCAACAAAAATGCCCTTTTTTGAAGATGGATCCTCCTTAGTTCTATCATCAAGAGTAATGTTGAAGTAGCAAATGCATCCAAAAGTTCTTAGAAACTTGACATTAGGCTTCATACCAAACAAAGCTTCAAAAGGGGTTTTTCCTTCCAATACAACACTTGGCCATCTATTGCATAGGAAATTTGCACACAACAAAGCATCACTCCAAAAAGGTTTAGGAAGATTAGCATTCAATCTCATTGCCTTTGCACTCTCACACAAGGTTCTATTCTTCCTCTCGGCCACTCCATTTTGTTGTGGTGTTCTTGGACATGTGTACTCCCTCTTGATCCCATGCTCATCACAAAAGGCTTTGAATTTGTTAGAAATGTATTCACCACCATTGTCGCTCCTCAAGCATTTGATTTTGGTTGTAAATTGAGTCTCAATAGCAACTTTGAACTTGACAAACACATCAAACACCTCATCCTTGCTCTTTAGTAGATAAACCCAACAAAATCTACTAAAATCATCAATGAAAGTTACATACATCTTAGCACCTCCATTGCTAATTGTAGTAACACCATGAATATCCGAATGCAAGAGAGAAAAAGGCATCTTAGATCTAGATATAGATCTAGTATATGGCAATCTATGTGATTTAGACAAAGCACATTCTTCACAAACATGATTCAAGCAAGTAAGAGACTTGGGAAGTCCCCTTACTACCTCCTTTTTGGCTATTACCTCCAAGGCCTTGTAGTTGAGATGTCCCATCCTTTTATGCCATACCTCTTGAATTGACATTTGTTCATTTGCCATGCATCCAACTTGGTTAGCAACAACACATGCATCAAGCTTGAACAATTTCCCTTGCCTTTTCCCTTTTGCAATGATACTACACCCCTTTTTGATCAAGCAAGCATCACCATCAAACTCAACTTTGAATCCTTTGTCAAGCATTTGGCTTACACTAAGTAAGTTCTTGGTAATGGATGGAATGAGCAAAACATCTTTCAATTCTATATTCCTATTTGTAGAAAGTGAAATAGGAATTGTGCCAATCCCCTTGATTGCACACTCACCATCATTTGCGGTATAGATTACCTTCCTATCACCATCAAATGCCATTAAAGATGAAAAATACTCTTTATGATATGTCATATGAGAAGTGGCTCCACTATCAATCCACCAAGGATCAATGTCTCCATGATTAGCCAACAAGCAAGATGACATAACAAAAGCATCATTTGAAAGAAGCTCATCCCCACCCTCATCAATAGTTAGATTGGTTTGCTTTTCCCCTTGATCCCTCTTTTTCTTAAAACAATCACTAGCAAAATGCCCTTTGACTCCACAATAGAAACATTTTAGCTTAGATCTATCCTTCTTTTTGCCAAAAGTAGAGTGCTCACCTTGGTCTTGCCCTTTAGACCAATTGCTTTTACCTTTGCCCTTGAACTTGCCTTTAGAGAACATTGCCTCCTCTTCTCCTCCTTGAGATGTAGAAGATGCTCCCACTCTTGCTTGCAACCTGAATTCTTCAGCCAACAAGACCTCTTGCAAGTCTCCAACACTTGGTAAACATTTTTGGATAGCATAACTTTGAACAAGATTAGCATGATCATCCAACAAGCCATTGAGAATCACTTGAACAAGCTCCTCATTATTTATGCCATCATTAATGCATGCTAACTCATCATTCAATGCTTTAACTCTCAAAACAAAAGCATGTCCACTCTCACTCTTCTTTTGCATACAAGAAAAGATTTGCCTTCTTAAAGTCAACACTCTAGAAGTAGACTTGGATTCATAAACCTTCTTCAAGGCTTCCCAAGCTTCACTAGATGATGTGCACTTACCAACCTCTTTGATAAGCTCATTTGTCACATTCATCTTGATCATGTGAAGGGCTTTCTTTGCCCTCTTGTCATACCTCAATTGTTCTTGAGGTGCCAAAGGTCTCTCCTCCACACCTACAACAATATCCATCAACTCATTCATCTCAAGCAAAGACTCCATCCTTACTTTCCAAGTAGAATAGTTGAGGGAGGTAAGCCTATCATTGCTTTCCAACATGTAGCCTCCATTTGTAGCCATGTTGCAATGATTGATCTCTGATCTTTGACCTGTTCCAATGCACTAAGCACTCTCTTGAATCAACAAATGAAACACAAGAAGAAATCACAAAGATTTGGAACCTAAAAACCTTACTTTTTCTCTCTTTTCCTCACTTTTTCCTCAATTTTAGCCACTAGTTTTATGATTTCTTGATCAAACCAAGACCAAACCTCAATATACTTGCTTTTCCCTCACTCCTAAGATTGAAATACACTCTTGAATCATTCAGCAAACTGAAAATCAGAGGGTTACATCAATTTTGAAGTTTTTGACATGAAGAAGCAAGAAATTGAATCAAAAAACTATATGCTAGAATGGAAAACTAATAGGATCTTGTTGGATCTTGCATCTCCCTCTTTCCAAAACAAATTTTGTCTCCTTATTCTGATAAGTACAGAGGGAATTCGCCCTACTTCAATTGAAATGCATACAAATGATGTTTTGATCACAAAGATCCAATTTCTACACATAAATCAACAAGATTTTTAGCTAGAAACTTGATTGGAATGCTACAAAAGCAAACTCGCCCACAAATCTCTTCTAAATCTGGCAAAACCTGCACATTTGGCCGCCTAATGCTCTGATACCATGTGAAAAACTCAGATCCAAAAGATGCTAAAGTTTCATAAAGATCTTGGCCATGGAAGTTATGCACATCTAGATTGAAAAAAATGATAGAAATTGTGATGTTAAGCATACTAAACATCAACTAAACATCAAGATCTGATCATAAGCTTCCACAAACAGAAACTTGCTGTCCCTGTCCGTACTTCAGAGCCTACAACCTGCATTTCACACGTGTGAAGCCATAGCAACAAAGAAATCACAATTCTAGTGGCTAGAATGCAAGATATGAACAAAAAAGTGAGAGAGAAGAAGATGGATCTTCAAAGAGCATAACATTCATTCAATAGAATGAAAATGAGATGTGTACATACTCGTGGAGATGGCTATTTATAGCAGCCATAGTGCCTCTTGGCCACTTGTCTTATGATAGGCTAAAATTGGGGTCCAATAGGATTCACCCATCTACCTAGAAATTTGGTCAAATAGGAATGCACCAAATTATGAGCCAATAGAAGAGCTCCACACTCGACCTCCTCTAATTAATGTGACCTCAAAAGTAGTGTACACATACTTTGGGCCTCTACATACATGTATGAACCTATCTCTAACTTTTATTTGGCCATAGGCCTACAAAATCTCAAGTTAGGAAAATACTACTAGTTGACAATTTTTCACATATTATTATCACATGGCATCAATTTACCTTTTCATTTCAAAATTTCTTCCTAAATAATAGATACTCCTTGCAATCTTGCAATGCAGGGTCTCCCTCTGTGATACATATCACCTTGTTGCGTACATGTAAAGTACACGAGCACATTATATGAAGCTGCAATACCAATATCTACTAAACAATGCTCTACTGTAACATTGTTACTTGGATGAGTGAAATATAGCAACTAACAATTAGTTGTCCAGTGACCTTAGTCTGGATCGTAAATCATACTTATTTTTATTATGATGCTGAAATTGATGTTCACTTGAAGAGCAGACTCCTGTTGTGCCATGCATGAGTTGCTCCAATGCAGCGCCTGCTCGCTTCGATGTATCTACAAACTGTATGTCGATGTTCCTCCACTGCAGTCGTCGCCTTGAGCAGCTCCTCTGCCACAGCCTCCAACTCGCTGCATTGAGCACGCAACATTTCGGTTACAACCTGCGCAGCTCTTTGGTATGAAAACGGAAGATAATGGCTGAGCAGAAACACAAGGTTGTGAACATCTCCTTTGACCACGCATTCCTGCATACGCACATGGCAGCTCATTCAAATTTCAACACCGAATAATTGTCAATCAGTGGGTGCAGGAATCAAGCGTGATGATTATTTTTTAAGCTCTACCTTTTTGAAAGACCAAAGATCGTTGTGCCATGATAGTATGTCACGGAATATATTCATCATTGTTTGCATTTGAGGACTACTGAAGATTTCTTCCGGTATAAGTACGCCATCGTTAAAGTCTACGAATATCTGAAGCCCAGCATTAAGGTTAATCATGATAGATAAGACAACACATCAAGCTAAGAAATAGCCTTTTCAGAACCTAGAAGATACTGTTTGATTGAGAAGTTTGACAATTTTAGGAAATAGGCTGACAGCACCGATCCTCGGATTATAGAATCTCATGGTTACTACTGAGTATCTTGCGTAAATTCATGAAACATATACGTAAAATCCAATGAATAGTCAGCAATGGCTCCCGTATCAGACAGCATGCGCTTGCTCCAGCGTCTCTCCGAATCAGGACATATTCATTTAGGGACGGAATGACGCCGTTTTCTCTGTTTTGGATCTGAATGAGACTGGCTATCAGGAACTTTTGATAGAACCGGGCTAGTCGAAGGCAAGACTCGCGGTGCATCGATGCTACGGCTGCACCCCAAAAGTCACGAAAACAGGAGCCTACTGGGGATAGTTTCCCAGCGTCAACTGTCAGAATCAGAAAAATCAACACGATCAGTCAGCTTAACGCAACCAAGGATGGCGGATATATGTGCCTGCTTACATGTGCATCTTCTCGGAAATTCTCCTAAAGAACACTAGATAGAAAACAAGTCGTTAAGCTTACTTTCGCAAGGATTAGGATGGCTATCTTTGACGTTGTATGGCTCGTCAGGGAAGAGATTTTCAATAGTTTCACGCCAATCAGTTGAAAAAGTATCTAAAATCTCCGTTACTGATTGAATTTCAGGAAAAGTTGATGTTATCACTTTGTGAATTTCCAGCGCAAGAGAAACGGTCGTCTCCCAAGGCCTTTCAAGTTCAGTGTCGTCCATTATCTCGTCAACCACATACGTAACTATCAAGAACTTAGAGAGCAATTCCAACCTCTCTGCTGAAGTGTCTGGAAACATTCGAGCTGCAAATTCTGGACTATGCAGTAGTTTTGTAAACTTGTCAGGGTCGAAGACCTTGTCCACAGAATGATAGAGAAGCCATTCGCGAATTGTTTTGCAAGTTTCCGCCTCCATAGAGTGGACTCTCACGGGGTAGGGTGGAATAAATTCTGGAATCGTGAAGGAGTTCATAATTGTCATTCCAGCATCACTTATATCTTGTCCTGCACTGTCCTGTAGTGAATTCATATGCCAAAGATTATATTGATAGGGCATGATAGCATGCGCGACTACGCTCTAATGTTATGCTCTTATACACAAAGATACATTGGCTGCAAGAATAGACAGCAGTACAAATCGCCAAGTGGTGAGCGTGGCTAGGCTTATAACTCGGTGCTTCAAGCACCGCCTGTGACATACCCTAAGTCTGCAAAATTCGCCGCGATTACAAAGCTTTGAATATATTACAGTTCAATCTAGGCTACAAACAAGCAAACCAATCCTTGTACTTGAGCTATCAACCATTAACACTCACACAAGCATCGATTTGGAAATCGTGTATCTGATAATTCACTTAAATCCGTTATACCTTGTTGTGCCCATGATAATTAGCTATATCTTCTTTCAGTTCCATCGATTCAGTAATGCTTTTCTGCAACTTCATTCTAGTTTCTGCACGAGAGAAAATAACATGTTATGCTATTGTCGAAACCATATACATATCATCAAGGAATTCAAGACAGCCTGGCTTTCCCGTCTTAGAGTTGCTGTATAACTTGTCTCATTTCATTAGACGTAAAAGCGCTGATTTAGGAATATTATTGATGCTTTCTAACATAGAGAGCTAAGATGATGTTCTAAGAGATATATCATATTCTGATGCCAGCTGAAAAATTGAATGTATTTGCAATAGCTCAGAGAGAGAGAAGCAGCACCTCTGTTTGCGCCACAGAGTGAAACTTGAAAGTTGAGACACAAAAGAGCTAATGTTGTAAATATCTCAAGACACCAGATATCTTATTATCACAGAATTCTTCTCAATACTATTCAGGTGTCGGCATCTAAACGGCTCAAATAAAAGTAGCTCGCATTTAAAAAAGGCAAAATAAATTCGCAAAGCGGTGACAACTTAGAAGATGGTCGATGACAAATGTAATTGAGAAGTGTGCTGTGCTCTGAGCAAAGGCCGTTCTGCACCTCTCCCGGCTCTTGAGACACTTCAGCTGATAGTCTTACAAGAGTAGTCTATTGCAAGCATCTTTTATAGAGCTAAGCCCATATGTGCCTATGGTCACTCTTCTACAAGCCTAATGCCCCTGACACACGGCAAATTGCACGCGGTTCACGCACGACCCAAATCTGCTGCTGATGGGCCAATATTGCCGTTGGCTTCTGATTCTCAATCACCCATTCCAAGTTCCCATGAGGCAAAAAAAACCCAACCCAACAACAGGTTTGTATATTGTGAGTCTTTTCGTAACTTTCACGTGTATCTTGAAGCTTTCATGACCTGTGAACTGCTGGTCATCCAAAATTGTCCCCGCCGCGCCTCCACCAGTTAACTTCTTCAATCTGCAGCACTGATCACGTAGCACACGTTGTCCTGATCTGTTCCAGCAGCAGCTGTTTTGCACACGGAACAATTCTTCCTCCAGGCTCATCTGAAAGAGGAGAAGCCTGTGGTAGCAATGGTTGTAGCAAATGCGAAGGGGATGGATCGTGAGAAGCCCGGAAAGGTGATTGTGACCCACGAGTCCAAACTTTGATTTCATGAGCAGGTGCAACACATGTTTCATACTCTTATTAGAATGGGCTTCATGGGAGGACCCACCAAGCTTAGCTTACAATTTCAAGTCTTCTCATCCCGTACCATTACTTTGCCCCAAATGGCAGGCAATTAGGTGCAAAAGTCTCTTCTTCTCGCCTTCGGGCCAGTTGACTAGGGTGGAAGGATTGATGAAGGTTGTGCAATGTCGGGTGTAAAGTATTTTCTTTTGGCATTAACCGTATGGCCAAAAAACGAAAAAAAAAAAAAAAAAAGAAGCCTTCACATTACATAGGGGAAGGCCCGAAGCCCTCGGGCTCCCGCCCTCGGGCAAGGGCCCTCCCATCAATGAAGGCCCTCAGGTAGGGCCTTCCCCCCCACTAAAAATTCAGCCCCTCTTTCGATTGTACATTCTCTCTCTCTCGCTCTCTCTCTCTCTCTCTCTCTCTCTCTCTCTCTCTCTCTCTCTCTCTCTCTCTCTCTCTCGCGCTCGCGCCCGCACACACACACAATTATAAGTGTGAGAAAGAGGGGAATAGCTAGAATTGTTCAATAACTTGGAGAGTAAGCCACTTCTAGAATTCATCATGAAAGGACAAGTGGCTTGAGATAGAAGGTTCTAGAAGACCTAATTTTGGGCCTCAGAAAAACATAAATAGGAGTCTAACTAGTCACGTTAGGGCACTTTTCGGATTCAGAGAGGGTCCTTTTCTTTCCTAAACAAGTTTGCTAATCATAATAGTTTTTTTGCTAATCAGTCCTATGTGACACCTTTACCTTGGGTTACCACATAGGGTGCTCAAGAGTTAAGAGTTGAATGTAGCCCCATTTCTATTGGAGTACATGATTACTTTGTAGGGCAAAAATAGAACTAAGAGTACTTTGTTGACTTTTAACTCAAACGGGACTATAGGAATGACATAAAGCTAAAGGTATCATTAAATTTCTTCAATTGTAGGCTTCAAACACATCTATTTCACCTTCACTTTTCCAAAACACCAAACATGATTATTTTAATTTTCAAACATCAAACATTTCTATTTCACTTTTCAAACATCAAACATGTGTACTTCACTCTTCACTTTTCTGAAACACCAAACATGATTATTTTACTTTTCACAGGTCAAACATTTCTATTTCACTTTTCAAACATCAAACATGTGTACTTCACTCTTCACTTTTCATAAAATAAACATCTAGTCATTGGATTGCTTTAGAATTTTCCATATGATTTGTGTTGATTCTTGATGATAATGGCAACCAAGTATCATATGCATGTAAACTAAGGTCTATAATATCTTACAACCATGGCTGCATGGGTATAGACATGACATGAACTCTTGGAGGTTAGAAAATAGATGAAATATTGATCTTTGGATAGTTACTGGTGATTTGTATCTACCCAATCCAAATTTACATAGTTTAGTAAGATTTTGTTAAAGATGGAAATCAAGGGCTTTTATGACTATAGAAAATTCTAAAATTCTTTGAAAAAAATAAAAAACAAGGTCTGAAATGACATGCAATTTTTCCTCCATATGCACAAATTGCATCTATAGAAGAAGATGGCAATTCTAAGGTGCTCTCACATTTGGGCGTTGTTGAAAAATTTTGAATTTAGGACCAAGAATGGATATACAATCGATCCACAAGAGGTGTTTCATGCCAGTTAGATAGATCATCCACAAATCTAATGTTTAGATCTTGATTTAGATCAATTTTATGCACTTAACTAGTAAGATCATGATGGGAATTGATCAAAGTAATGGATGAGGAGCCTCACACATGTCAAAGCCTATCACTGTACAAAAAGTGGACAAAGAGTGAAGTAAATTACCTATGGACAACACAACTAGTGAAAATAACATGAATTTGTCACAAAATCAAGATCTCTCATCAAATTTAATATTCACAATAATGATCTATATATAGATGAAGTACATTTGAACTTGATATGTAAATTCAGCATGTTGTGGAATATGCCACATCACTTCAGATCCACCAATCACTACTAGATAAGCACTCAACTTTTTTATTCCTAACTTGATGCCATTGCCTCACCATGATTTTACTTGATTTGAAGTAATTTTTGTAACTTTTAGGAACTTACAAAATCAACTCCCACGATAGGCTATTGACATTTTCCAGATATGTACACACATGGGAACAACCTCTCACACATGGGAACCAACTACTATTCACATGAGAATGCTTGATCAACTAGTAAAATGGTGCCAAATGGCAATATCCTACTTGACTAGCATTTCACTAGTGTCAACCAAGACTTTTTCTATCTAACTAAAAATAAATGCATTTAATACTATCATCCATAGGTGGGAACAGGCTCCACACGTGCGGTATCAAGTTATGTACAAGTAATCATAGATCAAAAGCTAGAATTTGACAATTTCAACATTCCTCCTCAAAATCTAGTTTGGCAAATCTAGAATAAATCTATCTACAACACCAAGTGCATATCTCAACTTCATAAACGAGTCCTTTGGCAATGGTTTTGGAAATTGCAAGGCATCAGACGAAGCAAAATTCAATCTTGTGGATCTCTCAAGGATCAATAAATGTCTCGCAAAAATAGTATTTGTTGTGAAGTGGTATTAATGTTGTTTATTGTGCAAATGAATGTAGTGATATTTGTAACCATGAGATCCCGCGAGAGGCATCTTGTTAATGGCTTGCTTTCTCCATGCAATTATCAGAAAAACAAGTACTATATTCTGATGTGACGTTTTTTATATCATTTTCTTAATAGTTCAAAGCATTGAATTCTTATCAGCCTACAAATCCATCTACTATCTTAATTTAGATACACCCTATTTCTATTTTTTATTCTTTTGACAAACTAATTTGATGATATCTATATTAATTGATTTATTGTTGTACGACTTCTTTGAAGCGCTGATTTTTTGCCAACTCATGAAACAACTGGCTTTGAATTGACATTTTTGTCAATGTTATAATACATGTGTGTGCACATGAGCATGCACATATTAAGATAGATAGATCTTTTAACTGGTTGGTAAATGTGTAGTTATGAATGCAAGTTGTGCTTGACCCTTCACAGCGATTGATGTTGTGTTTTGTGACAGATATAATTCATCAATAAGTTTTCACCAATAAGAACTGATCTCTATCTAATTATAATTTTGCAATTGTTTTTTTGTTTGCAGGAAATATCTTCCATATTGGATGATGAATTTTCAGAGATGCGTCCTGAAGATTACTTTTTTGATGATTTGTAATCGTTGTATTAAGAATATTGAGAAATTGGGAAACTGAGATTCTAAGACACTGAGAAACTGAAATTCTGAAAAACTAAGAAGTTCGCATAGGTTTTTATTTGTTCTATGACCAGCATAGGTTGCAGTTATGTTTTGAGGAACACATTTAGTGTGGTGTTAACTATTTGAACGGTTCTATGCTTAGCATAAGTACGTAGTTAATTTTTTCTTGAGGTTACGATGTCAAGTAGTTCTACCTCTTCTATTCCAGTAGTTGTAACTCAATATGTTGCAACAAGTGCAACATCTTCATCTGACATTCCCAATGAAAGCTTTTTTGATAAAGCCACTCCTGAATTTGAACATATTTTGGTAAACGATGTGGCATCGTCATCATTTACCCGTTCATCATCTGTTATTCCTCAAGCAAATACTTTTCAGGAAATGACGTCTGTAACTCAGGTTGTATCAAATCATTTGACCTCGTCCCCCTCTTCAGATACAGGCTCGGCACAACTAGAATATTGTTCTTTTGAATAAGTTGAATCATTGAGTGATGAGTCAAAAACTTCAATTCACTCAGTTACTGATTATAGTAAATCAACAGATCCACGTAAGTCTGTTGATCCACGACGTTCAAGCTTTTCTCATGTTCGTAGGAGACCTTCTCAAAGTGATGTTCATCATGTTAAATCTAAAAGGGTTATATTCATTGAAAATTTAGAGCCTTCTGAGGGTCCAGAACATCCTGGGCTTGGAGCCAAAATTCCCAGTCATGAAATTCCAACACCTTCTCAACCAGTTCAAGCACCTACTAGTGTCATAGGTTCAATTTATAGATCAAACTCCAAACAAAAAGAAAAATACAAGAGAGACTTGAGATCCTCACCTCATTTAACGAATTGTCAAAAATAATTGATTACAAAATCTGAGATTCGAAACGTATGGAATATTATTTGCTGCTCATCCTATTGTTTGCAAAGCTGAGTATCAGAGAAATCGAAGAATTAAGATCAAACTTCTTTTTACGAAGTAAGGATAAGAGAAATTACTATTTGTGTACAACAGTGAGGCCGGACAAAAAATCATTTTCGTATTTTTTAAATGCTTTGGAGGTTTGTCGCAAAACTTACAAAGCAGTTCACGCAATCGAAAACTCACGGCTTCAACGAATCCCTTCACGACTTCAAAAAGACCCAACATTACAGGGATCCTTACAGGGTTGAACTGTTTCTCCAGATGTTTTAAATACAACTGCTTGGCTAAAGCATCTCATAGATGTGCACGGAGAGAAATTGCCTAATTCCTTATATTTCCACTTGTCATATAAATTTACAAAATTAGAAATATTTTTTATGTACAAAGAGTTTGCAAAAACAAAAAATGTTCCCTATTTGAGTTACTCATATTTTCTTAGAATTTGGAAAAGAGATTTTGGACTGGTAAAGATTCCCAAAAAATCATGAATGACAATATGCTCCACTTGCGAGTTATTAAAGTCTGCAAAACAGCTTGCAAACACCAATGACGATACAGGTAAATATTAATCACATTTGTAATTCATTTTAATACTTTCTGTTTTGAGAATACTTATGTTGCAGTGTTTTTGAACACCATTATGGTATAATCTTTATTATATTAAATAAGTGAATCATTGTATTTTCAGTGGATGCTAGAAAAGCTCTTCAATTGCATATAGATCAAGAAATGGTTGAAAGACAAAAGTTGGCCAAGCATCGAAAGAAATGTTTGGAATGTCCACAAAAATATCTGGGACTTGTTATTGGTGGCATGGATCAGAAGAAAACAATGTTGTCTCATTTTGTCAGAGTGCCCAAAAATTTGAACGAGGCAGATTTTATTCAGGTTCATCTCGTTGGAGCACTTGTGTTTAATGGCACTTTGGAGTCCAAGGTCTTTTTTAATGATCCCAATGTTCGAAATGATCCAAATTTGACGATCACCATTGTACATAAGATAATTTGTGAATTTGGTGAAAATCTTCCAGAAATACTTTATTTGCAGCTTGACAACACTACTAGGGAAAATAAAAATCAAACTGTTTTGGCATACTTGTCTATGTTTGTGGAGAAATGTTTTTTTCAAAAAAGTAAAAATAGGATTTTTGTTGGTAGGACATACCCACAATCAAATTGATCAAATGTTTAGTTGCTTTTCTAAGAGGTTGAGACGCAAGAAAGCATTTTCATTATCAGTGCTTCAAAGCATTGTTGAGGAATTGTATGTGCCAAAGCCAAATGTGTCATTAATCAGACACACATATGATTTTCGTGATTATGTTAAGGCGTCCAATGAAACAGAGCGATGCGTAGCTAATATTAATGTTATTAGCTTTCAGCACCAGTTTAAAATCAAATGTAACGAATCAGACATAGTATTATTATGGGGCAAACTATTTTCAAATTCAGTTTCGTGGCTACCTCTTGAAGGAGTTCGATTTTTGCTTAACATTCCATCGACTCAAATCAAGATTGCTGTGTTGTCTCCCTTGAAGTCCTTGTTAGAAGAACAAAAGGCGCAAAGAGAACATCATCAGATAGATCCATTTGCCTCGTTAAATTTTTTGGAATAAAGTATTCAAGCAGCTTATCATTTTTTTGATGAGTTTGATCAAAATTGGTGGATGGACTTATGAACCAATCAAAACACTCAAATTTGAATTCTACGTAACGTAACTTTTTGATTCTATACTAAAAATGGCATAACATTTTAGTGGTAAGTCCGAATTTAGCGAAGTTTGGTGCATTGAAAAGCGCTCAACAAGGGCTTTCCAATGAATGTTAGATGATATACTTATGAGCTACGATTAAAACGTTATGGCAAGTCAAAAGTATTAGTGTTATAATATTTTGATAATAAAAAAAGCATCTTGTACGAATTCTTAAAGGGTCTTTTTGGAAATCAAAACTCCTCTAATGCTTGAACATACATCAACAACTGACGAATTTCATTGGCCTCATAAATTAGGAACATCAACTACGACTTTCGAACCTTCAGATCTTCCTCGAGATAATGATTTTATGCAACTTGTGCAAGATAAGGAACGTGAAATTAATGTGGGCTCAAGGAAGAATAGGCAAAGTGTAAAAGCTGCAAAAATGAAATGGTGCGGTGATTTGAATGAAATCCAAATTGGAAGCCTTGTTGCACTTCTACCTATAGAAAACAATGAAGGACATCCATTTTGGATTGCCAAAGTACTTGGTTTTATTTAAAATAGCAATCAAACAAAAGTACTACGTGTCCATTGGTTGCGCACCACTTCAACAAATGGTTTTTTGGGAAGGTACAAACTCGAAATGTTGCAAGTAGATCCAAAGGGCAAGAGAAAGAGATTGTCAAAAAATCAACCAAGAGTTGACGATTTGAATCTACAGGATGTAGATGTTTTGGCATTTAATTTTGAATTAACAATGACCAATCATCTACGAAAGAACGACTTGGATTACTTGAAAAACCTTCATCCTTTACTCGTCATCAATAGAGAAAAGCTGATTTACAAGGTTTTTTGTCAACATTAGACGTGGATTCTGAGGAAGACATGCCAGTTGACTCTGATGAAGAAGACGGGTCTTCCACTTCATCAACTGAAAACGAGTGTTGAGAATATATCTAGTTCTAAATTGAGAGGCATTAGTGAAAATTCCTTAGAAAATGTACAAAAAAACTTAATAATTTAAGTTATTTTGTATTTCAATCGGATTTTGAGTTTCAAAAATCATTTGTTCTCTTGAATTATTATTTCTTTTGTAATTATGATGGTTTTATGAAGTTTGGAACAAAAAACTTGTAGTTCTTTATTTGAAATATGCATTTTTTGGCTTTTTTTAAAAACAAAATTTAGAGATTTATTAAAAAAATCCATGATTTTGGCCTAAAACTAGGACGATTAAAAACCACCAAAAAAGATTACTCTTTTTCAGGTCAAAGTCCCAAAACAAATGTCATCGTGTTTCCATATTAACATGCAAGGCATGCACATAGTGAATTGGACACATGCATGATGATTTGTACAATTTGAGATGACAAAGCAATCTTCACAAAGGACAAGTCAAGAGGCAAGGGCAAAGGTCAATAACACTTCAAGAAGGACAAAGCCAAAGAAGCAGTGAGATCAAACCTCACAAGTTGCATCTAGTGGCAAGAAGAAGCTATCAAAGATCAAGTGTTTCTTTTGTGGCAAGAAAGGCCACTATGCATCAAACTGTTTCAAGAAGAAGAACCAATCCAAGCAAGCTAACCTTACTAATGAGGAAGAGTGTGAGGGTGTTGAGAGTGAAAGAGAGGATTCTTTAATGATGTCTAGTGTTTCATCTTTTCCTTTCAAGAATGAAGAAATCTGGTGGATAGATAGTGGGGCTAGCTCCCATATGTCTAGTTCTAAAAACTCTTTCACAAGTCTCAAGCCATATCTAGATGCAAAAAGATCAATCTATACTGCTAATGATGTAGAGTGTGGAATTGAAGGAATAGGTAGTATTCCACTGCATGCATCATCATCAAAATCTTTTTGTTTGCATGATGTACTTTATGTACCTAGACTAACCAAGAATCTCATTAGTGTAGGACAGTTGTTTGATAGTGGATTGGATGTCAATTTAAATGTTGACAAATGTATAATCTCAAGAAAAAATGAAGTTATTGCTAGAGGATCTAGAATTGGAAAGTTGTACAAACTAGATTCTAGGGAGAGTGCTAACATTTCAGATATTGCTTATGAGACTAAGGTTCATCAGGAGGATCTGTGGCATAAGAGATTGGGACATCCCAATTTCAAAGCCATGCAATCTATGGTCAAGGAAGGAAAAGTTGTTGGACTACCAAAGACACTGTCAAAGGAGCTTCAACCTTTTAAAGCTTGTGTTTTGGCAAAATCACATAGAAGACCTTTTCCAAGATCAAGCATCAAAACACAACATCCATTTGAACTCGTGCACTCTGATGTTCATTTCTCTTCAACCAAAAGCAAAGGAGGGGCAAATTGCTTTGTTTCTTTTGTAGATGATTATACAAGATATTCTTGGATCTATATGCTATCTTCTAAAGCCATGGTTTATGATGTTTTTCTTACTTTCAAAGCTTATGTGGAAAAGTAGTTTACTTTCAAGTTGAAAGCTTTGAGAAGCGATAGTGGAGGTGAATATATCTCTAACAAGTTTAAATACTTTTGTGAGAAAGAGAGAATACAAAGAGAATTTTATTGTTCTTATACTCAACAGAATGGAGTTGCTGAGAGAAAAAATAGAACTTTGTGTGAATGTGCAAAAGCCATTAGGCTAGAAGCATCTCTACCTAAAGAATTTTGGGGAGAAGCAGTTACATGTGCAAATTATCTTTGTAATAGACTTTCTAATCTTGCAATAGAAGAAAGAACAACATTTGAGATGTTTTATTAAAAAATGCCTCACGTAGATCATCTTAGGATCTTTGGCTATTTATGTTATGTGCATGTACCTTTAGAGACTAGGAAGAAGGATGATCCTAGTGTTGTTAGAGGAATTCTTGTTGGATATGCATCTTTAAAGAAATCATATAAAGTATATCTTCCCTCTATTGATAAGAATGTTGTAAGTAGAGATGTGATCTTTCATGAAGATCACAATTTTAACTTGGATGAAACAAATATCAAGGAGTCTCATGTAGGATCTAGAATCATCAATCTTGATGTTGTTAAGAAGTGGTGAGGCCGATGCTTGAGGAGGAGCAACTTCAAGCACCTACACCAAGAAGATCGACAAGAGAAAGATCAGAGACAAGAAGGCTCACTTATGATGAGTGTGATGCCATGAAATTGTTAAATATTGAATATCATCCTAAATATGGCATGATATACTCGAAAATGAAGATATGAGCTAGATAAATATAAATCATGAAGAGGCCTAAGTCATTTTTTGAATGATATATCTCCTAAGTACTTGCCTTGTATTTAAGGGCAAGACCTTTAAAAGAGAAAACATTGTCTTGGATAGCCTTTACTAGGTCATTTAGGCGAAACGACTAAATATAATCGACATGTTAAACTAGAGTAATTTTAACACTTAGTTAAATATACCTCTTATGGTATAATTGAACATACATTCAACCTAATTGTTAACTAGACCTTTTCGCGGGAGCGACGCACCTGTTGTTTTAGAGGTGTGTTTTTTCGTCCCATAGAACATACATTAATCACGGGCTTCAATATCGACCATTGAGAGAGAAGAGTTTATGTATTTGTAAGAGGTTGAAGAAGTGAATAGAGTGTTGAGAGTTATTCTCCCTTATCTCTGTTCTCCGCACTGTTTAGTGTGAGTGATCCTGAGTCTACTAGCAATCTCTAATGCCTTACATGAATTACTCTCTGATCAGATAGACTCTCTAGCGCATTACAGTCGTTTGTTGTGTATCCATAAATATGCTCTAAGGAACTGTCTTGAAATCATCTTATTCATCTATCGTGAATACTTTCTTTTTGGCACTCGAATAACGTCTACATTTGGTACAGTCTAGCACGATCGTTGAATAAAACTGTATGTATACATTTGAGATGACAGTCCTTGTCTGAAGAATTGAGTCTCTGATCTGTGTTCTTGCTTGTAACTGACATAAGTTTGTAACATGCTCTAAAACTATTCGTGCTCTTTAACCATAACCTTGGACTTAAGTTGTTGAGGACTTATGTGTAGAGATGAGCAGTCCGCGAATGCGATTAATTAATTGTCTGCACAACCACGAATACATCGAACATTTTTCGACACTCTGTTGACATCTTAATCAACAGGAGTGTAGTACTTCTGATAACATCTCACTTGTAGAATGCATTTCATTCTATTTGATAGAGGCAAGACTGATGTTCTGGAATTATTAACACTACACACCCCAACACAAGTAATACTGGTTACTTTCTAATGTCTGTTGACAACCAGAATAACGCCCGAAGCCACGCCACTTGAAATAAATCATAAATTGTACCAAATACATAACTTTCTAACGATGTCCTCTATGGGTTCGACATTATTTACTACAAAATCTATATTTATCTTATTGGTATAGTATGACATATACCAATTTTTGGCACCGTTGTCGGGGATAGCTTAGGAAAGTTATAAGAAAATTGACACATCCATCTCCATTTCTAGTGTATGTCAGATAGAGAATCCCGATTAGAACGATACCGTAAGCTTTTATGAAGACAAAGTGAGAGTGCGAGTCGAAATCTCGACGAGATCACTGCCCAGTTACTTAAATTTCTAATTAGCTTCGGTATGGAGGGTCCTGCTGCACAGTTCACTTCTATGTCAAAAATTAAGTTCAATTATTATAAAGGGACTACTTCAGATGATGCGGATAGCTATGTCTCGCAATTTGAGTCAATTGCTAATGCAAATAACGAAGGAACTGACGTAGACAAACTGCAAATCTTTCTTGGTCTGCTGAGAAAGAAGGCACGCATATGGTACAGTCAAGTTGAACCAGGCCATGTAGGAACTTGATTACCACTAAAAGATGCGTTTTTAAACTAGTTCAGAGAAATCGGTTATAAATCTAGAATTATCGGACGTCTGAACAATGTTCAGAAGAAGACTAAAGAATCCCTTCGAAAATATACACGAAAGGTTAAGAATCTCATAGGAAAACTAATTGGTGTATATTCCGTTGATATGCAGATCGAATGGGTTTTGGTTGGCTTACCACCAAAGATTGATTGATATTGCAGACAAGGGGACGTGACTTCCTTAGCAGCAGTAATAACTAGTGTTGAAAACTTTGAGACCTCAAAACTAGCACAAAAGCGACGCTCAACTAAAAGATCTCGTAAGTAGTGATAGCAAAGATGATTCAAATTATGACTCAAGTACCAGTTCTTCAAGCTCAGACTCCGAAAGCAATGATTCATCAGAATCAGAAGCTGATAAAGGAGATAAAAGAAATAAACAACGATCCAAACGAAAGGATGACACGAAAACCATCAAGGATAAGTCGTCAACTTCTAAAGTCGAAAAGCTTTGGAAGAGTAATCTGGCTGATCTTGATGAAAAGTTTAATAATTTGAAAGTGCAAGAGGTACTTTATTTTTTCAGAATGATGCGACTACTAATTATGTTCAGGGTACTGTAGCATCAGCCCAGTAGGATGGACCAAAGTTCGCACCAAGAAGACACAATCCTCCTGAATTTGTTGGACCAGCGATGAAGTGACAAACCGAGACTAAACCAGTGTGGGGCAACTGTTACAACTGTGGAGAGCCAGGACATTTTTCACCTCACTGTCCTCAAGCACGAAAGCCGATTGGTTATGTACCATTATGATTGAACTGTAGGGATCTTGGCCACAAGTATCCTGACTGCCCTCAGTCGTAGAAGCCACAACCTAAATATCAGTATGTAGCAACACCAGCTGCTGCAGACTCGAAAGCAAAAGCTTCAACTGATGCTGTTGTGCAGAGGATTGATATAATTGAAGGAAAATTGGCAAAGAAAGAAGACCAGTCCTGGCCAAGTGACATAGAGAAGATATTCAAAGTCACAACAAGAAACAAAGGCTCCTCGAAACTTGAATAGAAATCTTCAACGAAGTGCAAAAACTCTTCGAAGAAGAAATCTTCAAGCAATTCAATGAATAAATCTACAACTAAAGCCCCGACTATGTCTGCAATGCTGCAAAATTATTTGCAAAAGACATCTCAGCAGAAGCGAAAGAAATTATCAACACTGAACTTTAGTCAGTTGATGTAGAGAAGGTGGTCACATTCGAGGAAGGGGACGATGAACTACCGAAGATTAAATTGTCTAGTGCTGTTATTGACAAGCCAATCTCGAAATCAAAGACGAAGGAGTATGACAAGGATGATTCTTCTTCATCCTCCTCCTATTGATGTGCAATGTTGCTTTGCTTGTTCTCTTGTGCCTTCTTCTTCTTGAGACATTATGATGCAAAATGCCATTTCTTGCCATAGGAAAAGCCATTGAACTTTAATTTGTCTTTCTTGCCCTTTGAGCTTGATGTTTCATCCTCTTGTTTGGCATCCTTTGGATGTTTCCTCTTGTCATTGGTCTTATCTTTTCCTTGAATGAGAAATTGGCTTTCTCATCACCATCCCACAAAGAGGATGAGTTCAATCTTGCTTTGGCGTGGAGCATCCTACACTCTTCAGCCACTAATACACTATGAAGTTTTTCTGTAGTTGGCAAGATGTCTTGGATTGCAAAACTTTGGACCAAATTTGTGAAATCATCCCCTAGACCATAGGGTTATTTGAAAAAGCTCTCCATCATGAATCTTCTCTCCAATGGAAGCTAACTCCCTATTAAGAGACTTGATTCTAAGAACATAGTCTTGTGCACTCTCCTCACTTCTTCTCATGCTTTGCAAGATTTGGTTTCTAAGCATGAGGACTCTATAAGTGTTGCTTGATTCATAGATTGATTTCAAAGAATCCCAAGCCCTTTATCACTAGATGATACTTATCTCAAAAGATCGTTACTTACATTCATCTTCACACTATGAAGATCTTTTCTTGTATCTAACTAACTCTTGTGCACCAAGAGGTTCATCTTCACTCGAATCAACAATTTATAAAGGTATTGGAGCACCATTAGTGACTCCATCCTAATCTTTCAAATGGCATAATTTCTAGAGTTCAATCTCTCACTAGCTTCTCAAAGATAAGCTCCAATAGATACCATCTTACTAGTGATTTCTACAAATAAGAAATTAATTTGATTGATTCTAGAAACTCCCAAAGGTATCTCTTGTAGTTATTCACTCAAATTATATTTATAGCACTCCCTCACAAAGTTGAAATGAATAGATGAGTTGCAATCTACGTACAATCAAATCAAGCCAATCTTGGCTAATTTTGGACAAAAAAATGACTCAATCTCCTTCACACTACTTGATGTACTTTCAAGACCTGTAAATAGCTTTTAAAGGACTTGATTTCATCCTTGATTAATTAAATCTCATGAACCAAAGTCAAATCTAATTAATGGCACTCAATCTTGGTAGTTTTTGCTAGGATTAGCACCAAAAATCTCATCAAGAACTCACAAAATGGATTATTATTGATCAACGGAATATTGTGCATTCAATGTAGGTTCAGAGGTGCCCACACATGTGGATAGTACATATTTGGATCCATACCAATTTTTTTCTCAAATCACCCCACCAAAAATTCAGATTCTAGCTCGCTATCTCAATACTAGTTTTTAGCACCACAACTTGCTAAAAATGGGTTTATCTTTATCAATGATTTAAGCCCTTGTACTTGGCTTTGATACCATGTAAAAGTATTGTACTTTAGGACCATAAATGGATATTAGAAACATCCACAAGGTTGGTTGGATGCTTGCTTAACAATCTATCGGCCATTTGAAGAATGAAAGCCAGAAATTCTTGGCGAAGTCGGGCAATGAAAAACTAAAGCAAGCTAGCTATTTTGTTGACGAAGGTGAAGTCGAAGACTCTAGCATCTTTACATCAACATTGTCATCGAATCAGGAAGATCAAGCTTGGTCAATTGACTCGAGAGCCACTAGGCACATGATCGACAACAAAGAATGGTTCGGTACCCTGAAGAACTGAACAATGGGGGGATTTATAGAACCTCTCAAAAGTCATCGTATTATTATGTATTATTATGAAGGAGGCCCTTCAGAGGCAATATTTTAAGTTTTTTAAGTGAAAAGTTTTAAATCTTGAGTTTATTACAATCTCTTAGTGCAAAATGTTAAATCTTGAGCTGAATACAATCTCTTAGTGTGTCAAAACTTCTTAACAGGCCAAATGTTGAGTTAATAGAACCATATTACAAGCCACTAAACCTCAAAGAGCCTCTCACGAGCCAATATAAAAAATCCATACAAAGCTCAAACAAGACATGTCTTTTTTTAAGCAATATAGTTTTTTCTTAACTTTTATTTGTTCATCAATTTTGTCTTTTCATTTCAAAGTTTCTCACACCAATATCTAAAATGCCTTATCCAAATCATAAAATTTTAGGATTTATATTATTATCACATGGCAAGGCGTTTGTGGTATAAAACCACATTGTTGTTTCTTTTATTTGCTCATCAATTTTACCTTTTCATTTCAAAATTTCTTCCTAATTAATAGATACTCCTTGCAATCTTGCAATGCAGGGTCTCTCTCTGTGATACGTATCACCTTGTTGCGTACATGTAAAGTACACGAGCACTAAACAATGCTCTACTGTAACATTGTTACTTGGATGAGTGAAATATAGCAACTAACAATTAGTTGTCCAGTGACCTTAGTCTGGATCGTAAATCATACTTATTTTTATTATGATGCTGAAATTGATGTTCACTTGAAGAGCAGACTCCTGTTGTGCCATGCATGAGTTGCTCCAATGCAGCGCCTGCTCGCTTCGATGTATCTACAAACTGTATGTCGATGTTCCTCCACTGCAGTCGTCGCCTTGAGCAGCTCCTCTGCCACAGCCTCCAACTCGCTGCATTGAGCACGCAACATTTCGGTTACAACCTGCGCAGCTCTTTGGTATGAAAACGGAAGATAATGGCTGAGCAGAAACACAAGGTTGTGAACATCTCCTTTGACCACGCATTCCTGCATACGCACATGGCAGCTCATTCAAATTTCAACACCGAGTAATTGTCAATCAGTGGGTGCAGGAATCAAGCGTGATGATTATTTTTTAAGCTTTACCTTTTTGAAAGACCAAAGATCGTTGTGCCATGATAGTATGTCACGGAATATATTCATCATTGTTTGCATTTGAGGACTGCTGAAGATTTCTTCCGGTATAAGTACGCCATCGTTAAAGTCTACGAATATCTGAAGCCAAGCATTAAGGTTAATCGTGATAGATAAGACAACACATCAATCTAAGAAATAGCCTTTTCAGAACCTAGAAGATACTGTTTGATTGAGAAGTTTGACAATTTTACGAAATAGGCTGACAGCACCGATCCTCGGATTATAGAATCCCATGGTTACTACTGAGTATCTTGCGTAAATTCATGAAACATATACGTAAAATCCAATGAATACTCAGCAATGGCTTACGTACCAGACAGCATGCGCTTGCTCCAGCGTCTCTCCGAATCAGGACATATTCATTTAGGGACGGAATGACGCCGTTTTCTCTGTTTTGGATCTGAATGAGACTGGCTATCAGGAACTTTTGATAGAACCGGGCTAGTCGAAGGCAAGACTCGCGGTGCATCGATGCTACGGCTGCACCCCAAAAGTCACGAAAACAGGAGCCTATTGGGGATAGTTTCCCAGCGTCAACTGTCAGAATCAGAAAAATCAACACGATCAGTCAACTTAACGCAACCAAGGATGGCAGATATATGTGCCTGCTTACATGTGCATCTTCTCGGAAATTCTCCTAGAGAACACTAGATAGAAAACAAGTCGTTGGGCTTACTTTCGCAGGGATTGGGATGGCTATCTTTGACGTTGTATGGCTCGTCAGGGAAGAGATTTTCAATAGTTTCACGCCAATCAGTTGAAAAAGTATCTAAAATCTCCGTTACTGATTGAATTTCAGGAAAAGTTGATGTTATCACTTTGTGAATTTCCAGCGCAAGAGAAACGGTCGTCTCCCAAGGCCTTTCAAGTTCAGTGTCGTCCATTATCTCGTCAACCACATACGTAACTATCAAGAACTTAGAGAACAATTCCAACCTCTCTGCTGAAGTGTCTGGAAACATTCGAGCTGCAAATTCTGGACTATGCAGTAGTTTTGTAAACTTGTCAGGGTCGAAGACCTTGTCCACAGAATGATAGAGAAGCCATTCGCGAATTGTTTTGCAAGTTTCCGCCTCCATAGAGTGGACTCTCACGGGGTAGGGTGGAATAAATTCTGGAATCGTGAAGGAGTTCATAATTGTCATTCCAGCATCACTTATATCTTGTCCTGCACTGTCCTGTAGTGAATTCATATGCCAAAGATTATATTGATAGGGCATGATAGCATGCGCGACTACGCTCTAATGTTATGCTCTTATACACAAAGATACATTGGCTGCAAGAATAGATGGCAGTACAAATCGCAAAGTGGTGAGCGTGGCTAGGCTTATGACTCGGTGCTTCAAGCACCGCCTGTGACATACCCTAAGTCTGCAAAATTCGCCGCGATTACAAAGCTTTGAATATATTACAGTTCAATCTAGGCTACAAACAAGCAAACCAATCCATGTACTTGAGCTATCAACCATTAACACTCACACAAGCATCGATTTGGAAATCGTGTATCTGATAATTCACTTAAATCCGTTATACCTTGTTGTGCCCATGATAATTAGCTATATCTTCTTTCAGTTCCATCGATTCAGTAATGCTTTTCTGCAACTTCATTCTAGTTTCTGCACGAGAGAAAATAACATGTTATGCTATTGTCGAAAGCATATACATATCATCAAGGAATTCAAGACAGCCTGGCTTTCCCGTCTTAGAGTTGCTGTATAACTTGTCTCATTTCATTAGACGTAAAAGCGCTGATTTAGGAATATTATTGATGCTTTCTAACATAGAGAGCTAAGATGATGTTCTCAGAGAGAGAGAAGCAGCACCTCTGTTTGCGCCACAGAGTGAAACTTGAAGGTTGAGACACAAACAAGCTAATGTTGTCAATATCTCAAGGCACCAGATATCTTATTATCACAGAATAAAAGTAGCTCGCATGACCTGTGAACTACTGGTCATCCAAAATTGTGAACTACTGGTCATCCCGTACCATTACTTTGCCCGAAATGGCAAGGCAATTATGTGTGAGAAAGAGGGGAATAGCTAGAATTCTTCGGTAACTTGGAGAGTAAGCCACTTCTAGAATTCATCATGAAAGGACAAGTGGCTCGAGATAGAAGGTTCTAGAAGACCTAATTTTGGGCCTCAAAAAACATAAGTAGGAGTCTAACTAGTCACGTTAGGGCACTTTTCGGATTCGGAGAGGGCCCTTTTCTTTCCTAAACAAGTTTGCTAATCATATTAGTTTTTTTGCTAATCAGTCCTATGTGACACCTTTACCTTGGGTTACCACATAGGGTGCTCAAGAGTTAATAGTTGAATGTAGCCCCATTTCTATTGGAGTACATGATTACTTTGTAGGGAAAAAATAGAACTAAGAGTACCTTGTTGACTTTTAACTCAAATGGAACTATAGGAATGACATAAACCTAAAGGTATAATTAAATTTCTTCAATTGTAGGCTGCAAACACATCTATTTCACCTTCACTTTTCCAAAACACCAAACATGATTATTTTACTTTTCAAACATCAAACATTTCTATTTCACTTTTCAAACATCAAACATGTACTTCACTCTTCAGTTTTCCAAAACACCAAACATGATTATTTTACTTTTCAAACATCAAACATTTCTATTTCACTTTTCAAACATCAAACATGTGTACTTCACTTTTCACTTTTCATAAAATAAACATCTAGTCATTGGATTGCTTTAGAATCATATGATTTGTGTTGATTCTTGATGATAATGGCAACCAAGTATCATATGCATGTAAACTAAGATCTATAATATCTTACAACCATGGCTGCATGGGTATAGACATGACATGAACTCTTTGAGGTTAGAAAATAGATGAAATATTGATCTTTGGATAACTTATTACCAACAACGACAATCAATTGCCAATACAATGTGAGCTTTCGTTTGTTTTGGTTTTGCAAATGCATGAATTATAAGTTAGTAGTATATCACTGTGACACTGATTCAGCAACAGCAATTCAAGAAATTGTGACATGCATCAATCCAATTGGAGCAACAAAAATCATCATTACACAAGCAAATATTGACAACAAAGTAGAAGTATATTCTTGAAAAGAATCAAGAACAACCATAGAACCGTGTATTTCATCAAACAACAAAAAATGAAAGCGATACAAATGGACATAAACAATGAAACAAAATCTACACTCTAGTAAATCAATTTCACTACTTGTAACAAATGTCAATTGTTAACAAATTTAAGCAAGTCCATCAAGACTCACAACTATCAAACAACAACATCATTTAGTACTTGAGAAAGTACATAAAAACAAATGAATATCATCAACTATTAAACGAAGTGAAACACACTATAATGAATCCATTGAGCAATTTCAGTGAGCAAGAAATATTTGTTGAAGATTTCATACAAAAACATGGAGGAAATTTCAAAAAAATTGCAAAGTACAAAGAAAGAATCAACGATTCTTTTAAAACAAGATGCGTTTGTTTTGATAGAGAGATTAATCAATTACTTAGAAAAAATAAATTATTTGACAAAAAACAAATAACCGACAGCCATGTACAAAACATATGCAAATCTTGCAAAGCTACAATATCAAAAAAAATGTTGCCTGAATATGCATCACCAATGAAGTATTCCACCAATAAGGCATTGACCAAAGTAAATAAACTCAATGACTTAGAAGAACGCTTAGTATCACCAAGGATTGCATTCTCACAATTAAGAGATCTCTCATTTGAAGGACAACTAGGCATTATCCACAATTTTACAACTGCCCAAAAAATGATTATGAAAATTGTTACAAAGCAATCGCTCCATGTGAGAGCCAAAATCCAATAGAATTGTATCAAGATACTTGCAGTGAAGAATTAAACTTTCCAACATTGTTTTATGGCCACAAAAGAAAGATGGTGATGAGCAACTAGCTCCCATAACAAAAAATTGCTGAAAGGGAAGTCTTACATTACAAACACAAAATTTTCCAGCACATATCCAGCATCTTCTACAAAACAATCAAAATATTGATACATCAAACACTGTCAATATTGATACGCTTGCGAAAACGTGCAGTGAAATACCAGCCAACATTGAGTGCAGTAATTGTTTCTCAAGACACAAACATAGAGTAAATATTGCATTCAAAAATAGGATATCAAGACTTTCCAAACATTCGAACGTCTCCATATTACAAACAACACCTTAAACCAAACGTGTTTGCAATGATGCATCAACTCGGCTAAAATGTCTGTTAAAAACTTACAACAAACTACTATCCAAATTTTAAAACTACAAAATAATTTATCACAACAATATAAAAAACACTTTAAAATAATCCTAAAATTTTAGGATTCATGTTATTATGACATGGCAAGGCCTTTGGGGTAAAATACCACATCGTTTTTGTTTTCTTACGTAATAGATTGTTGGTGACTATTCTCTCCATTTTTCTGTCTCATTAAAAAGTAAAATAGTCATATATTTCTTTTTATTTGTGCTGATTTTGCCTATGTGTCAGGTGTTAGGCCCGCACTTGCCACGTGGCAGTGTCAGATTGTTTTAATTTTTTTAGTTTTAATTCTGCCTGCGCTTGCCACATGGCAACGTCGGATTGGTCTAAAAAAGGTCCAACAATCCATTACACAACAATTCGGAAGGGAATGGGCTAGGCCTAAAAAAATTCCGGAGGGGCCGAGCCTAAAAAATTTTGGAAAGCTGAACCGGGCATTATGGCCTGTGCCCGACTGGCCCATTCCATAGTACAATATGTGCATTTAAACATCCATCATTAGTCAATAACAAGCTATGCACCTTGTGGAAGGTTGTTATTGGTTGTCCACCCACATATGGCTAAAAGCATGGAGTGGTGGTACAAAAAAAGAATCCATTTTTCATTGTACCTTTTGGTAGTACATTTCAAATTTTGGCGATTTTATTACTCATAATTTGTATTGAGTCCACATTAAAAATGACATAACTTTTTAGTGGTAAGTCCAATTTTAGCACAGTCTAGTGCATTAGAAAGCGCTTGAGGAGCGCTTTCCAATTATCATTAGATGACATACTTCCGAGCTACGGTTAAAAAGTTATGGCAAGTCAAAAGTATGGGGATTTTATTGATCATAATTTTTTGTGTCCACATTAAAAATGACAGAACTTTTTAGTGGTAATTCCAATTTTAGCGGAGTTTGATGCGTTAGGAAGCGCTTGACAAGTTCTTTCCAATGATATGTTACATGACATACTTTCAACATACAATTGCAAAGTTATGACAAAAGTGCTTTCAAATGTACTAGTTAAAAATAGTGTATAATAATACAAAAGTGCATTTCTACCCATAAAAGGTAGTGTCCTTGAAAGTCCATGTTGTACCACCAAACCATGCTTTTACCCATATGCACATTCCTTCAAAATTTCATGCGTTGTAAGTTGTGTGAAAACCTTTTATTGGATATCCACGTTAGAATTGTGCTAACAAGGGTTACAAAAAATTATTGTTCTAAATTTACATGAACATTTTGCCTTTGGAGGTGCCTCTTGTTGGTTTCACACGTGTGGATTGTCCACAACATGTACTTGTGATCTCCTAAGGTGTGTAGATACACCAAGATCAAGACTAGATTGAGATTCAAGATCAATCTTAGATCCTATGGCAAAAACACACTACTACATGCATTCAATCACTTCCAACTCTCACTCACACATGTGCGAAGTGTTGCAAAAGTAATCTAAGTAAAAACAAGCTCCTCTTCTCGAGTAGAGAGAGAAAATCATCAATAGCTTTCGGGTAGAAAGAGAAAGCTAGAAAATCACTTACACTCAAAATCCACTCAATCTCAAAATCAATTAGATCCAAATGAGGAGTACAATAATACTAGTAGATCCATGAGCTACCACTATGCTTAACTATGATTGGACCACACTTTGCCACCTCTTAATCCTATTGGACCATTGATCCATGCACCTGTAAATTCTATTGGACCATTTTCAAGCAAACCTCAAATTCTATTGGACCACTCATGGTTCCACCTCTAAATCCTATTGGACCTCTTAAACTTCATCAAACAAAGGCATTACACTTGTCTACACTCTAATTGGCATGAGTCTGGCCTCCTACTCTTTTTTGGCTCAATAGTGGCATTACAAGTGGAAATGGATAATTTGCCATCTATGCCAAATTTGACACTATCAACATCCTACACCTAAATGCTTGACTATGAAATTCTATGAGACCCCTATATCAAACATTTTGATTTACTTTACAATTCTCCACATGTGGGAACATCCTCCACAATGTGAGATTCACTTACAAACTTCTATCATAAAAAATACCAAGCTAGATTTTTGCCAATTTCTCACACTCCTCCTCGAAAAATAGCTTGGAAAGGTACTAGATCACTTGAGAAGTTAGTAAATCTTTTTGAGTGGATCCTTTGGTATGCAGAAGAAGTGAAGATCAGCCAAGGGATCCATCATAGTAGCACCCTCACCATATCCATGATAAGATCTCTTTGGTAGAGATCTCTTGCCAATGCCTTTGAAGAGTGCTCCACCAATATGCCACTATGATCATGGGCTTCCTCCATGCTTGATGAGGATATTTGCTTTGAAAGTTCCAGTTGCATGACAGATGCACCATAAACAAAGAAATATGAGGCTTCCAAGCCTCGTAAGGATCATGGAGATCAAGATCATAAGATGTGAAACAAGATTATTATCAAGATTATGCTTTCTAGCTTGACTAGTCCACATACAATGAACTATATCCATGATGGATCTAATCTTGATATCAAAGACTACCTTGATCTTTTTTAGGCTAGTTAGTCTCTCAAGGATGTAAGTGTCCACTTTGGATGCTTCACTTAATCTCAAGAGGAGTTTACAATTTGCCTCAAAACATGTGAAAACATGATTTTCAAAAAAGTGAGTACCGAGCTCAATCTTGTTCTTACTAGAACCAAGAGCATACTTTTGACAATACAATATCTTGCTTTCAAAAAGTATTGGAAACATATCTAAGTCAATAATGACAAGAAACATGTCCATACCATAAGCATCATACAAAACTAGTATATCTTTTCTTGAACTTTGAGATCCAAAAAATTCAATGAAGCAAGATAGCATTTCAAGCAAAGGAAGAGAAGCATATATGAATGTGTTGTAGTAGAAACAACATGAAAGATGCCCCTCTTTGCCATGTAAGTGAGCCATAAAGACTCAACCATGCATCTTGAAGATCTTCTTGAAATCATATGAAGAAGAAACTCCTCACACCTTGGCCCCATCATAACTTGAATACCTTCAAAAAAGATAACTTGTGATGCTTCTTGAGAAACCTTGATCTCGGCCACTTCCAATATTGAATCTTCATGCAACATAACATCTCTATTCACAATCACTTTTGAAATAGAGAGTGTAAAGACACTAAAGGCCTCCTTGATGGATAAGTATCCAATCATGATCCATGAGCTTGGATCATCCTCCTTCCTTGTTTCCAAGGGAGCATGTGCAAAGCAATCACTACCAAGTTCACTAAGGTGATCAACCTTAGGCTTCATCTTGAATAAAACTTCATATGGTGCTATTCCTTCAAGAGCTCCAATACTCCTCAAAGCTTTGATCTTCAATGAGAATTTCTTCTCAACATATGCTTTGAATAATAAGAAATAATCATACGCGATAATACTTGAAGAGAGAAGATATGTGCATCTTGTGTGATCATCCTCCTTTGAAATATTGGACATATAAAAAAAATCAAGAGATCCATCCTTCTTGATCACACAATTGTCAATATTCAAATTGACATCAAAGCCACTATCAAGAAGTTGGCCAACACTTAAGATGTTCTTTGTAAGCTTTGGGACAAAAAGAACACTGCTGAGAAAGAGATATTTAGAAGATGCAAGCTTCAAGGGAATAATCTCTACTCCTTTAATATTGCACTCATGCTTACTTGCAATGTATATGGTCTTCTTGACTCCATCATAAGGCATAATAGATGAAAAAAATTTCTTGGAGCCACACATATGTGAAGATGCTCCATGATCAATATACCATGAGTCATCCTTGTTGAAGGTGGAAGAGGAGAAGCTTGATGCCATAAGAGAGCCTTCTTCATCACTTGCAATATAGTCTTCTTTCTCATTGATGATGCTAGCTTGATTGAGTTGATTCTTCTTCTTGAAGCATTTGGTGGCATAATAGCCTTTATTGCCACAATAAAAGCACTTGATCTTCTTCTTCTTGAGATTTGAAGTAGAAGCATGAGAGGTATCCTCCTCCTCCTCTCCATCTTGGTCTTTAGCTTTGTCATTAGAGAAGTGATGGTGTTGCTTCCTACTCCTCTCTTTGTGCTTGGCAAATAGAGCTTTTCCATCATCATGATTGAGTGATAGCTTGTCCATCCTCAAGAGTTTGTACTCTTGTCTTGATTCTTCATAAATAAGCACACTTTGAAGGGCCTCCAAACTTGGTAGCTCCTCCTTAATGGCATAGGATTGGACAAGGTTGTCATATTCATCACTCAAGCCATTGAGAATGACTTGGACTAGCTCACTTTGATTGATTGAGTCACCAATACATGCAAGATCCCTATGAATATACTTGACTCTCAAAACATAATTAGATGCACTCTAATCACTCTTTTGACTACTTTGGAAGATTTGATTTCTAAGAGTGAGGAGCCTAGAGGTGTTCTTAGCCTCATAGATGGACTTCAGACAATCCCAAGCTTCCTTGGATGTAGAACAATCACCAATCTCCCTCAATATCTCATTAGAGACATTCATGTTAATGTAATGGAGAGCCATCCTAGCTCTCTTCTTGTATTTTTGTACTTCTTGAAAGACTTGAGGCTCCTCCTCAATCCCAAGTACAATGTCCATCACATCTTGGAGTATCAAGATGGACTCCATCCTCAACTTCCATATTGAATAATTGGAACAAGTATGAACTCATTGAAGTCATGTAAAGTGGAGATAAATAAAAGTGATGAAAAAAAATGTTGTTTCTCTCTCCTATAGGATCCAATAATGGTGTGCTACCATCTCCTATGCAAGATCTTGCAACAAACTGTGAGATGATTCTCACTAGCTATCTCAATTTCTCCAAAACTAGATCGACTTCACATCAAATGGAGTATGGGCAACGTTAGGATCAAACACTCTTAGCACGTGTGAAATACACTAAGAAACCAAATTTGACTCAAATACAATGATATTGCCATGAAACAGAATGGCTAAGATCTCAAAACAGTGCCTAGATCACATACAGACGAGATTGGTAAGCATTCAACTGTGATTTTGGATCAAACAAGCAATCTCTTGACCAAACCAAATGTTTCCACTCAAAACTAGGTGCCCTACCTAACCCTATTCAAAAGCTTATAACTTTTAATTGGCACAACCAAATGGAATGATACTGACTGCATCAAAAACTAGACAAAAATAGCTTCAAAACAAGCTATCTAGCAAGATTTTTGGTTCAAACATGAAAGAGAACTCCCAAACTGAAATTGGTTGTTCCTCACACGTGTCTGAGCACCTGAATTCGTATAGTACCAGGTCAGAACCAATCAATGCCCTACTGATCTCTTTTGATCCAAAATTGGACAAGATAGCTATGAAAATGGATCTTGACAATTTCTAGCTCAAGATTGATGAATAGTTTTCACTTAAATGGATCAAAATGCATGGTAGCCTTAGGTAGGCTCTGATACCATGTTGATTTCATATGTGTGGATTGTCCACAACATGTACTTGTGATCTCCTAAGGTGTGTAGATGCACCAAGATCAAGACTAGATTGAGATTCAAGATCAATCTTAGATCCTATGGCAAAAACACACTACTACATGCATTCAATCATTTCCAACTCTCACTCACACATATGGGAAGTGTTCCAAAAGTAATCTAAGTAAAAACAAAGCTGCTCTCCTCCAGTAGAGAGAGAAAGCTAGAAAATCACTTACACTCAAAATCCACTCAATCTCAAAATCAATTAGATCCAAATGAGGAGTACAATGATACAAGTATATCCATGAGCTACCACTGTGCTTAACTATGATTGGACCACACTTTGCCACCTCTTAATCCTATTGGACCATTGATCCATGCACCTCTAAATTCTATTGGACCATTTTCAAGCAAACCTCAAATTCTATTGGACCACTCATGGTTCCACCTCTAAATCCTATTGGACCTCTTAAACTTCATCATACAAAAGCATTACACTTGTCTAAACTCTAATTGGCATGAGTTTGGCCTCCTACTCTTTTTTGGCTCAATAGTGGCATTACAAGTGGAAATGGATAATTTGCCATCTATGCCAAATTTGACCCTATCAACATCCTACACCTAAATGCTTGACTATGAAATTATATGAGACCCCTATATCAAACATTTTGATTCACTTTACAATTCTCCACACGTGGGAACATCCTCCACACATGTGAGATTCACTTACAAACTTCTATCATAAAAAATACCAAGCTAGATTTTTGCCAATTTCTCACACTCCAAAATACAAAACATAAGCTAGCACTTGCATTAAGTGTCAATGATTAAGTACATTTGAAATAAAAGTCTTCTAGTTGAAGGTTGTCTCGATTATTACCCGCCTGCCCCTCACAAAAAACATAACTTGAAATTCACAATTGTATGCAATAGGCATCTTCTAATTTATTTAGTGCCTATCTTGAAGCTTGAGATGAACTAGCAATGGTGGTGTGCAAAATCTAAGGTTTACGTGTTCACTACACCCTTCTTGAAAGAATATCCATCACATGGTACAAGGCACATACACTATGAAATTTAAACTTTAAACATTAAATCGAACATAACAAGAGGATTGATGAGAATCACAATAGATCTGTAGTCTTCAATTAGCAAAAAAAAACTCATCAATTTATCATTGTCTTAGGTGCCTATTGAGTTTAATATTGCGGTTGTTTTAGATCTGATTGTAGTAAGGTACACTATGAATGCGATGGATGGCATTGTTTCAACTACTTGGTAGATGCTACCCACCATCATCAATTATGTTCTCATTACTGTCCTTCAACCATTGTACCTAAGTACGATGTAGTGTACATCCCATCCCCTTGTGCCAATAATATTTCTTGCCTTTTTTCTCTCTCGTCTTGAATATTTTTTTTCTTTGCCACTCATATTTCCATGCTTTTCATACAAATCACTGAAATCCATGACATTCTCATTAGCCTATTGCAAAATTCTGCAATTTTGTAAAGCAATGCCTCCAAATGTCCTTCTGTAGCACCCACACAAAAAATTATACGACATATTACAATATTTTTTAACCAAGTTTGTGGGTTTTTATTAAATCCCGAAAATTCTGCCCCTCATTCCATTGTACATTCTTGCTCTCTCTCTCTCTCTCTCTCTCTCTCTCTCTCTCTCTCTCTCTCTCTCTCTCTCTCTCTCTCTCTCTCTCTCTCTCTCTCTCTCTCTCTCTCTCTCTCTCTCTCTCTCTCTTGCACACACACACACACACACACACACACACAATTATAAGTGTGAGAAAGAGGGGAATAGCTAGAATTCTTCGGTAACTTGGAGAGTAAGCCACTTCTAGAATTCATCATGAAAGGACAAGTGGCTTGAGATAGAAGGTTGTAGAAGACCTAATTTTGGGCATCTTGAAAAAACAAAAAAAGGAGTCTAACTAGTCACGTTAGGGCACTTTTTGGATTCAGAGAGGGCCCTTTTCTTTCCTAAACAAGTTTGCTAATCATAATAGTTTTTTTGCTAATCAGTCCTATGTGACACCTGTACCTTGGGTTACCACATAGGGTGATCAAGAGTTAAGAGTTGAATGTAGTCCCATTTCTGTTGGAGTACATGATTACTTTGTAGGGCAAAACTAGAACTAAGAGTACTTTGTTGACTTTTAACTCAAATGGGACTATAGGAATGACATAAAGCTAAAGGTATCATTAAATTTCAAATTTTATATTTCAAATGTATATTATTTCAATTGTAGGCTTCAAACACATCTATGTCACCTTCACTTTTCCAAAATACCAAACATGTTTATTTTACTTTTCAAACATCAAACATTTCTATTTCACTTTTCAAACATCAAACATGTGTACTTCACTCTTCACTTTTCATAAAATAAACATCTAGCCATTGGATTGCTTCAGAATTTTCCATATGATTTGTGTTGATAGTCAACCCTCAAATTCTTGATGAGAATGGCAACCAAGTATCATATGCATGTAAACTAAGATCTATAATATCTTACGACCATGGCTGCATGGGTATAGACATGACATGAACTCTTGGAGGTTAGAAAATAGATGAAATACTGATCTTTGGATAGTTACTGGTGATTTGTATCCACCGAATCCAAATTTACATAGTTTAGTAAGATTTTGTTAAAGATGGAAATCAAGGGCATTTATGACAATAGAAAATTTTAAAATTCTTTGGAAAAAATACAAAAACAAGGTCTATAATGACATGCAATTTTTCCTCCATATGCACAAATTGCATCTATAGAAGAAGATGGCAATTCTATGGTGCTCTCACATTTGATCATTGTTGAAAAATTCTGAATTTAGGACCAAGAATGGATCTACAATCGATTTACAAGAGGTGTTGGATGCTAGTTAGATTGATCATCCACAAATCTAATGTTTAGATCTTGATCTAGATCAATTTTATGCACTTAACTAGTAACAACATGATGTAAATTGATCAAACTAATGGATGAGCAGCCTCACACATGTCAAAGCCTATCTCTGTACAAAAAGTGGACAAAGAGTAAAGTAAATTACCTATGGATAGCATTCATTGCAAAAGATCATAGCACAAATAGTGAAAATAACATGGATTTGCCACAAAATCAAGATCTCTCATCAAATTTAATATTCACAATAATGATCTATTTATAGATCAAGTACATTTCAACTTGATATGTTGATTCAGCATGTTGTGGGAAATGCCACATCACTTCAGATCCACAAATCACTACTAGATAAGCACCCACCTCTTTGTTTTCTAACTTGATGCCATTGCCTCACCATGATTTTCTTTGATTTGAAGTAATTTTTGTAACTTTTAGGAACTTACAAAATAAACTCCCATGATAAGCTATTGACATTTTCCATATATGTACACACGTGAGAACAACCTCTCACACATGGGAACTGATAAATTTTACAGTTTTTAGGACAATAATGATTGTACTTTACAATCATAGAGAGTTATTGGTTGCTTAATCAATGAATCTATCAAGTTCTACACATTAGATCTTGATCTAGATTCACTACACTTGGATTTAAGCAAGAGCAATGGATCAACACATCATTTTTTAGTGAGAGCGGCTTCACACGTGTGGAGTACTGTCCACTGTACGGCCTGCACCTGAAACAACAAGTACAATGATACTAGATAGCAATCATGCATAAAAATCACAAGACAAATGACTAGAAATCTCACAAAAGTGTAGAGTGCAAAAGTCTCATTAATTTTCTTAGCAAAATGATGATCCTTTTATGGATCAAGTACATCCATGAGTCTGGTACAGTCCAGCAGGCCTTCACACGTGTGAAGAGTGCCACATCACTCATATCTATCCATTTGATCCATCCTTGATCCTTATCCAATAGTTGACCTTCTAGAATATGACTAAAATCCAAAAAGCTAGTCTCCTAGAATATAGGAATATTCCCTACAAAATAGGATCTAAGGAAAATGGTCAACTCTTATCTTCTAGTACTCTATACACACATGTGAACATCCACTTGCCATGTGGGAGCATTTACTCATGCACATGCAAGGAAAAGCTAATTTGTAGGTGACTAGTCAACTTGACTAAAAACTAGTCATTTCATGTTCACACTAACTAGAATGATACAAAATCAATTTGGATATATACAAACATGAAAAGTACATCCTTTCACACATGGGAACATGCTCCACACGTGTGAAATCATATCATCAACATATTCTAATGTTTGATCAATATTTACATGAACCAATGTCAAGTGAGAAGTGACAATTTTCAACACTCCTCCTCACTTCTAACTTGGCAAATCTAGTGTACATCTATCTACAATTCCAAGAGCATATCTTAACTTAAAAAATGGATCTTTGGACAATGGTTTGGTTAAGATATCAGCTATGCATTCGGATGATGGTACATGATGTAGTTGCACTTCCTTGGATTGTACCTTCTCCCTCACAAAGTGGTGAGCTATCTCAATATGCTTTGTTCTAGCATGGAAGATAGGATTTGAAGCAATTTGTTGAGAAGCTTGATTGTCACAAAATATGTAAGGGATCTCCTCGGCCTCTAGCACATGTAGTTCCATCAAGAGTCTTCTTAGCCATAAGAGCTCTTTGGTTGTTGAAGTCAATGCCTTGTACTCGGCTTCACAAGAAGATAGTGAGATTGTATCTTGCTTTTTGGAAAGCCAAGATATCACTCCTCCACAAAGAAATGTTGCAAATGCACTAATGGACTTCCTATCCATCTTGTCACCTGCAAAATCTGAATCCGAGTAGGCTCTCAAGTGCAAGTTAGATCCTTCATAAAGTATACCAAAAAATCTAGTACTAGAAACATATCTAAGTACTCTCTTGGCACTTTTCCAATGATGAATTAAAGGAGCTTGCATACTTTGACTCAACTTGCTTACACAAAAACTTAAGTCAGGTCTAGTGATGGTTAAATAGATTAGAGAGCCTATAAGCTTCCTAAAGAGAGTGATGTCCTCAAAGGATGCTTCATCACCTTCATTAGTTGCTTTCACAACATGCTCCATAGGGGTGTCAATCCCCTTACAATCTTTCATACCAAATCTTTCAAGAATGGAAGTAGCATACTTAGATTGACTTATGAAAGTACAATTGCTACTTCTAGACACTTCTATCCCAAGTATAAACTTTAGGAAGCCTAGATCTACCATCTTGAACTCACTAGATAAGTCAACTTTTACTTTGCCTATGCCATCATCATCATTTCCTGTCATAATGATGTCATCAACATAAAGAACCAAAATGATGATCTTTCCTTCATTACATTTGAAATATAAAGAAGGTTCATAAGCACTTAGTACAAAGCCAAGGGAATAGAGAAAATCATGCAACCTAGAGTACCAAGCTCTAGGTGCTTGCTTCAAGCCATATAGGCTCTTCCTTAAGTAGCACACCTTTTGCTCCTCACCAATCTTGATGAAGCCCTCGGGTTGCATCATGTAGATTTCCTCTTCTAAGAAGCCATTCAAGAAGGCATTTGTCACATCCATTTGGTAGAGATCCCATTTGAACAAAGTAGCAATGCAAATGATTAATCTAATAGTTACAAGCTTAGCTACAGGTGCAAATGTTTCTTCATAATCCAATCCTTTTATTTGAAGAAATCCCTTAGCAACAAGCCTAGCTTTGTATTTACTAATAGATCCATCTTGATTGTACTTAATTCTATAAATCCACTTACATGCAAGTGGTTTCTTTCCTCTTGGAAGATTTACAAGATTCCAAGTATGATTTTCTTCTAATGCATCATACTCTACTTGCATTGCATCTCTCCAAACTTTAGATTTACATGCTTCTTCAAAAGATGATGGTTCTTCAATCAATGTAGCTAAAAAAGAGTAAGAGGTAGAAGATGTAGAGCCTTCCTTTTGCTTTCCCTTGTCCACATAGGTAAGCCTTGAGGGCTCGGCCTTGCTCCTTGATGATCTTCTTGGCCCCTTTTGACTTGGATCCAAATCTCCATCCTCGGGTTTGTCATGATCCTCCTCGGGTTTGTCAAGATCCTCCTCGGATTTGTCAAGATCTTCAATGCACAATGGGTTAGATCCATTTGACAAGCTCTTAGCAAATTGTGACTCATCAAAAAGTACATCCTTGCTTACCTTTACTTTCTTGGATGTAGGATCATATATCCTATATCCCTTGCTATTTTCTCCATAGCCAACAAAGATTCCTTTGAAGGAGGTAGCATCTTCTTTCCTTCTAGTCTCCAAAGGAATGTGTACATAACAAGTACATCCAAAGATCTTAAAATATTTTACATTGGGTTTCTTATCAAACAAGGCTTGATAAGGTGAGATCCCATCTATAGCACTACTAGGAAGTCTATTACACAAATAATTAGCACATGTTATGGCTTCTCCCCAAAATGAGATGGGAAGTGATGCATCAAGCCTCAAGGACTTTGCACACTCACATAGACTCCTATTTTTCCTCTCGGCCACCCCATTTTGTTGAGGGGTGTAGGAACAAGTGTATTGTAACTTAATACCATTGATCTCACAAAAGTCTTTCATTTTATTGGAGGTGTACTCTCCTCCATTATCACATCTTAGTGCTTTGATAGAAGTACTAAGTTGTTTCTCTACTAGAGACTTGAACTTAATGAAAGCTTCATAAACAAGATTTTTCTTTGATAGTAACTCAATCCATGTGAATCTAGTACAATCATCTATAAAAGTTACATACATCAAGGCACCTCCATTACTTGCATGTGAAAAACTATGTACATCAGAATGTATGAGATCCAAGGGAGAGAGAGATCTTGATGAAGATTTCTTGTAAGAAGATTTGTGTGACTTTGCAAGGCCACATGCCTCACACATTTTTCCACACTTCTTGAAAGCTCTTGGTAGGCCGAGAGCTAGTTCCTTGCTTGCCATTGACTCCATAGATTGAAGATTAGGATGGCCTAATCTCTTATGCCAAAGCTCCACTTGAGTTAGCTCCTCCCTAGCCAAGTTCACACTTTCACTTGCAACATTAGCATCCAACTTGAAAAGTCTACCTTGCTTAATGCCACTAGCTATGCACTTATCATTTTTCAAGATGGAACAAACTCCATTCTTGAAATGTACATCTAGTCCATTGTCCATTAATTGTCCTACACTAAGCAAGTTTCTTGAAATGGTAGGAACATACAAAACATTATCTAGATCTATCCTTTTAGATGTGCCTAAACAAAGAGGTATAGATCCTATGCCATCTATCTTGCATGCTTGATCACTAGCAGTGTATATTGACTTCTTAGAGTCATTACAAGATAGAAGAGTAGAAAAATAATGCTTGTTAAAGGACATGTGGGAACTAGCCCCACTATCTATCCACCATGTGTCTTGACTTGAAGTTGGTGTAGATGCAACCATTAAGGATGTGTTGAATCCATCCTCATATTCTTCCTCTTGAGCAATGTTCCCTTGATCTCCTTTGGCTTGTTGATTCTTCTTCAAGTAGCATTCTGAGGCAAAGTGTCCTTTCTTTCCACAAAAGAAACACTTTAGTTTTGCCTTGTTCTTCACTTTGCCTTTGGAGGTAGATCCTCCATTCTTCATCTCGGCCTCCTTGCCTTGATTTTTCTTGAATGGATTTTGCTTTTTCTTGCCTTTAGATGTAAAGTTAGCTTTCTCCTCTCCTCCATTAAGTGACATGCTATCCATTCTTGTCTTGAGGTGTAGAAGCCTACTCTCCTCGGCCACAAGAACATTGTGCAACTTTTCAATGGATGGAAGAGAGTCTTGAATGGCAAATGATTGGACTAAGTTGGTAAACTCATCACTTAGACCATTCAAAATGATTTGTACTAGTTCTTGATCTTGGATCTTCTCTCCTATTGCACTTAACTCCTTGTTAAGAGATTTGATCCTAAGAACATACTCTTGTCCACTCTCTCCACTTCCTTTCATGCTTTGGAAAACTTGATTTCTTAGCATGAGGATTCTTGAAGTATTGTTGGATTCATAAATGCTCTTTAATGAATCCCAAGCCTCTTTGGATGAGGTACAAGAAGACACCTCTTTCAAGAGGTCATTGCATACATTTAACTTTATGCAATGTAGAGCTAATCTTGCTCTCTTCTTGTATTTGGCTTGTTCTTGGGGAGTTTGAGGCTCTTCCTCTACTCCTTGAACTATGTCATATAGATCATGGATCACTAGGAGTGATTCCATTCTCACTTTCCAAATGGAATAATTTGTGGAAGTGAGTCTCTCACTTGGTTCCATCAAATATCCACCCATGGATGACATTTTAGAATGAATGCTCTTTTAAAAATCACAAAGATTTTTGAATTTTAAAAGATCTATGAAGTGGCCTAAAGCTTACTAGAATGCCTATAGGCTTGTCTCTATCAAACTAACACACAAGCTTGAATGATACTCAAAGATCTTACCAAAAATTTCTAGCTTTCACTCTCACAAAAAAAAATTGCTTTACACTTTTCTTAGAGATTTCACTTCAACTAAGGATCTGAACAAATCAGCCTCTTAGATCTGATCTTAGACTCTAAAAAGAAATGCTTCAATGATCCAAAACACTATTTGGTCATAGGCATTAGTTAGAATGAATCTAGATCAATACTATGCTTCAAAAAGCACCAAAAATGAACTAGTATTGTGATTTTGGGACCAAAAAACACAAAGTAACTTGAATTGAAAGTTGCTGTACGGTTTCACACGTGTGAAAAGTACATACACAGCCTCCAAGTCGTTTTGATCCAAATGATTACAAGCTATCACTCTAGAAGAACTCGCCCTCACTAGTATTGGCCAAAAAACAAATTTTGCCAATGATCTTTACAAGATTTATGATTCAATGATCACTCTCTTACTTAGCTCTGATACCATGATAAATTTTACAGTTTTTAGGACAATAATGATTGTACTTTACAATCATAGAGAGTTATTGGTTGCTTAATCAATGAATCTATCAAGTTCTACACATTAGATCTTGATCTAGATTCACTACACTTGGATTTAAGCAAGAGCAATGGATCAACACATCATTTTTTAGTGAGAGCGGCTTCACACGTGTGGAGTACTGTCCACTGTACGGCCTGCACCTGAAACAACAAGTACAATGATACTAGATAGCAATCATGCATAAAAATCACAAGACAAATGACTAGAAATCTCACAAAAGTGTAGAGTGCAAAAGTCTCATTAATTTTCTTAGCAAAATGATGATCCTTTTATGGATCAAGTACATCCATGAGTCTGGTACAGTCCAGCAGGCCTTCACACGTGTGAAGAGTGCCACATCACTCATATCTATCCATTTGATCCATCCTTGATCCTTATCCAATAGTTGACCTTCTAGAATATGACTAAAATCCAAAAAGCTAGTCTCCTAGAATATAGGAATATTCCCTACAAAATAGGATCTAAGGAAAATGGTCAACTCTTATCTTCTAGTACTCTATACACACATGTGAACATCCACTTGCCATGTGGGAGCATTTACTCATGCACATGCAAGGAAAAGCTAATTTGTAGGTGACTAGTCAACTTGACTAAAAACTAGTCATTTCATGTTCACACTAACTAGAATGATACAAAATCAATTTGGATATATACAAACATGAAAAGTACATCCTTTCACACATGGGAACATGCTCCACACGTGTGAAATCATATCATCAACATATTCTAATGTTTGATCAATATTTACATGAACCAATGTCAAGTGAGAAGTGACAATTTTCAACAGGAACCAGCAACTAATCACATGGGAATGCTTGATCAAATAGTAAAATGGTGCCAAATGGCAATATCCTACTTGACTAGCGTTTCACTAGTGTCAATCAAGCTTTTTCTATCTAACTAAAAATAAATGCATTTAATACTATCATCCACATGTGGGAATAGTCTCCACACATGTGGTTTCAAGGTATGTACAAATAATCATAGATCAAAAGCTAGAATTTGACAATTTCAACATTCTTCCTCAAAATCTAGCTTCGCAAATCTAGAATAAATATATCTACAACACCAAGTGCATATCTCAACTTCATAAATGAGTCCTTTGGCAACAGTTCAATCAAAATATCAGCAACACATTCAAATGATGATACATGAAGAAGCTTGATCTCCTTGGCTTGCACCTTCTCATTTACAATATGGTGTGCAATCTCGATATGCTTAGTTCAAGCATGGAAGATAGGATTGGTTGCAAGTTGTTGAGAGGCTTGATTATCACAATAAATGCATGGAATCTCCTTGGCCTTGGAAATTCTTTTATCCAAAAAAGGATAGTAGTACATGGCCTATTTTTTCAGGTTAAAGAACATGTGACATGTCCAATCATTATATACTTGGATAACAATAATTGATCTAGAAACTATAAGACAGCAAACGTTTAGTCATGGAAAATAACTCCAACCCAAAATGTGTAAGCCTTGTATTTCAAAGTTGTTTTAGTCAGTTACTGAGATTCTGATGTAAATTTTATATCTTCCTAACATGCCTATTATGACACAAACTTTATACAGACTTGGCATGATGTGGCCATACTTGGCATGATGTCGTTCATGGTTGATGACTACCCATGGACCATGAATGTCACAATGACCTAATGTATCCAATCTCTACCCTCAAATTGTATAAAGCACAATTGGAAAAGGTGCATGGCAAATGAATCATTAGAGCATAATACTTTTAAAATGTAGGAAAAAAATATCAGATAAGCAAAAAAAATGAATGTAAAATCATATCATCTTTGAGTACTTTATTCAATGGATAGGTCACTCAGAAGAATATTTTATTTAGGAGATATTTGAAAGTCTCAAAAAATGTTCATAAGTGGAGAATTATGTTGAGATCTTAATTAAGAAGCTCTACCCACAAGTCAAGGGACCTTAGGCAATAGTCATTATAGTCGAATGTCATTGTATATGGTGTTTTAGGGATTTGACTGATCAAAGCAAAAGTCGACTTATGATATTTGACTTCAGAAATGAAATCAAAGTGTGGGATAATTAAGAATACAAGATAGGGGGTGATTTTCCATTCCTATTTCACAATCTGTCTTTGTTTTAAGTGTAAAGGACTGTTTTGCACCTCCAGGCTCCTGCCAATCTTTTTTGTTTGCTCAAATTTTTCATGGAATAGCTCTTCAATCAATCTGACTTCCTAAGTTCTAGTGTCATAGTTACATGATATTAACCTTTTTACTTTGCATGACAACCTCATTACTTGTTACTTAAGGTTGAAAGAGTGTTGTGCAAGACTATTGTGTGTCAATGAATAGCTCAAAAATGTCTTGACTTGGTAGTTTATTTTAAGCTTCAATGTAGGCTTTCATTTATTTTAAGTTTTATGTCTGACAATTCTATGATTATTGACTTTATTTTTTGACTCTATGGCAATGGTGTTGTCCTAAAAGATTATTTTAGTTATTGATATCACCCACGAGTTGGAGAAAGTAATAGACCATGTCTATTATTTAGATAAAGTTAAAGAAACTTAAGGTTTCCACTTGCAAAGCATCATTAGCTTACGTGCCGCAAATCGCAATATATCGCAAATGCAACCGCATCGTGACATATATGAGTGAGGACAACGAAGTCTCATAGACCGTAGATTGCAATAAATTGTAGACTGCAACTTCCAGCAAATAGATGAAGGCAATAGTAGGGAACCGCAAGTCAATTCCTAGGGTCCACAAACGACGACCAAAGGCCAACCACAATGATCTCAGCTATAGTTGTAAAAGCACGACCCTGGAGTCGGCACACTTTACGACCCACAATCAACTAAGTACCAAGGCAACAAACTGACACCACAGATGAAGCTGACAAAAAACTAAATGCCACGACGTGGTAGGTTTAGTAGTTCTTATGATCATTCACTTACATTAAAGACCACCTCATTCCTCTGTTCATATGATGACTCTTGAGAGAGCAATAAGCGAGATCAAGGAAGAAATGAAAGCACGAGAGCACTATGATGACAGACAAGAATCTGATCAAGCTCTATACAGCAGTAAGGATCAATGCAGAAAGAGACCTCATTTTTAAGAGGGAGTCATTCCAAAGATCAGATCGCAAACAATAGAGACAGACCGACAAAGAAGGAAGATCGAAGGCACCTATTCAACACAGACCGCAAGGTGGTGAAAAGAAATCTTGTGCTAGATGCAGACGCGACGGACATACCATCGACACATGTTGGTTAAATCCAAACATCCAATGTGTGCATTGTCAGAAAAAGAGTCACTCCACACTGCTATCAAAACCCAAGAAACTAGAGACACTAAACAGGAAGGAGCCCTCTGATAGCTCGTCTTGTGTAGAGAAACCGGAATCCTCAAGGACAGCTCTGAGGAGAGAGCAAAAATTAATCCATCTGTCTACTTATGCACATATGTGTGTGTTACTTTGCAAACCGACATTCAAGAAGTTGTTCTTGATTCAAGTGCTACGTCACATTTTGTAACAACAAGACACATGATAGCTGACTTTCAACAAACGGATTCATCCAGATACATCACACTGGGAGATGGATCGCAACATCAAGTGAATGGAACTAGCGCATTATGGCTACACACCAATGGTATAGATAAAAGACTTGATGATGTCTTATATATACCTAGGTTGCAAAAGGACCTTCTATCTATAGCAAGGATAACAGATGTCTGGAGGCGTGTGATACTCAGAGATGAAATATGCAATGTGATTGATGCCAGCACTAGCACTCTCATCACACAAGGGAGATGCAAGGGCAACCTATATCATCTGAAGATACACCTACCGATACAACAAGCTCATCAAACCCATGAGTCAATTGACTTCCTATGGCATAAAAGACTATGTCACATGAACCCAATGGCGCTATACAAGGCAAGTTAGAATGGTATATTCACAGGGGTAAGTGTTAAAGATGCAAATTCCATACCCTGTGATGCATGCAACAAAGGTAAGAAATCACGAACACCCTTCACCAAGGATTCGTTCAAAGCAACAGAGATCCTAGAACTAATACACTTAGACATCTGTGAACCTTTTGATGTGCTCTCTATGAGAGGCTCACGAAACCACATCATCTTTATCGATGACTTCAGCAAGTTTGTTGCCATATATTTTATTCACAACAAGTACGAAGCTCTTAATAAGTTTATAGAATATGTAAACTGGACTAAAAAATGGACTGAAAGAAAAGTCAAACAGATTCAACTGACAAAGGGGGAGAATACATCTCTAACCACTTTGCTGATTTCTACAACAGTCGTGATATCCTTCATAGGAAGACTACAGCCTATACACCACAACATAGTGGTGTAGCAGAAAGAAATAATAGAACTCTCATGGAAGCAACAAGGTGCATGATGGCCTACTCAAAGACATCAAGATCATTATGGGCTAAAGTAGTAGCTACGGCCACTTATCTACAGAACAGGATAGGCAAATCAGACGTTCCTCACATCATGCCACATGAGGTATGGTGGGGCAGTAAACCCAATCTAGCTCATGTACGTATCTTTAGTTGTATAGCATATTTGTGCATTCTTGACAAGATCCGCAAGAAGCTTGATGAAAAGGTCGAACAAGGATACTTTGTAGGATACAGTACACACTCATCATATTATAGGATCTATCTAGACTAGTCAAACTAAAACCATTAGAGATGTGAAGTCAGATGAAACAAGAACGATGGCCAACTAAGATTCAGGGAGCTATGAATTTTAGGCAAGCAATACTACAACCTACCGACATCGACAAAGGGAGCATACTCTAACAATCAGGAACATGAAGATATTCAAATTTTAGACAGACTGAGTGACAGTTCAGATGATGAACAACCCAACATACAGCTTGTGGCCAAAACACCTGCGACGCACGAGAAATTTACTATTAGCAGAAGAGACAAAGGCAAGGCAATTGTCGCACTTACGGGACCACCAAGGAGATCCAACAAAGAGAGAAGGGGACTTGTCAGGTATACACCAGACAATTCTACCTCAACTAAAGAAGAGTTCTACGAATTTGGTGGTGAACTGCAAACATATGAAGAGGCTATCAACAACCCAGAGAAAGAGAATTGGATTAAGGCCATGTAAGACGAAATGACCTCCATGAAACAGATTGAGGTGTGGAACCTTGAGCCCTTACCAGCAGACAAGAAAACTGTCAAATGCAAGTGGGCTATGTATCAAAATACAAAGCCAGACTGGTTGCCAAAAGTACGGTGGGGAGTGCACTGATATCTTTTTCCCAGTAGTCAAACATACTTCACTATGCATATTGTTCGCATATGGAACAACCTATAGTCTTAAGATCCATATCGTAGATGAGAAGACAACATTTTTGCATGGAGATCTAAAGGAAGAAATCTACGTGGACCAACCACTAGGATTCACCTACAATACATTTCTTAGCTATGCTTGTAAGATGTGCAAGAGCATGTACGAACTAAAGCAGTCTGCCATGCAATGGTATAAGAAAAAGGATCACATGCTTAGATCCTTGGGCTTCCAACCTTTAAGAGCTGATTACAATGTCTATGTGAAGATAATTGATGGTAAAATCATTATCATTGCAGTCTGGGTTGATGATACACTGATTCTGTCAAGAAAGGACACTGTTATTGCACAAGTAAAGGAGGATATCTCCAAACACTTTGAGATATCAGATCTAGGTGAAGCAAAATGCTACCTAGGTTTACCAATTGAAAGAGAACTTGAAGGTGGAAAATTATTTTTGCACTAGTCAAGATACATCCACAAGATAATTGATGATTTCCAGATGATAGATTGCAAGGGAATGAATACCCCTGATGGTTCTTGGCACAATGTTGACTAATGAAGATTGTCCGCAAAATGATAAAGAGCAGGAATCCATGCTACAAAAATCTTATAGAAGGCTTATAGGTTCATTAACGTATTTGGCAGACAACACATGGCCATAAATCACTTATGCAATATTCAGCATGAGCTAGTTCAACATTAATCCAGGACCCACACACTGGAAGATTGCGAAAAGGACTTTGCAATACCTAAAACAAACAAAAGACTATGGTCTTTATTTTTCTCAAGATGTAGGATTTCAGATCAAGTCCTGCAGCGATGCGAGATGGGCATCCATAAAGGACGACTCCAAGAGCGTGTTAAGAGGATGCACCATTGCAACTAATGTCATTGTTCTCTAGATCAGTAGGAGACAGACAATAGTTGCACAGTCATATTGTGAAGAATAATATGTTGTAGTGGTCAAAATGGCCAATGAGCTTACATGTGATGGCTCAGGCAGTTCCTCGACGGACTAGGAGAGAAAAGTGACAAATTACTAAGTTTGCATATGGACAATACATCCGCTATACATCTAACAAAGGATCCCATGTTTCATTCTAGAATGAAACACATTGCTATCAAATATCATCAAATAAGGGATCTAGTTCAGAAAGGACAACTAAGAATCGAGTTCATTCCAACCAGATAGATGGTTGCTGATATTCTTACAAAGCCTCTTGACAAGGAGTCATAAAGCATACAAGTCTAGGAGTCATAAAGCTACCATGTTTTAAGAGAGAGCTGAAGAAACTTAAGGTTTTCACCTGCAAAGGATTGTTAGCTTACAAACCGCAAATTGCAATCCATTGTAACCTCAACCGCATCATGACATATACGAGGGACGATGACGAAGTCTCACAAACCGTATATTGCAATAAACCGCAAGCTGCAACTTCGAGCAAACAAACAAAGACGATCATAGGGAACCGTAAGTCAACTCCCAGGGTCCACGAATGACGATCAAATGCCAACCGCAATGATCTCATCTACGATTGTAAAAGAATGGCCCTAGAGTCGACACAAACAGACAAGTCTGAGTCATTGGATGTTGAATGTGAGGATGAAAGCTGTTCACTAGTAAGTGAGATGAGCTGAATCAATCAAACCTCTAAGGGTAGAGATAGAGTGAAATAGATAGAAGTATTTGCTAGTAAGCATTCCTCATATATTCCATCAATAAGAGACAAAGTTTCTCTTGCAATAATGCACTGTGCAGAATGTTGAAAATGAAAAATCATATATCTTGACTTTAGGCTTGTAAGAAAGTTTTTTCTATGTGAGTTTGTTGTTTCATATTGTATATGCCAAATTTGGCCTAGAAAAAACTCGAGCTACATGGGTTCTTCAATTCGAGTTGGTAGTATACAACTTGCATATAAAATGTAGACTTAGAAATGTCAATAATATGCTTGTAGAAACTCGTGGCATATCACATGCAATGGTTGTAAGTGATCCATAGTGACATGCAAGGCATTCACAAAGTGAATCGGACACATACATGATGATTTGTACAATTCTAGTTGAAAATATGAGACTTGGTAAACGTAGGTAGAAATGCATGCATGAGAAGTGACAAATGTCAGTAATACTCTAGTTTTCACTTATAGATGTGGATGGAAGTTGGATGGATGTGGTTCTAGCTCGAGCTACCTCAAACTCTATAAATATGTGTAGACATTCTCATAATTTTTTATGAAGAACCAAGCTTTGAAGCTATTCCATGTTATTTTGGATCTACACTATCATTTGCTTGAATATTGCTCTCTCTTTCTCTCTCTAATTCGAGTAGAGATTTATGTATATGCATTAAATTCTTGTACTTTTTCTCTCTTGTCTTTCAAAGCTACCATTCTTTGATTATTAGCATGCTAGATTGTTATTTAGCCATAAAATTCTGTACTAGATCTTGGCATTCAATCTAGAATCATTTTATGTGCTAATCATAAAGCTAAATAAGATCATTCATACTTGAGGATCATTCCCCACACATGTGAGCTTGCTGGAAATTTTGTCATGGTATCAGAGCCAAATTAAACTTTGCATGTTATTATCTCTTATTGTTCAAGAATTTGTGAGCCAATTCAAGCAAAAAAGCAGTTTATCACTTTTCTTTACCTTTCTTGAAAAGTGTTTGGATCAAATAGGATAGAAACTAGATTTTCATATCAGAATTAACATTGTACGAAATTCTGGAATTTCGCACGTGTGAAAATCAAAGATTTTCAGACCACTTTAATTCCTTGATATTTGGTCCAAAGATATTGATGTTATAGCTTGATGGAAAGCTTATGAAGTGTACTTTCCATTGCAATTGATCCCAAATCAATCTGATGTGTTTATCAAGAGTTATAAGCTCTTAAAGAGGGTAGAGAGAGGTCCAAAATCTGAGTGACCACTTTTTGATTTGATTCAATCTTGCTTGATTCATAATCCATTGGTTTGAGTATTTAACACAAGAAATCGAAGATCAAGACGAAGTTTGATGTTATTGAACACTTTTGAGCCTTCTTTGAATCATTAGTGTTTTCTTTTGTAGCATCTAACACGTGCCAAAAGTAGAATCCAAACTTGTCTATGTTCCTCAATCCATTTTGAGAGACTGATCTAGATTATCTTGTTTTGTGGAATATTTGAGATCTATCTCAAATCCAGTTGCAAGTTTTTTACATAGGAATGGTAGCACACCCTTGAAAATATCTATAGTGAAAGAGAGTAGCAACATCAAGTCGGATTGGAACAAGCTCAAACATATAATTGTCCAATATCAAGAAGTCCTCACAATATGGCACTTGTAGGAGGATATCTCTTAGAACCAAGTGAAAGACTAAGTACCTCCAATTACTCAATATGGAAGGTTAGGATGGAGTCAGTTCTTATACTCCAGGATGTTATGGACATAGTACTTGGTATTGAGGAGGAGCCTCAAGCACAACTTGAAATACCGAAGTATAGAAAGAGAGCTATAATGGCTCTACACTTCATTAAAATGAATGTCTCTAATGAGATTCTAAGAGAAATAGGATCTTGCACCACTTCTAAAGAAGCTTGGGATGCACTTAAGTCCATCTATGAAGCTAAGAACACTTCCAGAATACTCACTCTTAGAAATCAAAATTTTCAAAGTTTTCAAAAAAGTGAGGAGAGTGCATCAAATTATGTTTTGAGAGTAAAAATCTTCATAGGGAGCTTGCTTGTGTTGGTGTCACAATCAATCAAGATGGGCTAGTACAAGTCATTTTAAATGGCTTAAAAGAACACTATGATAATCTTGTTCAATCCTTTGCCATAAAGAAGGAGTTGCCCAATTTGACTCTTCAAGGAATTCTCATCTCTGAAGAAACTAGAAAAAGTTACAAACTTTATAGGAGGAACAAACTCAAACATATTGGAAGTGACACAGTTCTCTTTGTCAAGGACAAGCATAAAGGAAGGAACAAGAACCAGTTTTTTCAAGTTTTCAACAAAGACAAAGCCAAGGACAGAGACAAAGATGGTGAAGAGGATGACTCAACTCATCCTTCTACTTCCAAGACCAAGAAGAAGAAAGTAACGTGTTTCTTTTGTGGCAAGAAGGGGCACTATGCCTCTAATTGCTTCAAAAAGAAAAATCAACTGAAACAAGCAAATCTCTCTAATGAGAAAGAAGAAGATTTTATTGCAAGTGATGGAAAAGGGTCACTCATGGTGTCAAGCTTTTCTTCAACACCCTTAAAGAAAGATGGAGCATGGTACATCGATAGTGGACCTCTTCACATATGTGTTGTTCAAAGGACTCTTTTGACTCTAGTGTACCTTATAAAGGACTTAAAAGATCTATTTATACTGCAAATGATCATGAATGCTCTATTGAATGAATTGGCAACATTCCATTTAAACTTGTTTCTTCTAAAGTTCTATCACTTTCCAATGTTCTTTTTGTTCCTAAGCTTACAAAGAACTTGATAAGTGCTGGAAAGTTTCTTGATTGTGGTTGTGATGTAAAATTTAATTCCAATACTTGCTTTATCAAGAAAGATGATGAGATCCTAGCTAATGGATTTTGATATGATGGAATCCTCAAGTTAAATTCTTATGAGAATGCAAACTTTTGTGAAATTGCTCTTATGTCTAAGGAGGAGTTATGGCATAGAAGGTTGGGGCATCCTAACTATAAGTCTATGTTTTCTATGATCAAGAATGATAAGGCTATTGGCCTTCCAAGATCACTTTCCAAGGATATCAAGCCTTGTGAGGCTTGTGTTGTTGCAAAATCACATAGAAAGCCATATCAAAAGTCTTCTATTAAGACTTCTCATCCTTTGGAATTAATTCACTCGGATGTTCATTTTTCTTCCTCAAAAAGTATTGGTGGTGCAACTTGTTTTGTTACCTTCATTGATGATTTTACAGGATATACTTGGTTGTACCTACTTTCTTCAAAAGCTATGGTATTTGATCACTTCCTAGTCTTCAAAGCTTATGTTGAGAAATAGTTTTCTTTCAAAGTTAAAGCTTTAAGACGTGATGGAGGATGTGAATACATCTCCAACAAGTTCTATGATTATTGTGAGGTTGAAGGATTAAAAGAGAGTTTTCTTGTGCTTATTCTCCATCTCAAAATGGAGTTGCTGAAAGAAAAACTTGATCTCTAAGTGAATGTGCTAAAGCAATCTGAGCTGAAGCTTCTTTTCCTATTGAATATTGGGGAGAAGCAATTAATTCTGCACTAGATTTCCTCACAATGCACTTGCAGGAAGATCACCATATGAAATCTTGTTTAAGAAGAAATATAAGGTTGATCACTTTAGAGTTTTTGGATGTGCTTGCTTTGTTCATGTACCCTTGGAAACAAGAAAAAGAGATGCTCCAAATTCAGTCAAAGGGATCATGGTTGGACAAGAAGGCTTGCGGAATTTATGTTCCCTCTACCTCACTCTTACAATTGAGAGTAGGGATGCTATTTTCCATGAGAATAAAAAATACATCTTTGATGAGGCCGAGATCAAAGATTCTCAAAAGGATTCTCCTATCATCACCCTTGAAGATTATCTTGGAGAGATGGGGCCGAGAATTGAGGAGGAGTCACCCCGAATTTTTTCACCAAGGAGATCACAAAGAGAAAGATCCTAGCCTAAGAGGCTTACATATGGTGATAAAGGCAAGCAGGTGGAACTCAACTCCACTAATTATGCTTATTTTGTTTCACATGAGGAGCCAAAGGATGTATATGATGCACTCAACTCAAGAGAATGGTTTCTTGCCATGAAGGAGGAATATGATGCATTGATTGCCAACAAGGCATGGGAGCTTGTGGATCTTCAGTTTTTCGAGTCAAATATAATCAAGATGGCACAATCAACAAGTACAAGACAAGACTTTGTGCAAAGGGTTTTGCTCAAGTTTATGGACTTGATTATGAGGAGACTTTTGCTCCAGTTGCAAAGATGGTGTCAATTAGAATCATTATTTATATTGCTTGTTTTTTCAAATGGCAAGTTTTTCAACTAGATGTTTCAAATGCATTTTTAATGGATATCTAGAAAAAGAAATTTATACGGATCAATCTCTTGTGCTCATCCACAACAAGACCAAAATTTGCTTCTTTAAAAGTCTCTATGGACTAAAGCAAGCTCCAAGATCGTGGTATTTTTGACTTAACACTTTTCTTGATTCACTAGGATTTGATCTTAGTAACTATGATCCTTCCTTGTATGTCAAGTTTTATAATGGAGATATTGTCATTCTTCTCATTCATGTTGATAATATTATCCTGACAGAAAGTCGTATCAAGTTAGTTGAAGAAACCAAAATAATTGCACTTGGAAAAGAATTCAGATACAAGATCTTGGAAAAATACATTACATATTAGGATTAGAGATTGACTTCCACAATGATATAGCTTTTATTTGTCAATCCAAGTATGCTCTTTCAATGTTAAAATATGCTAGATCGTAAGAGTATTGATACTCCTATGGAGCAAATTGTAAAAGAGCCTAACAAAGGTGATGAAAGACCACCCTTCGTGGACATCACTCTTTTTAGGAGTCTTATAGGCTCCTTAATTTGGCTCACTATAACTAGGCCTGATGTAAGTTTTAGTGTCCATAAGTTGAGCCAAGCTATCCAAAATCCTACTATTCATCATTGGAAAATGGCCAAAAGGGTTTAGGTATATATCTTCAACCTATGATTTTGGTTTGTTATATAAAAGTGAAGATCTTTCCATAGTTGGCTATTCTAACTCGGATTTTGCAAGTGATAAAGTAGATCGAAAATCTACAAGTGCATATGTCATATATCTTGGAGGAAATTTGATATCTTGGCTTTCCAAAAAACAAGATACCATATCACTTGTGAAAGATTTCAGATTCATAAGATCCAATCTACTTGAATGATCTTTGGTTAGAAAGAGAAATACACTACCAATCTCACCAATGTAAAAAAATCAGCATCTACACACAATTTGAGATGCAAACACTAATAGAACTTGATCAAACTTGAATGAAATGATTATGTACTGTTGCTTTTTGTACAAAACCAACAAGCTACTGTATATTACACGTGTGGATCCAAAAATAGCAAATATAGATCATTCTACACATAGAATTGCAAGCAATCACCAAGATAGTGCACCAATGGATAATAGAACCCAAGAGAACCATGTATAAGCATGAAATGAGATAGAGAAGAGAGAAGATGACTCTCTCAGTTACACCCTTTTATAACAGGTCCAAACCCTATTTCGCCACTTGGCTTTTCTACCAAAATGCTAACCCTACCAATTTTGGGTCTAGATTTAATGTACCCAACTTATTCAAATTGAATCTACTCAAACTCGTATTCTATCTTTCCCACACTTTCAAAAAGTGTTTATTCAAATGAAATTTAGACTAATGAACTTTAAAAAGTCAACCTCTAAGTCTAAAACAAGTTTTGGCCTCAATATGCCAAATATGAAAATATTGCAAAATGTGATGAAACTAGTTGAATCTTTCACACTCCCTCTTCAACTAGTTTTAGCATAGACTTTGATAATACTCCAAGTGAAGTCCTATGCTTCATGAACAAGTCTTTTTCCAATGCTTTGGTGAAGATATCAGGTACATATTCCCTTGAAGACACATCTTGAAGCTCCACCTCCTTTGCAATGACTCGCTCCCTCACAAAATGATATTGTATCTCAATATGTTTGCTCCTAGCATGAAAGATAGGATTGGATGCCATTCTTTGGGCTGATTGATTGTCACAAAAGATGATTGGGCTCTCTGAAAAATCCAGCAAGTGAAGATCCTTGATCATCCTTTTGATCCATACCATCTCCTTTGTGCAATGTGTAAGAGCTTTGTACTCGGCCTCACTAGATGACAATGAGATAGTGGCTTGTTTCTTTGACATCCATGATATAGCTCCATCACCTATGAAAATACAATAAGAACTAATGGGTTTCCTATCCATTACATCTCCAGCATAGTCTGAATCTGAAAATCCAAAAAGATTAGGTGATGATCCCTCATACGATATGCCAAAATCTCGAGTTCGAATGATGTACCTCAAAACTCGCTTTCCTAGCTTCGAATTCTCCTCACTAGGATCTTGCATGAATTGACTCAATCTTCCAACACAATAGCTTAGATCAGGTCTACTAATGGTTAGATAGATGAGTGAACCAACTAGCTTTCTATAGAGAGTAATGTCCTCGAAGGATCTTTCATTACCTCTTATAGTTAGCTTTACATGAGACTCCATAGGTGTATCAATAGATTTTGCATCTACCATATGAAATCTTTCTAGAATAGAATTAGCATACTTCTCTTGACAAATGAAAGTAGATTGAGAAGATCTAATGACTTCTATTCCTAAAATGTAATGCAAATTACCAAGATCATGCACCTCAAATCCTTCTTAAGAGCATTCTTGATATCCTCCACATCTTGATTGTCTCCACCACTAAGCTTAACACTTTTTTACTCTCTCAAGGCTTTGTTATGAGTGAGTATGATCATTCACTTTATTATAGGTTTGCTGAAAATGATGTTACCATCTTGCTAATCTATGTGGATAATAGCATACCAACTCCTTGGTGCTTGCTTAAGGCCATACAAACTCTTTTGTAGAAGACACACATGATTGTCATACCTCAATTGATCTTGTTGTGTTGCTGGTCTCTCCTCCAAGTGTACAACAATATCCAAAACATCATTCATCTCAAGAAGTGACTCCATCCTTACTCTCCACAATAAATAGTTACTTGAGGTAAGCCTATCATTGGCTTCCAACATGACTCCAATTGAGGTTGCCATGTAGCAATGACCTAATCTTCTCTTTCAACCTGCTTCAATGCACAAAGCACTCCTTTGAACAACAACAAATGCTTTCAAAAGAAATCACCAATATTTGAAACTATCTCACAAATTCTCTTCTAGCACTTATCCAAGCAAATCAACACATAGAATCATGGAATCTTGATCAACCTATGATCTATCCTCAATCTAATGACTTTTGCCACTTCCTAAGATTGAAACACACTCAAATGAAGTCCAGCAACCTCACTATCTAGAGATCAAATCAAAATTAGGGTTTTGACAAAATCACAAAGAATTGACTATTCCAAATCTACATGCAAATGCTGAAAATTTGATATGCAATCTATAAGCCATCACTTAGGCTGAACCAATGATCCAAAAATCGGCCAAATCCAGTATGTGAATTCAAAAATTGGAATTGAAGAAGTATATTGACCTATTTAGTGTTTTGATCTACAAAAGATCCAATCTACAAAAGCAAAAAATCCGATTTTGGTGTAGAATCCTCTCTAGCATGCTCTAGACTTGATGTCTTCACCAAATCATTGATAGATCTAATTTTCTCCTTCATAACCTGAAACACAAGCTCTGATACCATGTGAAAGATTTCAGATCCTTAAGATCCAATTTACTTGAATGATCTTTGGTTAGAAAGAGAAATACACTACCAATCTCACCAATGTAAAAAAATCAGCATCTACACACAATTTGAGATGCAAACACTAATAGAACTTGATCAAACTTGAATGAAATGATTATGTACTGTTGTTGTCCATACAAAACCAACAAGCTACTGTATATTACACGTGTGGATCCAAAAATAGCAAATATAGATCATTCTACACATAGAATTACAAGCAATCACCAAGATAGTGCACCAATGGATAATGGAACCCAAGAGAACCATGTATAAGCATGAAATGAGATAGAGAAGAGAGAAGATGTCTCTCTCCACGAGTTACACCCTTTTATAACAGGTCCAAACCCTATTTCGCCACTTGGCTTTTCCACCAAAATGCTAACCCTACCAATTTTGGGTCTAGATTCAATGTACCCAACTTATTCAAATTGAATCTACTCAAACTCGCATTCTATCTTTCCCACACTTTTAAAAAGTGTTTATTCAAATGAAATTTAGACTAATAAACTTTGAAAATTCAACCTCTAAGTCTAAAACAAGTTTTGGCCTCAATATGCCAAATATGAAAATATTGCAAAATGTGATAAAACTAGTTGAATCTTTCACATCACTCTCATCTTGTGAAGCTAAATATAAGGCACTTACTACTACAACAAAAGAAGTGCTTTGGATCAAGAGGTTGCTAGTGGAGCTAAAGATAATCTACCTATGATCATGTGTGACAATATTTCAGCACAAGCCCTTGCCAACAATCCAATATTTCATGCAAGGAGCAAACACATCGAGGTTGCACATCACTTCATGAGAGAGGAGCTCATTGCCAATTTTGGAATGATACCAAGATCCATGTTCAAGTCAACATAGATTATTTTTAGGAGTGTTGAAAATAAAAAGCCATCTATCTTAACTTTAGGCTTGTCACAAAGTTTTTTCTATGTGAGTTTGTTGTTTCACATTGTAAATGCCAAATTTGGCCTAGAAGAAACTCGAGCTACATGGGTTCTTCAAGTCTAGTTGGTAGTATACAACTTGCATATAGAATGTAGACTTAGAAATGTCAATAATATGCTTGTAGAAACTCGTGGCATATCACATGCAATGGTTGTAAGTGATCTAAACATGATGACCAAAAAAAAGAGAAATGACTTGAAGACCTATTTTTTTAAAATTTATTAAATTTTTTTAAAAAGTATCCAAATTCAAAATGCTTCAAATAAATATATTGTAATGGTAAAAAAATATTGTATTTTGCAAGAAAATAATTTAAGCTACAAAAATTTGGTCAATAGATTTTTTATAAATAACTTAAAATTAGCTTATATTAAATAATAATACTATTTAAAATAAAATCATTAGATACACAACCACAAAATACCTAAAAAATATTTTTTGCTTACTAAAAACAAAAGTTATAGTTTTTTTTTGGAATTTTAAAAGTTTTCTAAATTACCATTCTTGTATCAAAAAAAATATTTTTAAAATTATGTTAAAAATTTGAATCAATATTTTTTAAAATTTTAAAATTTTGAAAATCTTTACTTATACTCACGTAAGTTTATTAAATATTTAAACATTAAATAAACGCAAATAAAATTACTTTACAATAATCGAGATTAAACTACTTGTGATAATATTTAAATTACCTTGAAAAAAATATAATTTTTTTATCATTTTTTATAGTTTTTAACAATATTTTTTTTACAAAAAATATTACAAAAACACATCTAAAATTAAAATATTGTAAACTTGACAAATCATTACAATTTTAATTTTTGGTGATAATTATCAATGTTAAATTTTTTTAAATATTTAAAACTTTAAATTTAAATCCTTAAAAAATAAATTTAAAAATATTAAATCAATAAAAAAAATTCAAAACACAATACATCAAAAAATATAAACACAATTATTTTTTGAAACAAATTTTTTTTTTTTATTCCCAAAAATCATTGATGTCATTTACATGTTTTTCTTTTGTTTTTTTCTTGAGTAGCCAATGTACTATCAAGTGGCAACTCTTCTTCAATTTCCTCGACTACAATTACTACATTGTAATCTTGAACCAAGACATTAACAAATTCTCTTGTGTCACCTACTTTTCCGCTAGTAGGAGGCTGAGGTTCCTTGGACAAGGGAATTATTGTATCCTCGCTATCCAAACTCTGTCCCACCTCATATAATTCATCTGGCAAAATTGAAAGAGATTTCTCATTTTTATAAAATCAACTAAATTAGTATCTACTCTACTGCAGCAACATGTCTGCCTTTCTGAACAGTACATGCGCTCGTAGTGCCGCTACCGCTAAATAAATCTAAAACCCAATCAGCTGAGTGAGAAAAAATATCAATTAAATGATTAATTAATTGTTGTGGCTTTTGATAGGGACAAGCCACGGAACTCGTCATTGGATTTTTTGATTTCTTTGTCACAATTGGATATCGGAACAAGTTTCCAAAACTTGTCAGTCCAGAAGTGTTATAATGCAGCATCGAGCGTTTGTCATTCAAAGAACAATAACCGATGGTTATGTATTCTATTTCATTGCAAAGTCGAACTCCTCCCAAGTTCATGACATTGGGCTTGTACCTGACATGGAACATTACAAGTAAAATCAAGTTAAAATTTTAATTTAAAAAAAAAAAATTAAAATACGAATTGATAATTCAGGAACTTAAGAATTTACCACACAACATTCTCAATTCTCGCATTATAGAAAGTTAGTAGAGCTTTCTGTACTGATGCTGACTGCCAAGAAGAATGAAAAATAACAACTCTCCAAATTGGAGAAGTTGTGACTTCAAGAAAGTCCTGCATAAAACTATGGATTTCAATAAATTTGAAAGGAGTATCATTATTTCCATATGATATATCGGTGATGCAGAGTGTATAAGGTATTTTTCTTAAAAATTTTGAAATTTCTCTACAATCGCCCTCTTCAACAGAGTAAAAACACAGTTGATCATCGACACTTTTGAGAAGGTAGGTCTCTAATGGATCGTCGTCCACAACAATCTCTCCCTGTCACTTTTTTTTAGCTTTTGCCTTCAGAATATGTCTCTTGAATTGGTCTGGAAGGATTTTGTTTTTTTTTGTCTTCGGGAGACTGAAAAAAAAAAACTATGCTTAGCATGGGACACAAAAAATATAAAATAGAATAGGAAACTTAACTTATCCAAAAAAAAATTAAATAAAAGCTATGTTTAGCATAGGAGACATAGAATATAGAAAAGAAATAATTAATAAGCACCTATGCTAAGCATGGGTGAAATAAATACCATGTCTCTAAACAAAATCAAAAATGGACTCAGGACTTGATTTCGACTGCTCAGAGGATAAAGCCTCTGGCACTCATCGAAATCTTGACAGTTTAACTCTGTCACAAGGGCTTCTTGAACTTTCATAAATAGTTTGTGCCTGCATTTAAAAAATATAATTGTTAAAAATCCAACCAAATTATGAAAATCATTTTTTTTAAAAAGGTAACATGAAAATAAATATTGAAATTATGATTATTACCTCTGAAATTCTTTTCTCATTTCTGCCAGGGAAAGTTGACCATCGACAACTCTTGAAATAACACCTATTATTAGCTCTGAAAAGCTAATCCCTTGCACATTCTTCCACTCTGATATTTCCATTTCAGTAGGGATTGGCTTCAGAATTTGAGTGCTCACAACTTTTTTTTTGGACTTTGAGGCACCCTGAGAAGGTTGGCCTTTTATTTGAAAAGCTTTTCACTTATCAAAAAATTTATCAACAAGGGCCCACACCCGAAATTAAAAAAAAAATTAATTGATAAAGAATTTAATCAATATTAAAATTGAGTTCAAAATTTTAGTCTGATAAAAACAATTTAAAAAGACTATAACATATATTATGACCAGAGCATTTCATGATGAGCATAGCCAAACAAATTACCTGGCCATTGTGAAAAACAAGCTGAAAAAAGTTATCGTATTTAGTAAGGCTCTGCATAGGATTTTTCGAATCAAAAGACAGGCCTGTCTCAGCTCAAGTTGATTCACATCTCCTGCTTTGGAGACTCTCATGTATTCTTTGTGAAAAAAAACAAATTCTTTGTATCACAGTCATCTTCATCTGGTAGTCTTGATCAATATTGTGGTCCCAAGCCAATAATTTTGCTTCTTCCACTGTCAGGCCAACAAATGCAATGGCACTCACAGTTCGAAAGCTTGGGATATGGGGATATTCTTGAGATAATTGTTTTCGAGATTGTAAATTGTGTATCCCCCCAAGAACAAAAAAATGATATGAATCTAATAAAGAAAAATCAAAATTTGCAACATCGTTGTATTCGTTGGGATCAACCAAAACAACAAAGGGAGTAACTATGGCCTATGTATAAATGATCTTTAAATTTTATTTTTAAATTATGTACATGTGTTTCATTAGGCTCTCTAACTTCCATTGACCTGTCTCCTGTTATTGGGTCTACAGGTGGCCTATCACACTGATTTATGTCTAAAATTAAAGTTGTTTCTTTTATATTTTTTGTTTTATGGATATCCTCTCTTAATTTGGCAAGTTCGGAGCTATCTTGTAATGGACGGATGGATGCACCAGGTAGCGACAAAGATGGTTCGGTGGCGGCTTTTTTGCTTTCAGCAGAAGGGATGGACTTATGGCGATGTGTAGCCATGGTCTTTGAGCGTGACTTAAATCTAGTGGGCGAAGTCTCGAAAATATTATGAGATCTTTTTTTTTTGGGATGAGGGACGGCTACGGTTTCATCCTCAACATTTTCAGAGGTCGGCTTTGTGGCCTGAGCAATGGTAGAAGCGGACTTGCGAGGTCCAATAGATACACCTTTTGAACTCCATAATGAATAGACCAGATTTTTTCTCTCAACAATAGCAGCTAAAACCATTTTTAAGCATTGCTTCATGCTCTGAACAGAAACAAAAATCAAGTTTAAAATATAATGACCAAAAGTTTAAATCTAATAATTTAAATAATTTTATATCTAATAACAACTATGCTAAGCATAAAACAAACATGATTAAAAATATATTTTATAATTACTCACCAAAGTAACTAGAGCTTTATCAAAATAGGCTTTGATGGCCTCATCTTGACAAAGTCGGATCTTTATCATAGTCTCGTTCAGAATGAAAATAAAACGAGACTTATCCGTCTCCTTTACAAGTATATTTACAAAACCTTCTTCTTGATCGTCATATGGTTGATCAGCAAGCAATCTTCCTTGAACTTCGAATTGCGAGTCTCCTCTGCCAAGCTTCTCAGCTAAATAAATAAAAAGCTCCGAAAGCTTTGTGTTGTTGACCCCTTTGGTAAAATAGTACATGAATTTTTTTTTATCTTTTAACGAAATATCTTGAGGTTTTTCCGAAATTTTAAAAGAAATCTTCTACATTTTGAAAATTATCAAAGACAATTGAAAATCTGCAAAAAAAAAAGACTTTTTAGAAAAATTTAAAACGCTATCTTAATGAAAATGCTGAAAACTTTAATAAAACAAGCCATTTTTGTGAAAAAAAATTAAAAAACAAAACTACAGATTCAACATATTTTCTTACTTAAACATCTCAAAAGGATCACTTTTCTAAGACAAAGCATTGTAAAACAAGAAAATACAAGTAGCGACCTATGCTAAGCATATTGTGGTCGAGTCCTTACTAACAACTTATGGTTAGCATAGGTTGGAGACGAGATTCTTCAATTCTAACCTCCTTTTGACCTATGTTAAACATAGCTTTCATCTCTGGTCCTGTTCTAACCTATGCTCATCATAGGTTAGCAAGCAAATTGTGAAGACATCCTATGCTCAGCATAGGTCGTTACTCGCACGATCTTGTCCAATCTATGTTGAGAATAGGATGTCTTCGCTATTTGCTTGCTAACCTATGCTAAGCATAGGTTGAAAGAGGAATCCTATGCTGAGCATAGGATATGCTAAGCCGGAGTCCTATGTGGAGCATAGGATATTACTAAGGACCCAAGCACAATCTATGCTCAACATAGGTTAAAGGAGAGGACTGGTGTAGGCACCTATGCTGAGCATAGGTTACCCATGTTGCAAGAAGATGAATACAAATTAAAATATGAATATTTTCTAACGCAAGAATTTATTACGCATGCTAAGCATAGAGCAAAGGTAGAAAATGAACGTATGCGAAATCTTATAGAAAGTCGTGACTTGGTCATAGCGATTGCTCTGGCAACATGTGGGCTTCTGAATTCGCAAATGAGGTGAGTTATGCTTGGACTATGGTCCTTAAATAAAAAAAATTTCGAGACCCCCGTCTCACGCCAGTCCTCCAACTTACTTCCGGACCAAGTTGTCGCGACTCACCTCACCCCACCCCGCGCCGACCTCGAGTATTAGCCCGGACAGTCCAAACCTAACCCTAACCCTAACCCTAACCCTAACCCTAAAAATGTTGCCAAATAGTATTTAAGGCATGGTAGCTGTCGAAAGTTTTTATTAACCAGTTACTTTTGAGGCTTGTTGCTCATTTGCATTTAGTTGGTTTTTCTGTGTGTGTCTATTGAGATTCGCATAGGTTTTTATTTGTTCTATGACCAGCATAGGTTGCAGTTATGTTTGAGGAACACATTTAGTGTGGTGTTAACTATTTAAACGATTTTATGCAACTTGTGCAAGATAAGGAACGTGAAATTAATGTGGGCTCAAGGAAGAATAGGCAAAGTGTAAAAGCTACAAAAATGAAATGGTGCGGTGATTTGAATGAAATCCAAATTGGAAGCCTTGTTGCACTTCTAGCTTCAGAAAACAATGAAGGACATCCATTTTGGATTGCCAAAGTACTTGGTTTTATTTAAAATAGTAATCAAACAAAAGTACTACGTGTCCATTGGTTGCGCACCACTTCAACAAATGCTTTTTTGGGAAGGTACAAACTCGAAATGTTGCAAGTAGATCCAAAGGGCAAGAGAAAGAGATTGCCAAAAAATCAACCAAGAGTCGACGATTTGAATCTACAGGATGTAGATGTTTTGGCATTTAATTTTGAATTAACAATGACCAATCATCTACGAAAGAACGACTTGGATTACTTGAAAAACCATCATCCTCCACTCGTCATCAACAGAGAAAAGCTGATTTACAAGGTTTTTTGTCAACATTAGACGTGGATTCTGAGGAAGACATGCCAGTTGACTCTGATGAAGAAGACGGGTCTTCCACTTCATCAGCTGAAAACGAGTGTTGAGAATATATCTAGTTCTAAATTGAGAGGCATTAGTGAAAATTCCTTAGAAAATGTACAAAAAAACTTAATAATTTAAGCTATTTTGTATTTCAATTGGATTTTGAGTTTCAAAAATCATTTGTTCTCTTGAATTATTATTTCTTTTGTAATTATGATGGTTTTATGAAGTTTGGAACAAAAAACTTGTAGTTCTTTATTTAAAATATGCATTTTTTGGCTTTTTTTAAAAACAAAATTTAGAGATTTATTAAAAAAGTCCATGATTTTGGCCTAGAACTAGGACCATTAAAAAACACCAAAAAAGATTACTCTTTTTCAGGTCAAAGTCCAAAAACAAATGTCATCGTGTTTCCATATTAACATGCAAGGCATGCACAAAGTGAATTGGACACATGCATGATGATTTGTACAATTTGAGATGACAAAGCAATCTTCACCAAGGACAAGTCAAGAGGCAAGGGCAAAGGTCAACAACACTTCAAGAAGGACAAAGCCAAAGAAGCAGTGAGGATCAAACCTCACAAGTTGCATCTAGTGGCAAGAAGCAAATGTTTCTTTTGTGGCAAGAAAGGTCACTATGCATCAAACTGTTTCAAGAAGAAGAACCAATCCAAGCAAGCTAATCTTACTAATGAGGAAGAGTGTGAGGGTGTTGAGAGTGATAGAGAGGATTCTTTAATGATGTCTAGTTTTTCATCTTTTCCTTTCAAGAATGAAGAAATCTGGTGGATAGATAGTGGGGCTAGCTCCCATATGTCTAGTTCTAAAAACTCTTTCACAAGTCTCATGTCATATCTAGGTGCAAAAAGATCAATCTATACTGCTAATGATGTAGAGTGTAGAATTGAAGGAATTGGTAGTATTCCACTGCATGCATCATCATCAAAATCTTTTTGTTTGCATGATGTACTTTATGTACCTAGACTAACCAAGAATCTCATTAGTGTAGGACAATTGTTTGATAGTGGATTAAAAGTCAATTTTAATGTTGACAAATGCATAATCTCAAGAGAAAATGAAGTTATTGCTAGAGGATCTAGAATTGGAAAGTTGTACAAACTAGATTCTAGGGAGAGTGCTAACATTTCAGATATTGCTTATGAGACTAAGGTTCATTAGGAAGATCTGTGGCATAAGAGATTGGGACATCCCAATTTCAAAGCCATGCAATCTATGGTCAAGGAAGGAAAAATTGTTGAACTACCAAAGACACTGTCAAAAGGAGCTTCAACCTTGTGAAGCTTGTGTTCTGGCAAAATCACATAGAAGACCTTTTCCAAGATCAAGCATCAAAACACAACATCCATTTGAACTCGTGCACTCTGATGTTCATTTCTCCTCAACCAAAAGCAGAGGGGCAAATTGCTTTGTTTCTTTTGTAGATGATTATACAAGATATTCTTGGATCTATATGCTATCTTCTAAAACCATGGTTTATGATGTTTTCCTTACTTTCAAAGCTTATGTGGAAAAGTAGTTTACTTTCAAGTTGAAAGCTTTGAGAAGTGATAGTGGAGGTGAATATATCTCTAACAAGTTTAAATACTTTTGTGAGAAAGAGGGAATACAAAGAGAATTTTATTGTTCTTATACTCCTCAGCAGAATGGAATTGCTGAGAGAAAAAATAGAACTTTGTGTGAATGTGCAAAAGCCATTAGGCTAGAAGCATCTCTACCTAAAGAATTTTGGGGAGAAGCAGTTACATGTGCAAATTATCTTTGTAATAGACTTTCTAATCTTGCAATAGAAGAAAGAACAACATTTGAGATGTTTTATAAAAAAAAGCCTAACGTAGATCATCTTAGGATCTTTGGCTGTTTATGTTATATGCATGTACATTTAGAGACTAGGAAGAAGGATGATCCTAGTGTTGTTAGAGGAATTTTTGTTGGATATGCATCTTCTAAGAAATCATATAAAGTATATCTTCCCTCTATTGACAAGAATGTTGTAAGTAGAGATGTGATCTTTCATGAAGGTCAAAATTTTAACTTGGATGAAACAAATATCAAGGAGTCTCATGTAGGATCTACAATCATCAATCTTGATGTTGTTAAGAAGTGGTGAGGCCGATGCTTGAGGAGGAGCAACTTCAAGCACCTACACCAAGAAGATCCACAACAGAAAGATTAGAGCCAAGAAGGCTCACTTATGATGAGTGTGATGCCATGAAATTGTTAAATATTGAATATCATCCTAAATATGGCATGATATACTTGAAAATGAAGATATGAGCTAGATAGATATAAATCATGAAGAGGCCTAAGTCATTTTTTGAATGATATATCTCCTAAATACTTGCCTTGTATTTAAGGGCAAGACCTTTAAAAGAGAAAACACTGCCTTGGATAGCCTTTACTAGGTCATTTACGCGAAATGACTAAATATAAATTGACATGTTAAACTAGAGTAATTTTAACTCTTAGTTAAATATACCTCTTATGGTATAATTGAACATACATTCAACCTAATTGTTTACTAGACCTTTTCGTGGGAGCGACGCACCTGTTGTTTTAGAGATGTGTTTTTTCGTCCTGTAGAACATACATTAATCACACGCTTCAGTGTCGACCATCGAGAGAGAAGAGTTTATGTATTTGTAAGAGGTTGAAGAAGTGAATAGAGTGTTGAGAGTTATTCTCCCTTATCTCTGTTCTCCGCACTGTTGAGTGTGAGTGATACTGAATCTACTAGCAATCTCTAATGCCTTACATGAATTACTCTCTAATCAAATAGACTCTCTAGCGCATTACAGTCGTTTGTTGTGTATCCATAAATATGCTCTAAGGAACTGTCTTGAAATCATCTTATTCATCTGTCGTGAATACTTTCTTTTTAGCACTCGAATAACGTCTACATTTGGTACAGTCTAGCACGATCGTTGAATAAAACTGTATGTATACATTTGAGATGACAGTCCTTGTCTGAAGAATTGAGTATTTGATCTGTGTTCTTGCTTGTAGCTGACATAAGTTTGTAACATGCTCTAAAACTATTCGTGCTCTTTAACCATAACCTTGGACTTAAGTTGTTGAGGACTTCTGTGTAGAGATGAACAGTTCGCGAACGCGATTAATTAATTGTCTGCACAACCACGAATACATCAAACATTTTTCGACACTCTGTTGACATCTTAATCAACAGGAGTGTAGTACTTCTGATAACATCTCACTTGTAGAACGCATTTCATTCGATTTGATAGAGGCAAGACTGATGTTCTGGAATTATTAACACTACACACCCCAACACAAGTAATATTGATTACTTTCTAATGTTTGTTGACAACCAGAATAACGCCCAAAGCCACACCACTCAAAATAAATCATAAATTGTACCAAATACATAACTTTCTAACGATGTCCTCTGTGGGTTCGACATTATTTACTACAAAATCTATATTTATCTTATTGGTATAGTACGACATATACCAATTTTTGGCACCGTTGTTGGGGATAGCTTAGGAAAGTTATAAGAAAACTGACACATCCATCTCAATTTCTAGTGTATGTCAGATAGAAAATCCCGATTAGAACGATACCGTAAGCTTAGAGAGGAATTTTTACAAAGACAAAGTGAGAGTGCGAGTCGAAATCTCGACGAGATCACTGCCCAGTTACTTGAATTGCTAATTAGCTTCGGTTTGGAGGGTCCTGCTGCACGGTTTACTTCTATGTCAAAAATTAAGTTCAATTATTATAAAGGGACTACTTCCGATGATGCAGATAGCTATGTCTCGCAATTTGAGTCAATTGCTAATGCAAATAACGAAGGAACTGACGTAGACAAACTGCGAATCTTTCTTGGTCTGCTGAGGAAGCAGGCACGCATATGGTACAGTCAAGTTGAACCAGGCCATGTAGGAACCTGATTACTACTAAAAGATGCGTTTTTAAACCAGTTTAGAGAAATCAGTTATAAATCTAGAATTATCGGACGTCTGAACAATGTTCAGAAGAAGACTAAAGAATCCCTTTGAAAATATACATGAAAGATTAAGAATCTTATAGGAAAACTAACTGGTGTATATTCCGTTGATATGCAGATCGAATGGGTTTTGGCTGGCTTACCACCAAAGATTGATTGATATTGTAGACAAGGGGACGTGACTTCCTTAGCAGCAGTAATAACTAGTGCTGAAAACTTTGAGACCTCAAAACTAGCACGAAAGCGACGCTCAACTAAAAGATCTCGTAAGTAGTGATGGCAAAGATGGTTCAAATTCTGACTCAAGTACCAGTTCTTCAAGCTCAGACTCCGAAAGTAATGACTCATCAGAATCAGAAGCTGATAAATGAGATAAAAGAAATAAACAACGATCCAAACGAAAGGATGACACGAAAACCATCAAGGATAAGTCGTCAACTTCTAAAGTCAAAAAGCTTTGGAAGAGTAATATGGCTGAATTTAATAAAAAGTTTAATAATTTGAATGTGCAAATCTCTGAAGTTGCAAACAAAAGACCAAAAGCTTCCTCTTCAAATTCAAGAATGTGGTGTATGAAATGTGGAACTTCTGGACATACTAAGGAAGATTGCACCATTGTGAATGTAAAGTATATCGAAGATCTTGCCCAAGAGGTGAAAAATGTCACCATGAAAGCCGATTGGTTATGTATCATTATGATTGAACTGTAGGGATCTTGGCCACAAGTATCATGACTGCCCTCAGTCGCAGAAGCCACAACCTAAATATTAGTATGTAGCAACACCAGCTGCTGCAGACTCGAAAGCAAAAGCTTCGACTGATGCTGTTGTGCAGAGGATTGATACAATTGAAGGAAAATTGGCAAAGACAGAAGACCAGTCCTGGCCAAGTGACATAGAGAAGATATTCAAAGTCATGACAAGAAACAAAGGCTCCTCGAAATGAAGTGCAAAAACTCTTCGAAGAAGAGATCTACGAGCAATTCAATGAATAAATCTACAACTAAAGCCCCGACTATGACTGCAATGCTGCAAAATTATTTGCAAAAGACATCTCAGCAGAAGTGAAAGAAATTATCAACACTGAACTTCAGTCAGTTGATGTAGAGAAGGTGGTCACGTTCGAGGAAGGGGACGATGAACTACCGAAGACTAAATTGTCTAGTGCTATTATTGACAAGCCAATCTCGAAATCAAATACAAAGGACTATGACAAGGATGATTCTTCTTCATCCTCCTCCTATTGATGTGCAATGTTGCTTTGCTTGTTCTCTTGTGCCTTCTTCTTCTTGAGACAGTATGATGCAAAATGCCATTTCTTGCCATAGAAAAAGCGATTGAACTTTAATTTCTCTTTCTTGCCCTTTGAGCTTGATGTTTCATCCTCTTGTTTGGCCTCCTTTGGATGTTTCCTCTTGCCATTGGTCTTATTTTTTCCTTGAATGAGAAATTGGCTTTCTCATCACCATCCCACAAAGACGATGAGTTCAATCTTGCTTTGGCGTGGAGCATCCTACACTCTTCAGCCACTAATACACTATGAAGTTTTTCTGTAGTTGGCAAGATGTCTTGGATTGCAAAACTTTGGACCAAATTTGTGAAATCATCCCCTAGACCATAGGGTTATTTGAAAAAGCTCTCCATCATGAATCTTCTCTCCAATGGAAGCTAACTCCCTATTAAGAGACTTGATTCTAAGAACATAGTCTTGTGCACTCTCCTCACTTCTTCTCATGCTTTGCAAGATTTGGTTTCTAAGCATGAGGACTCTATAAGTGTTGCTTGATTCATAGAATGATTTCAAAGAATCTCAAGCCCTTTATCACTAGATGATACTTATCTCAAAAGATCATTACTTACATTTATCTTCACACTATGAAGATCTTTTCTTGTATCTAACTAACTTTTGTGCACCAAGAGGTTCATCTTCACTCGAATCAAGAATTCATAAAGGTATTGGAGCACCATTAGTGACTCCATCCTAATCTTTTAAATGGAAAAATTTCTAGAGTTCAATCTCTCACTAGCTTCTCAAAGATAAGCTCCAATAGATACCATCTTACTAGTAATTTCTACAAATAAGAAATTGATTTGATTGATTCTAGAAACTCCCAAAGGTATCTCTTGTAGTTATCCACTCAAATTAGATTTCTAGCACTCCCTCACAAAGTTGAAATGAGTAGATGAGTTGCAATCTACGTACAATCAAATCAAGCCAATCAAATCAAGGCGTTTGTGGTATAAAACCAATGACTTAGAAGAACGCTTAGTATCACCAAGGATTGCATTCTCACAATTAAGAGATCTCTCATTTGAAGGACAACTAGGCATTATCCACAATTTCACAACTGCCCAAAAGGTGATTATGAAAATTGTTACAAAGCAATCGCTCCATGTGAGGGCCAAAATCCAATAGAATTCCTCCTCTCCATCTTGGTCTTTAGCTTTGTCATTAGAGAAGTGATGGTGTTGCTTCTTACTCCCCTCTTTGTGCTTGGCAAATAGAACTTTGCCATCATCATGATTGAGTGATAGCTTGTCCATTCTCAAGAGTTTGTGCTCTTGTCTTTATTCTTTAGAAATAAGCACACTATGAAGGGCCTCCAAACTTGGTAGCTCCTCCTTAATGGCATAGGATTGGACAAGGTTGTCATATTCATCTCTCAAGCCATTGAGAATGACTTGGACTAGCTCACTTTGATTGATTGAGTCACCAATACATGCAAGCTCCCTATGAATATCCTTGACTATCAAAACATAATTAGATGCACTCTCATCACTCTTTTGACTACTTTGGAAGATTTGATTTCTAAGAGTGAGGAGCCTAGAGGTGTTCTTAGCCTCATAGATGGACTTGAGACAATCCCAAGCTTTCTTGGATGTAGAACAGTCACCAATCTCTCTCAATATCTCATTAGAGACATTCATCTTAATGTAATGGAGAGCCATCCTAGCTCTCTAGAACCTCTCAAAAGCCATCGTATTATTATGTATTATTATGAAGGAGGCTCTTCAGAGGCAATATTTTGAGTTTTTTAAGTGAAAAGTTTTAAATCTTGAGTTTATTACAATCTCTTAGTGCAAAATGTTAAATCTTGAGCTGAATACAATCTCTTAGTGTGTCAAAACTTCTTAACAGGCCAAATGTTGAGTTAATAGAACCATATTACAAGCCACTAAACCTCAAAGAGCCTCTCACAAGCCAATATAAAAAATCCATACAAACCTCAAACAAGACATGTCTTCTTTTAAACAATAAAGTTTTTTCTTAACTTTTATTTGTTCATCAATTTTGTCTTTTCATTTCAAAATTTCTCACACCAATATCTAAAATGTCTTATCTAAATCATAAAATTTTAGGATTTATATTATTATCACATGGCAAGGCGTTTGTGGTTTCTTTTATTTGCTCATCAATTTTACCTTTTCATTTCAAAATTTCTTCCTAAATAAAAGATACTCCTTGCAATCTTGCAATGCAGGGTCTCCCTCTGTGATACATATCTCCTTGTTGCGTACATGTAAAGTACACGAGCACATTATATGAAGCTGCAATACCAATATCTACTAAACAATGCTCTACTGTAACATTGTTACTTGGATGAGTGAAATATAGCAACTAACAATTAGTTGTCCAGTGACCTTAGTCTGGATCGTAAATCATACTTATTTTTATTATGATGCTGAAATTGATGTTCACTTGAAGAGCAGACTCCTGTTGTGCCATGCATGAGTTGCTCCAATGCAGCGCCTGCTCGCTTCGATGTATCTACAAACTGTATGTCGATGTTCCTCCACTGCAGTCGTCGCCTTGAGCAGCTCCTCTGCCACAGCCTCCAACTCGCTGCATTGAGCACGCAACATTTCGGTTACAACCTGCGCAGCTCTTTGGTATGAAAACGGAAGATAATGGCTGAGCAGAAACACAAGGTTGTGAACATCTCCTTTTAGCAGGCATTCCTACATACGCACATGGCAGCTCATTCAAATTTCAACACCGAGTAATTGTCAATCAGTGGGTGCAGGAATCAAGCGTGATGATTATTTTTTAAGCTTTACCTTTTTGAAAGACCAAAGATCGTTGTGCCATGATAGTATGTCACGGAATATATTCATCATTGTTTGCATTTGAGGACTGCTGAAGATTTCTTCCGGTATAAGTACGCCATCGTTAAAGTCTACGAATATCTGAAGCCAAGCATTAAGGTTAATCGTGATAGATAAGACAACACATCAATCTAAGAAATAGCCTTTTCAGAACCTAGAAGATACTGTTTGATTGAGAAGTTTGACAATTTTACGAAATAGGCTGACAGCACCGATCCTCGGATTATAGAATCCCATGGTTACTACTGAGTATCTTGCGTAAATTCATGAAACATATACGTAAAATCCAATGAATACTCAGCAATGGCTTACGTACCAGACAGCATGCGCTTGCTCCAGCGTCTCTCCGAATCAGGACATATTCATTTAGGGACGGAATGACGCCGTTTTCTCTGTTTTGGATCTGAATGAGACTGGCTATCAGGAACTTTTGATAGAACCGGGCTAGTCGAAGGCAAGACTCGCGGTGCATCGATGCTACGGCTGCACCCCAAAAGTCACGAAAACAGGAGCCTATTGGGGATAGTTTCCCAGCGTCAACTGTCAGAATCAGAAAAATCAACACGATCAGTCAACTTAACGCAACCAAGGATGGCAGATATATGTGCCTGCTTACATGTGCATCTTCTCGGAAATTCTCCTAAAGAACACTAGATAGAAAACAAGTCGTTGGGCTTACTTTCGCAGGGATTGGGATGGCTATCTTCGACGTTGTATGGCTCGTCAGGGAAGAGATTTTCAATAGTTTCACGCCAATCAGTTGAAAAAGTATCTAAAATCTCCGTTACTGATTGAATTTCAGGAAAAGTTGATGTTATCACTTTGTGAATTTCCAGCGCAAGAGAAACGGTCGTCTCCCAAGGCCTTTCAAGTTCAGTGTCGTCCATTATCTCGTCAACCACATACGTAACTATCAAGAACTTAGAGAACAATTCCAACCTCTCTGCTGAAGTGTCTGGAAACATTCGAGCTGCAAATTCTGGACTATGCAGTAGTTTTGTAAACTTGTCAGGGTCGAAGACCTTGTCCACAGAATGATAGAGAAGCCATTCGCAAATTGTTTTGCAAGTTTCCGCCTCCATAGAGTGGACTCTCACGGGGTAGGGTGGAATAAATTCTGGAATCGTGAAGGAGTTCATAATTGTCATTCCAGCATCACTTATATCTTGTCCTGCACTGTCCTGTAGTGAATTCATATGCCAAAGATTATATTGATAGGACATGATAGCATGCGCGACTACGCTCTAATGTTATGCTCTTATACACAAAGATACATTGGCTGCAAGAATAGACAGCAGTACAAATCGCCAAGTGGTGAGCGTGGCTAGGCTTATAACTCGGTGCTTCAAGCACCGCCTGTGACATACCCTAAGTCTGCAAAATTCGCCGCGATTACAAAGCTTTGAATATATTACAGTTCAATCTAGGCTACAAACAAGCAAACCAATCCTTGTACTTGAGCTATCAACCATTAACACTCACACAAGCATCGATTTGGAAATCGTGTATCTGATAATTCACTTAAATCCGTTATACCTTGTTGTGCCCATGATAATTAGCTATACCTTCTTTCAGTTCCATCGATTCAGTAATGCTTTTCTGCAACTTCATTCTAGTTTCTGCACGAGAGAAAATAACATGTTATGCTATTGTCGAAACCATATACATATCATCAAGGAATTCAAGACAGCCTGGCTTTCCCGTCTTAGAGTTGCTGTATAACTTGTCTCATTTCATTAGACGTAAAAGCGCTGATTTAGGAATATTATTGATGCTTTCTAACATAGAGAGCTAAGATGATGTTCTAAGAGATATATCATATTCTGATGCCAGCTGAAAAATTGAATGTATTTGCAATAGCTCAGAGAGAGAGAAGCAGCACCTCTGTTTGCGCCACAGAGTGAAACTTGAAAGTTGAGACACAAAAGAGCTAATGTTGTAAATATCTCAAGACACCAGATATCTTATTATCACAGAATTCTTCTCAATACTATTCAGGTGTCGGCATCTAAACGGCTCAAATAAAAGTAGCTCGCATTTAAAAAAGGCAAAATAAATTCGCAAAGCGGTGACAACTTAGAAGATGGTCGATGACAAATGTAATTGAGAAGTGTGCTGTGCTCTGAGCAAAGGCCGTTCTGCACCTCTCCCGGCTCTTGAGACACTTCAGCTGATAGTCTTACAAGAGTAGTCTATTGCAAGCATCTTTTATAGAGCTAAGCCCATATGTGCCTATGGTCACTCTTCTACAAGCCTAATGCCCCTGACACACGGCAAATTGCACGCGGTTCACGCACGACCCAAATCTGCTGCTGATGGGCCAATATTGCCATTGGCTTCTGATTCTCAATCACCCATTCCAAGTTCCCATGAGGCAAAAAAAACCCAACCGTTGTCCCCAACAACAGGTTTGTATATTGTGAGTCTTTCCGTAACTTTCACGTGTATCTTGAAGCTTTCATGACCTGTGAACTACTGGTCATCCAAAATTGTCCCCGCCGCGCCTCCACCAGTTAACTTCTTCAATCTGCAGCACTGATCACGCAGCACACGTTGTCCTGATCTGTTCCAGCAGCAGCTGTTTTGCACACGGAACAATTCTTCCTCCAGGCTCATCTGAAAGAGGAGAAGCCTGTGGTAGCAATGGTTGTAGCAAATGCGAAGGGGATGGATCGTGAGAAGCCCGGAAAGGTGATTGTGACCCACGAGTCCAAACTTTGATTTCATGAGCAGGTGCAACACATGTTTCATACTCTTATTAGAATGGGCTTCATGGGAGGACCCACCAAGCTTAGCTTACAATTTCAAGTCTTCTCATCCCGTACCATTACTTTGCCCCAAATGGCAGGCAATTAGGTGCAAAAGTCTCTCTTTCTCGCCTTCGGGCCAATTGACTAGGGTGGAAGGATTGAGGAAGGTTGTGCAATGTCGGGTGTGAAGTATTTTCTTTTGGCATTTTTCCATTTTTTGCATCTTGTGCAAAAGAATATTAGTTATTTTTAGATTTCTTTTTTTAATTTAAATTTTTGGCCTTGCAAATCACTGAAATCGATGACATTCTCATTAGCCTATTGCAAAATTCTACAATTTTGTAAAGCAATGCTTCCAAATGTTCTTCCGCAGCACCCACACAAAATTATACCGCATATTACAGTATTTTTTAACCAAGTTTGTGGGTTTTTAGTAAATCCGTAATGCCTTGTGCTCAGGTGTCCTTTGTATTTTGGGACCACCTCCAGGAGCATAATGTCCATCCAATTTTCTCTCTCCTAGGAATCTGTCACTCTCTCCTCTCTCCAATGGAATCCACTTTCTCTCTCCTCTCTCCGGTGGAATGCACGTTCTGTCTCCTCTCCGGTGGAATGTGCATGTGCTATGTGGCAGCCTGTCATTGGCTGTCGACATCCACATTCCACCACAAACGTAAAAAAATTTGCGAAAAAAAATAAATAAATTGGTCCACTCGTACGGCCGTACCGTACGGCCAAAAAACGAAAAAAAAAAAAAAAAAAAAAAAAAAAAAACCTTTGCATTACGTAGGGGAAGGCCCGAAGCCCTCAGGGCCTTCCTTGCTGGTCGGGGCCTGGGCACACCCTTGCACAAATTTTGCAAAACAATCGGGCAAGGGCCCTCCCAGCAATGAAGGCCCTCAGGCAGGGCCTTCCCCCTGTGATACTACAATCTGGAAAGAACAATACAAAAACGATCCAATTTTTGAAATCCAATATGAGCAAATCACATCATTCGAAACATACATAAAACTTATTACCAACAATGACAATCAATTGCCAATACAATGTGAGCTTTCGTTTGTTTTGGTTTTGCAAATGCATGAATTATAAGCTAGTAGTATATCACTGTGACACTGATTCAGCAACAACAATTCAAGAAATTGTGACATGCATCAATCCAATTGGAGCAACGAAAATCATCATTACACAAGCAAATATTGACAACAAAGTAGAAGTATATTCTTGAAAAGAATCAAGAACAACCATAGAATCGCGTATCTCATCAAACAACAAAAAATGAAAGCGATACAAATGGACAGAAACAATGAAACAAAATCTACACTCTCTAGTAAATCAATTTCACTACTTGTAAGAAATGCCAATTGTTAACAAATTTAAGCAAGTCCATCAAGACTCACAACTATCAACAACATTATTTAGTACTTGAGAAAGTACATAAAAACAAATGAATATCATCAACTATTAAACGAAGTGAAACACACTATAATGAATCCATCGAGCAATTTCAGTGAGCAAGAATTATTTGTTGAAGATTTCATACAAAAACATGGAGAAAATTTTAAAAAAAATTGCAAAGTACAAACAAAGAATCAACGATTCTCCTAAAACAAGATGCGTTTGTTTTGACAGAGAGATCAATCAATTACTTAGAAAAAATAAATTATTTGACAAAAAACAAATAACCGACACCCATGTACAAAAAATATGCAAATCTTGCAAAGCTACAATATCAAAAGAAATGTTGTCTGAATATGCATCACCAATGAAGTATTCCACCAATAAGGCATTGACCAAAGTAAATAAACTCAATGACTTAGAAGAACGCTTAGTTTCACCAAGGATTGCATTCTCACAATTAAGAGATCTCTCATTTGAAGGACAACTAGGCATTATCCACAATTTCACAACTGCCCAAAAGGTGATTATGAAGATTGTTACAAAGCAATCGCTCCATGTGAGGGCCAAAATCCAATAGAATTCCTCCTCTCCATCTTGGTCTTTAGCTTTGTCATTAGAGAAGTGATGGTGTTGCTTCTTACTCCCCTCTTTGTGCTTGGCAAATAGAACTTTGCCATCATCATGATTGAGTGATAGCTTGTCCATTCTCAAGAGTTTGTGCTCTTGTCTTTATTCTTTAGAAATAAGCACACTATGAAGGGCCTCCAAACTTGGTACCTCCTCCTTAATGGCATAGGATTGGACAAGGTTGTCATATTCATCTCTCAAGCCATTGAGAATGACTTGGACTAGCTCACTTTGATTGATTGAGTCACCAATACATGCAAGCTCCCTATGAATATCCTTGACTCTCAAAACATAATTAGATGCACTCTCATCACTCTTTTGACTACTTTGGAAGATTTGATTTCTAAGAGTGAGGAGCCTAGAGGTGTTCTTAGCCTCATAGATGGACTTGAGACAATCCCAAGCTTTCTTGGATGTAGAACAGTCACCAATCTCTCTCAATATCTCATTAGAGACATTCATCTTAATGTAATGGAGAGCCATCCTAGCTCTCTTCTTGTATTTTTGTACTTCTTGAAGGACTTAAGGCTCCTCCTCAATCCCAAGTACAATGTCCATCACATCTTGGAGTATCAAGATGGACTCCATCCTCAACTTCCATATTGAATTATTGGAAGTAGACAATCTCTCACTTGGTTGCAACAAGTATGAACTCATTGAAGTCATGTAAAGTGGAGATAAATAAAAGTGATGAACAAAAATGTTGTTTTTCTCTCCTATAGAATTCAATAATGGTGTGCTACCATCTCCTATGCAAGATCTTGCAACAAACTGTGAGATGATTCTCAGTAGCTATCTCAATCTCTCCAAAACTAGATCTACTTCACATCAAATGATGGAGTGTGGGCAAAGTTAGGATCAAACACTCTTAGCACGTGTGAAATACACTAAGAAACCAAATTTGACTCAAATACAATGATATTGCAAGAAACAAAGTGGCCAAGATCTCAAAACAGTGTCTAGATCACATACAGATGAGATTGGTAAGCATTCAACTGTGATTTTGGATCAAACAAGCAATCTCTTGACCAAACCAAATGTTTCCACCCAAAACTAGGTCCCCTACCTAACCCTCTCCAAAAGCTTATAACTTTTAGTTGGCACAACCAAATGGAATGAAACTGATTGCATCAGAAACTAAACAAAAATAGCTTCAAAACAAGCTATCTAGCAAGATTTTTGGATCAAACATGAAAGAGAACTCCCAAACTAAAATTGGTTGTTCATCACACGTGTCTGAGCACTTGAATTCGTATAGTACCAGGTCAGAACCAATCAATGCCCTATTGATCTCTTTTGATCCAAAATTGGACAAGATAGCTATGAAAATGGATCTTGACAATTTCTAGCTCAAGATTGATGAATAGTTTTCACTTAAATGGATCAAAATGCATGGTAGCTTTAGGTAGGCTCTGATACCATGTTGATTTCATACGTGTGGATTGTCCACAACATGTACTTGTGATCTCCTAAGGTGTGAAGATGCACCAAGATCAAGACTAGAGTGAGATTCAAGATAAATCTTAGATCATATGGCAAAAACACACTACTACATGCATTCAATCACTTCCAACTCTCACTCACACATATGGGAAGTGTTCCATAAGTAATCAAAGTAAAAACGAGCTGCTCTCCTCCAGTAGAGAGAAAAAATCATCAATAGCTCTCGGGTACAGAGAAAAAGCTAGAAAATCACTTACACTCAAAATCCACTCAATCTCAAAATCAATTAGATCCAAATGAGGAGTACAATGATACTAGTAGATCCATGAGCTACCACTATGCTTAACTATGATTGGACCACACTTTGCCACCTCTTAATCCTATTGGACCATTGATCCATGCACCTCTAAATTCTATTGGACCACTTTCAAGCAAACCTCAAATTCTATTGGACCACTCATGGTTCCACCTCTAGATCCTATTGGACCTCTTAAACTTCATCAAACAAAAGCATTACACTTGTCTACACTCTAATTGGCATGAGTTTGGCCTCCTACTCTTTTTTGGCTCAATAGTGGCATTACAAGTGGAAATGGATAATTTGCCATCTATGCCAAATTTGACCCTATCAACATCCTACACCTAAATGCTTGACTATGAAATTATATGAGACCCCTATATCAAACATTTTGATTTACTTTACAATTCTCCACACGTGGGAACATCCTCCACACATGTGAGATTCACTTACAAACTTCTATCATAAAAAATACCAAGCTAGATTTTTGCCAATTTCTCACACTCCAAAATACAAAACATAAGCTAGCACTTGCATTAAGTGTCAATGATTAAGTACATTTGCAATAGAAGTCTTCTAGTTGAACGTTGTCTCAGTTATTACCCGCCTGCCCCTCACAAAAAACATAACTTGAAATTCACAATTGTATGCAATAGGCATCTTCTAATTTATTTAGTGCCTATCTTGAAGCTTGAGATGAACTAGCAATGGTGGTGTGCAAAATCTAAGGTTTACATGTTCACTACACCCTTCTTGAAAGAATATCCATCACATGGTACAAGGCACATACACTATGAAATTTAAACTTTAAACATGAAATTGAACATAATAGGATTGATGAGAATCACAATAGATCTGTAGTCTTCAATTAGCAAAAAAAACTCATCACTTTATCATTGTCTTAGGTGCCTATTGAATTTAAGATTGTGGTTGTTTTAGATCTGATTGTAGTAAGGTACACTATAAATGCGATGGATGGCATTGTTTCAACTACTTGGTAGATGCTACCCACCATCATTAATTGTGTTCTCATTATTGTCCTTCAACCATTGTACCTAAGTACGATGTAGTGTACATCCCATCCCCTTGTGCCAATAATATTTCTTGCCTTTTTTCTCTCTCGTCTTGAATATTTTTTTTCTTTCATATTTCCATGCTTTTCATACAAATCACTGAAATCGATGACATTCTCATTAGCCTATTGCAAAATTCTGCAATTTTGTAAAGCAATGCCTCCAAATGTCCTTCTGCAGCACCCACACACAAAATTATACCGCATATTACAATTTTTTTTAACCAAGTTTGTGGGTTTTTATTAAATCCCAAAAATTCGGCCCCTCGTTCCATTGTACATTCTCTCTCTCTCTCTCTCTCTCTCTCTCTCTCTCTCTCTCTCTCTCTCTCTCTCTCTCTCTCTCTCTCTCTCTCTCTCTCTCTCTCTCTCTCTCTCTCTCTCTCTCTCTCTCTCTCTCTCTCTCTCTCTCTCTCTCTCTCTCTTGCACACACACACACACACACAATTATAAGTGTGAGAAAGAGGGGAATAACTAGAATTGTTTGGTAACTTGGAGAGTAAGCCACTTCTAGAATTCATCATGAAAGGACAAGTGGCTTGAGATAGAAGGTTCTAGAAGACCTAATTTTGGGCCTCAGAAAAACATAAATAGGAGTCTAACTAGTCACGTTAGGGCACTTTTTGGATTCAGAGAGGGCCAAGTTTGCTAATCATAATAGTTTTTTTGCTAATCAGTCCTATGTGACACATTTACCTTGGGTTACCACATAGGGTGATCAAGAGTGAAGAGTTGAATGTAGTCCCATTTCTATTGGAGTACATGATTACTTTGTAGGGCAAAACTAGAACTAAGAGTACTTTGTTGACTTTTAACTCAAATGGGACTATAGGAATGACATAAAGCTAAAGGTATCATTAAATTTTAAATTTTATATTTCAAATGTATATTATTTCAATTGTAGGCTTCAAACACATCTATGTCACCTTCACTTTTCCAAAATACCAAACATGTTTATTTTACTTTTCAAACATCAAACATTTCTATTTCACTTTTCAAACATCAAACATGTGTACTTCACTCTTCACTTTTCATAAAATAAACATCTAGCCATTGGATTGCTTCAGAATTTTCCATATGATTTGTGTTGATAGTCAACCCTCAAATTCTTGATGAGAATGGCAACCAAGTATCATATGCATGTAAACTAAGATCTATAATATCTTACAACCATGGCTGCATGGGTATAGACATGACATGAACTCTTGGAGGTTAGAAAATAGATGAAATATTGATCTTTGGATAGCTACTGGTGATTTGTATCCACCCAATCCAAATTTACATAGTTTAGTAAGATTTTGTTAAAGATGGAAAACAAGGGCTTTCGGCCATTTGAAGAATGAATGCCATAAATTCTTGGCGAAGTCGGGCAATGAAAAACCAAAGCAAGCTAGCTATTTTGTTGACGAAGGTGAAGTCGAAGACTCTAGCATCTTTACATCAACATTGTCATCGAATCAGGAAGATCAAGCTTGGTACATTGACTCAGGAGCCACTAGGCACATGATAGACAACAAAGAATGTTTCGGTACCCTGAAGAACTGAACAATGGGGAGATTTATAGAACCTCTCAAAAGTCATCGTATTATTATGTATTATTATGAAGGAGGCTCTTCAGAGGCAATATTTTGAGTTTTTTAAGTGAAAAGTTTTAAATCTTGAGTTTATTACAATCTCTTAGTGCAAAATGTTAAATCTTGAGCTGAATACAATCTCTTAGTGTGTCAAAACTTCTTAACAGGCCAAATGTTGAGTTAATAGAACCATATTACAAGCCACTAAACCTCAAAGAGCCTCTCACAAGCCAATATAAAAAATCCATACAAACCTCAAACAAGACATGTCTTCTTTTAAGCAATATAGTTTTTTCTTAACTTTTATTTGTTCATCAATTTTGTCTTTTCATTTCAAAATTTCTCACACCAATATCTAAAATGCCTTATCTAAATCATAAAATTTTAGGATTTATATTATTATCACATGGCAAGGCGTTTGTGGTTTCTTTTATTTGCTCATCAATTTTACCTTTTCATTTCAAAATTTCTTCCTAAATAACAGATACTCCTTGCAATCTTGCAATGCAGGGTCTCCCTCTGTGATACATATCTCCTTGTTGCGTACATGTAAAGTACACGAGCACATTATATGAAGCTGCAATACCAATATCTACTAAACAATGCTCTACTGTAACATTGTTACTTGGGTGAGTGAAATATAGCAACTAACAATTAGTTGTCCAGTGACCTTAGTCTGGATCGTAAATCATACTTATTTTTATTATGATGCTGAAATTGATGTTCACTTGAAGAGCAGACTCCTGTTGTGCCATGCATGAGTTGCTCCAATGCAGCGCCTGCTCGCTTCGATGTATCTACAAACTGTATGTCGATGTTCCTCCACTGCAGTCGTCGCCTTGAGCAGCTCCTCTGCCACAGCCTCCAACTCGCTGCATTGAGCACGCAACATTTCGGTTACAACCTGCGCAGCTCTTTGGTATGAAAACGGAAGATAATGGCTGAGCAGAAACACAAGGTTGTGAACATCTCCTTTTAGCAGGCATTCCTACATACGCACATGGCAGCTCATTCAAATTTCAACACCGAGTAATTGTCAATCAGTGGGTGCAGGAATCAAGCGTGATGATTATTTTTTAAGCTTTACCTTTTTGAAAGACCAAAGATCGTTGTGCCATGATAGTATGTCACGGAATATATTCATCATTGTTTGCATTTGAGGACTGCTGAAGATTTCTTCCGGTATAAGTACGCCATCGTTAAAGTCTACGAATATCTGAAGCCCAGCATTAAGGTTAATCATGATAGATAAGACAACACATCAAGCTAAGAAATAGCCTTTTCAGAACCTAGAAGATACTGTTTGATTGAGAAGTTTGACAATTTTACGAAATAGGCTGACAGCACCGATCCTCGGATTATAGAATCCCATGGTTACTACTGAGTATCTTGCGTAAATTCATGAAACATATACGTAAAATCCAATGAATACTCAGCAATGGCTTACGTACCAGACAGCATGCGCTTGCTCCAGCGTCTCTCCGAATCAGGACATATTCATTTAGGGACGGAATGACGCCGTTTTCTCTGTTTTGGATCTGAATGAGACTGGCTATCAGGAACTTTTGATAGAACCGGGCTAGTCGAAGGCAAGACTCGCGGTGCATCGATGCTACGGCTGCACCCCAAAAGTCACGAAAACAGGAGCCTATTGGGGATAGTTTCCCAGCGTCAACTGTCAGAATCAGAAAAATCAACACGATCAGTCAACTTAACGCAACCAAGGATGGCAGATATATGTGCCTGCTTACATGTGCATCTTCTCGGAAATTCTCCTAGAGAACACTAGATAGAAAACAAGTCGTTGGGCTTACTTTCGCAGGGATTGGGATGGCTATCTTTGACGTTGTATGGCTCGTCAGGGAAGAGATTTTCAATAGTTTCACGCCAATCAGTTGAAAAAGTATCTAAAATCTCCGTTACTGATTGAATTTCAGGAAAAGTTGATGTTATCACTTTGTGAATTTCCAGCGCAAGAGAAACGGTCGTCTCCCAAGGCCTTTCAAGTTCAGTGTCGTCCATTATCTCGTCAACCACATACGTAACTATCAAGAACTTAGAGAACAATTCCAACCTCTCTGCTGAAGTGTCTGGAAACATTCGAGCTGCAAATTCTGGACTATGCAGTAGTTTTGTAAACTTGTCAGGGTCGAAGACCTTGTCCACAGAATGATAGAGAAGCCATTCGCGAATTGTTTTGCAAGTTTCCGCCTCCATAGAGTGGACTCTCACGGGGTAGGGTGGAATAAATTCTGGAATCGTGAAGGAGTTCATAATTGTCATTCCAGCATCACTTATATCTTGTCCTGCACTGTCCTGTAGTGAATTCATATGCCAAAGATTATATTGATAGGGCATGATAGCATGCGCGACTACGCTCTAATGTTATGCTCTTATACACAAAGATACATTGGCTGCAAGAATAGACAGCAGTACAAATCGCCAAGTGGTGAGCGTGGCTAGGCTTATAACTCGGTGCTTCAAGCACCGCCTGTGACATACCCTAAGTCTGCAAAATTCGCCGCGATTACAAAGCTTTGAATATATTACAGTTCAATCTAGGCTACAAACAAGCAAACCAATCCTTGTACTTGAGCTATCAACCATTAACACTCACACAAGCATCGATTTGGAAATCGTGTATCTGATAATTCACTTAAATCCGTTATACCTTGTTGTGCCCATGATAATTAGCTATATCTTCTTTCAGTTCCATCGATTCAGTAATGCTTTTCTGCAACTTCATTCTAGTTTCTGCACGAGAGAAAATAACATGTTATGCTATTGTCGAAACCATATACATATCATCAAGGAATTCAAGACAGCCTGGCTTTCCCGTCTTAGAGTTGCTGTATAACTTGTCTCATTTCATTAGACGTAAAAGCGCTGATTTAGGAATATTATTGATGCTTTCTAACATAGAGAGCTAAGATGATGTTCTAAGAGATATATCATATTCTGATGCCAGCTGAAAAATTGAATGTATTTGCAATAGCTCAGAGAGAGAGAAGCAGCACCTCTGTTTGCGCCACAGAGTGAAACTTGAAAGTTGAGACACAAAAGAGCTAATGTTGTAAATATCTCAAGACACCAGATATCTTATTATCTAAACGGCTCAAATAAAAGTAGCTCGCATTTAAAAAAGGCAAAATAAATTCGCAAAGCGGTGACAACTTAGAAGATGGTCGATGACAAATGTAATTGAGAAGTGTGCTGTGCTCTGAGCAAAGGCCGTTCTGCATCTCTCCCGGCTCTTGAGACACTTCAGCTGATAGTCTTACAAGAGTAGTCTATTGCAAGCATCTTTTATAGAGCTAAGCCCGTATGTGCCTATGGTCACTCTTCTACAAGCCTAATGCCCCTGACACACGGCAAATTGCACGCGGTTCACGCACGACCCAAATCTGCTGCTGATGGGCCAATATTGCCATTGGCTTCTGATTCTCAATCACCCATTCCAAGTTCCCATGAGGCAAAAAAAACCCAACCCAACAACAGGTTTGTATATTGTGAGTCTTTTCGTAACTTTCACGTGTATCTTGAAGCTTTCATGACCTGTGAACTACTGGTCATCCAAAATTGTCCCCGCCGCGCCTCCACCAGTTAACTTCTTCAATCTGCAGCACTGATCACGTAGCACACGTTGTCCTGATCTGTTCCAGCAGCAGCTGTTTTGCACACGGAACAATTCTTCCTCCAGGCTCATCTGAAAGAGGAGAAGCCTGTGGTAGCAATGGTTGTAGCAAATGCGAAGGGGATGGATCGTGAGAAGCCCGGAAAGGTGATTGTGACCCACGAGTCCAAACTTTGATTTCATGAGCAGGTGCAACACATGTTTCATACTCTTATTAGAATGGGCTTCATGGGAGGACCCACCAAGCTTAGCTTACAATTTCAAGTCTTCTCATCCCGTACCATTACTTTGCCCCAAATGGCAGGCAATTAGGTGCAAAAGTCTCTTCTTCTCGCCTTCGGGCCAGTTGACTAGGGTGGAAGGATTGATGAAGGTTGTGCAATGTCGGGTGTAAAGTATTTTCTTTTGGCATTTTTCCATTTTTTGCATCTTGTGCCAAAGAATATTAGTTATTTTTAGATTTCTTTTCTTAATTTAAATTTTTGGCCTTGCAAATCACTGAAATCGATGACATTCTCATTAGCCTATTGCAAAATTCTACAATTTTGTATAGCAATGCTTCCAAATGTTCTTCCGCAGCACCCACACAAAATTATACCGCATATTACAGTATTTTTTAACCAAGTTTGTGGGTTTTTAGTAAATCTGTAATGCCTTGTGCTCAGGTGTCCTTTGTATTTTGGGACCACCTCCAGGAGCATAATGTCCATCCAATTTTCTCTCTCCTAGGAATCTGTCACTCTCTCCTCTCTCCAATGGAATCCACTTTCTCTCTCCTCTCTCCGATGGAATGCACGTTCTCTCTCCTCTCTCCGGTGGAATGCACGTTCTGTCTCCTCTCCGGTGGAATGTGCATGTGCTATGTGGCAGCCTGTCATTGGCTGTCGATATCCACATTCCACCACAAACGTAAAAAAATTTGCGAAAAAAATAAATAAATTGGTCCACTCGTACGGCCGTACCGTACGGCCAAAAAAAAAAAAAAAAAAAAATCCTTTGCATTACGTAGGGGAAGGCCCGAAGCCCTCAGGGCCTTCCTTGCTGGTCGGGGCCTGGGCGCACCCTTGCACAAATTTTGCAAAACAATCGGGCAAGGGCCCTCCCAGCAATGAAGGCCCTCAGGCAGGGACTTCCCCCTGTGATACTACAATCTGGAAAGAACAATACAAAAACGATCCAATTTTTGAAATCCAATATGAGCAAATCACATCATTCGAAACATACATAAAACTTATTACCAACAATGACAATCAATTGCCAATACAATGTGAGCTTTCGTTTGTTTTGGTTTTGCAAATGCATGAAATATAAGCTAGTAGTATATCACTGTGACACTGATTCAGCAACAACAATTCAAGAAATTGTGACATGCATCAATCCAATTGGAGCAACGAAAATCATCATTACACAAGCAAATATTGACAACAAAGTAGAAGTATATTCTTGAAAAGAAACAACAAAAAATGAAAGCGATACAAATGGACAGAAACAATGAAACAAAATCTACACTCTCTAGTAAATCAATTTCACTACTTGTAACAAATGTCAATTGTTAATAAATTTAAGCAAGTCCATCAACACTCACAACTATCAAACAACAGCAACATTTAGTACTCGAGAAAGTACATAAAAACAAATGAATATCATCAACTATTAAACAAAGCGAAACAACTATAATGAATCCACTGAGCAATTTTAGTGAGCAAGAAATATCTGTTGAAGATTTCATAAAAAAACATGGAGGAAATTTTAAAAAAATTGCAAAGTACGAAGAAAGAATCGACGATTCTCCTAAAACAAGATGTGTTTGTTTTGACAGAGAGATCAATCAATTACTTAGAAAAAATAAATTATTTGAAGAAAAACAAATAACCGACATCCATGTGAAAAAAATATGCAAATATTGCAGAGCTACAATATAAAAAGAAATGTTACCTGATTATGCATCACCAATGAAGTATTCCACGAATAAGGCATTGACCAAAGTAAATAAACTCAATGACTTAAAAGAACGCTTAGTATCACCAAGGATTGCATTCTCACAATTAAGAGATCTCTCATTTGAAGGACAACTAGGCATTGTTGTAAGTATTATCAATGTCGCTGCAAATCTAGATCAAGTGCAAAATGTGCTACCAAGATTCATGGACGAAAGTGCTTGTGTAGTTGTTGCATTACGACACAAAATGTAATACAAGACTGCATATATGAGTGGAATCGTAAGATCAATCACATTGATACAAGCTTTACAACAATTATGTGATACACCATTATACAAGGAATGTAATGTGAAAATCAATAATGACTGGATAACGCATTTTCACAAGTACAGAACACACGACACAAAAGAAGGTGAAACTCTACAAACAAACACTTCTGAAGATGATAGAAATGAAGCCGATGATGAAGATTTGGAAATAGACACTATCATCCACAATTTCACAACTGCCCAAAAAGTCATTATGAAAATTGTTACAAAGCAATTGCTCCATGCGAGGGCCAAAATCCAATAGGATTGTATCAAGATACTTGTAGTGAAGATCTAATCTTTCCAACATTGTTTTATGGCCACAAAAGAAAGATGGTGATGAGCAACTAGCTCCCATAGCAAAAAATTGTCAAATGGGAAGTCTTACATTACAGACACAAATTTTTCCAACACATATCCAGCATCTTCTACAAAGCAATCAAAATATTGATACATCAAACACTATCATCGATATTGATACGCTTGTGAAAACGTGCAGTGAAATACCATCCAACATTGAGTGCAATAATTGTGTCTCAAGACACAAACATAGAATAAATATTGCATTAAAAAATATACTCTATTTGTACAATGTTTCTTTGTAATCTATTAACTTTTGTTGTGCCATCTATGAGAGCTTGTGAGGAGTGACTATGGTGATTATGTGATGTGATCTGCATACTGCACTAGATCCTAACAGAGTTTCAACTTGGTATCAGAGTGTTTGGGTGTTGCAGGTATGCACAATCCGGTGGAGCTATGGGATAGCGTCTTTCACCAAGAAAAATAGCAATCGGAGCATCTCAGGAGAGAGGACTCCATACGGGGTATCGGCAGTCCGGATGGCAGGAGACAACAAAGTTCCTTCGATCGGAGCTTCGGGGAAGATCATAACGATTGTCGTAGGTGGATTCCAGAGAGAAACAGAAAATCTTGTAGTTTCGGTGGTTTCGGAGAAATCATCGATGTTGGCTACGTTATTCACTGTGGGACAACCGTTTGGCGCAACGGGGCTTGCAAGGGATTTGTAAAGAGCAGTGACAGAAAGCCATAGCAATTTACAGGATCGATTGGGTGGAAAACGGAGGAAATTTGAGAAATTTCCAGTTTCGTGGGGTGTTGACGGTTTGGAATGAAAACCAGTGTGTTTGCAGTTGATACCCCACCAATTGGCAAGCCGTAAATTGTGTTACTGAGCTGGAGGTAGGGCGAACTCAGCCAGATAGGAGCTGCAAGTGAAATATCAGTAAAAGACTGAGAAATGTCCAAGAAATCCTCTCTCAGAGTTGTGGTTTGGAAACCGGGGTTTACAAAGTGAAAAGCATAGATCTTTCTCTGTAGAAAGCCTTTTTTGATGCTGTCAGGGGCTGCATGTGGGCGTTTTTGAAAGACAAGTGTATCTGTAAAGGGACGTGGGCGGCCGTGGAGAGATCAATGAGCTGGATTGATCCAAAGAGAGAGCAGAAACCGCCATAGTTGTGGAGAAAAGAGAAGGGAGAGAAGAAGAGAGAGCCTTGGAGGCTCGCGGGCCAGTGTGCGCGACCAATAGAGTTGGTCCCATAGTGCGTGGAATATTCTAGTGGCTGGAAGAGTGAGCGTCAATGCACATGAGGGAAATAGACCGTAGGATCAGATCTGAAAGTGATCAATGGCAAAGATCATACCTTCGGGATGAGGTGTGGACAGTCGATTAGAGATCGGTCGTTAGATGGCAAGTAAAGGGGCCTGGCCTGAAGGGCAAAGGCACCCTTCTCTTCATTAAAAATTTTCAATGTGAAATTCAGTGAAGGGACTCGAAGTCCAGAATGGACTTCACTTCAGTAAAAATCTTCATTATGAAGAACCAGTTCATTTTTTGTAAGGCATTTTGGATAGGGCTATCCTAGGCTAGAAGGCGCCTTTTTTGGCCATCCTTGGGCCAAAATGACCCCTGAAATTGATAGAGCCATGTCACAGAGTAGGGAGAAACACATTTTGGGGTGTTTTCATCACCATTCTATCAAGCGGAGTGCGGGTGACCTAGTGATGGGCTACATTCGCTATTTGGGTATCATAGGGCCAAATTTGGGCCAATTTTTGGTTGGTGAAATCTGCTACAGGGCATTACAATGAGGCATTGTCACTTCTGAATCATTATTACTTACTCCTGACAGGGTAACATGGTGTTTGAAAGTGGTAAATGCAGTATGGGAGCGAATGGTAGCAGAATTGTGTGGAGAAAACTAGTATTGGCGACAGAAGTGCAGTTTGGCGGCGTGACTACTCATCATTGGCGACAATTTTGAGAGGGCAAGCAATCACAGGTGAGAGGTAGGCATGGTATGCCGGTTACAGGTGAAAACTTCTTATGATCAGGTTCAATCTTGGGGTTTGAACCAACCGACGTCAAGTGGCGTTTCGGGGTGTTTTCATCACCATTTTATCGAGCGGAGTGCGGGTGACCTAGTGATGGGCTACATTCGCTATTTGGGTACTGTAGGGATAAATTCGGGGCCATTTTTGGCTGTTGAAACCTACTACAAGGCAGTACAATGAGGCATTATCACTTTTGAATCATTATTACTTACTCCTGACAAGGTAACAGGGTGTTTGAAAGTGGTAAATATAGTATGGGAGCGAATGGTAGCGGAATTGTATGGAGAAAGCTAGTATTGGCGACAGAAGTGCAGTTTGGCGGTGTGACTACTCATCATTGGCGACAATTTTGAGAGGGCAAGCAATCACAGGTGAGAGGTAGGCATGTTATGCCAGTTACAGGTGAAAACTTCTTGTAATCAGGTTCAACTCTTGGGGCTTGAACCAACCAACGTCAAGTGGCATTTTGGGGGAACGCTCTCACAAGTATGATCGACAGTGGCATTGTCGAGTCAGGTGATAGCTGGATTGACACACGCATCTGTAGCTTGGAAATTTCTCGTTCGGATAGAAATATAGGCTAGCTTGGAGGTACACACATTTTGGCAGTCATAAGTGATGGATGTGTGAGGTGGTGCCAATTGGAAGCCATTGGGCAAGATAGCGGACTTGCATTGGACGAGCTGTGTGTGGGACATGCAGAGGTTGAAGAACTGGTTGATAATCACACTTTGGATGCTCTTGGCGAGTGGTGAATGTGATGATTTTGCGATTCTGTAGTCGGTAAGTCAATTTTGATCAAGTCATTGTAGCTATGGAGTAGTGTATCAGGTTTGTCATCGAGGAGATACACTTCAACTGCCAGTTTGAATAAGTCAAGTCAATTTGTCATATTTGTATTGGATCAGGGATGTAGATTCCAGTGATGGCAAGGCGCAAATCATTTGGTTTGGGCCATGGAAGATCTCGCAGATTCACTTGGAGGGATATTGGCATGCACAGTCATGTGAGGGACTTGATGGTGGCTTTGGAGTTCACATCTCAGTTTATTCTCAGGGAGTGTTTTGGAACCATTCACAGGAGCAGCTAGGAGCTCTCTTGGGGGAATATGGGTGGGCACTACAGGGTAGGTGCTCAGATCTTTGTGATCAGGGATGGCATTGGGATACTTGGTAGGGATAGCAGTACAGGATGACATGGGATGATCATCAGGGGGTAGCTATTTCATATTGGACTTGAGTCATTGGCATGGACAGGACTATAGGTGGGATTCTCATTTTGAGTTATATATCTAGCCCTTTGGAAAGCCTTCAAGGATCTACTTGTGTGATATATTATATGTTTCATCTTGCGTCCTTCTTGATTACGTTTGTCCTTGATTCGAGGAACTTCTTAGAAAATGCTTTTATGAACTCGCTGGCGAACTCCATAGTTAGCCTAAAAAGACAACTGATTCCCACTCTCAACAATTGGCATAGTCTAATGCTCTAATCTTTGACCCTTATGGCACTTCAAATATAGTTTGGCCAATAAATAGTGAGCGATAGGATGAGTGCCACAAAGTTTCTCACCACGAAAAATGATTCACTCTCATCCAATGTCAAGAATCTTGAAATTTTTTTACCTTTCCAAATCACAAAAAATGGACACACAAATAGTGAGTGAATATCTAACCACCCCTAATATAGTGAAATCCATTGGAGTACCTTGCATTAAAATTTGAAGCCTTGATTTCCATATGCAATCACCCCTAATAGACTCACTCGGGTCCAAGACTATTTTTGTAAGAGTTGGAATGAGTCTTATTTGATTTAAACTGTTGTCTCCATAGGCTCTACACGAAAGCTTATGCTAATGATCTTCTTTATTGTGATAGCATGATTAGGAAACACATTCAAACATTCATCATTCCACAACCAAACATACAATGGCAAAAGAGAAGGACTTCACATAAAAGAAAAGGTAGGAGGAGGAGGCTTTACTTCTCTCTCTCTCTCACAATCTCTATTCTTGCAAATGAAAAGTGATTACAAAATGGTGTCACATCCCTACTTACAGACAAAGTTAGGGTTAGGGTCACACAAAAATCTGTTGGAGAGACGTTGGGCCTTTTTTTCTGCTCGTCAACCGGTCTGCAATCTCGTTGACCTCCTAATATTGGCTTTCCCAATGCATCTGAATTCTGGAACTCCTTGTTGGTTGTTCGTCAATGTTCCTTGGTGTAGTTCGGTGGCATGATAACAATGTTAGAAGAATTTTTACCAGAATCATCCGCTAGAAGAATCCTCACCGGGGACGATAAATTCTTGTTTTTTGTTGGACGTCCACAAGAAAGCCCAAACGTCGTAGGGAGGGAGCATGTGGTGACATTTTGGAACAGGATATAATCGTACGGTTTTGATTAGCACTCTACTTTTTTTTTTCTTCATGTGTGTTTAGGGTGGGTGTGTGTGTGTGTGTGTGTGTGTGTGTGTGTGTGTGTGTGTGTGTGTGTGTGTGTGTGTGTGCGCGCGCGCGCGTGTGCATGTAAGTATGATGCCATTAGTTTATGTTTCATGCTTACTAGTTCATGCTAGTTTAATTTGTAGTATCTTAATTTATGTATTATATATTTGTTATGTTTCATGCCTTTGTGAGAGAGAGAGAGAGAGAGAGAGAGAGAGAGAGAGAGAGAGAGAGAGAGAGAGAGAGAGAGAGAGAGAGAGAGAGAGAGAGAGAGAGAGAGAGAGAGAGAGACAGAGAGAGAGAGAGACATCCTGACAGAGTTAAAGGTAACCAACACACCCAATTCTAGGAACGTGTGTAGCCCTTGATTTTCTCTCGTTAAAGGTGTGGTTCAAATGTTTCTGGTTGGTCGATAAGTTCCACAAAAAAGCCCAAACGTCGCAGGGAGGGAGCATGTGGTGACATTCTGGAATAGGGTGTGTGTGTGTGTGTGTGTGTGCGTGCGTACACACGTGTGCATGTGTGGTTCCCATATCATAGTCCGAGCTTTTATAGGTATTGAGTCAAAGTTATGAGGGCAATACCAGTATATAAATCAGTTTTTCATCTATAATTAACAGTAAACCATAAACCCTAAACAACAACAGGGAATCCTGAACTCCCCTGAAACCATGGGAAATGAAAATGAAGAACTATGATGAAAGATTAGGACGTGCAATGAATTCTTGAAATATTAATGATGACACACGAATCCATTAAGGATGCAAAGTGGACTAACTGGCTCTAGAATCAAGTTGTTTGTGTCTATTGAGTATTTTGCCTAGATATGATGCCAGAGAGGCCGAAGGTGTGCAGGTCGTTGGCATTCTTAAACCTGATGGTTCACCACATCGAAGAGAGAAAAATGTGGCGGCTATTTCAAACTCAATAACTCTAAAAGGTTGCATGAGGTTCATTTGGATTCAAACAAGTGTCCACATGTAACCACTTTAATTGAGTTCAAAGTAGGAGCATTCTCTTCTCTCTTCGATGCTACAAACTGTCAGGACTACCAAGTGCTTACACACCATGGTCTTTAAGGTCCCATCCATCTTGTGTGTAATTTCCCTAGAAACAACATGTTTCTATTTTCATACAAAAGCACATAGTCTCCACGTTTGATTTTGATCGTATTGATCGATCGAAATTATCTTTTCTTTTACTTTGGACCCGTTCAGTTTCTATTAATGCTAATCAACGGTCCTCCTCCAATTGCGTCAGAGCAATCATTCACTCTCGGTTGTCATTTTCATCCATCCGTTCCACATTACAATGTGGAAGGTTGGAACTTCAAATGCTATGGGTAGTATCGGGTGCATTCCATATACAAGGTAATACAGAGTCGGCCTAGTTGTGATTTTCTCAACAGTTCTATATGCCCATAGAATAGATGGTAACTTCTGCTCTCAATCAGAAGTATGTGTTTCTGTCACTTTGTTCAAAATTTTGCATAAAATTCCGTTAGCTCGCTTAGTAAGTCCATTTGCTTTAGAATTATATGGAGTGGTTTGAAGATGTGTGATGGAAAAATATGATAACATAGCTTCGATGGTTTGATTAAGAAAGTGGGTTCCCTTGTCACTTATAAGCTCTAAGGGACATCCATAATGAGTGATGATATTTTGAAACAAAAATTTTGTGACAATTTTGACATCATTTTTAACTGTAGCTTCAGCCTCTACCATCTTGGTAGCATAGTCCATTGCAACGAGAATGTAATGACAATAGGTTTTACAAGTGGTTGGCTTGATAAGTCCTACGAAATCTATTCCCCACTTCTTAAATGGTGCTAAGGGAATGATCGGTGTAAGTGGCCAATGTGTCACAAAGTTGGGTTTCCCCATCCTCTGACATGAATCACATTTTTGAATGAAAAGTTTAACATCTCTATAAAGTGTAGGCCACCAATACTTAGTGTTTAAAATTTTTCTGGCAATATTTCTAAGCGCGTAATGGCCCCCCGAATCTTTCTCATATAATGCACTTATTACGGTGGTGATCTCAATGGGTTCCAAATAGCGGCGAAGGTTATCATCAGCTCCTAACTTATATAGTACCTTATCTACAATCGTGTAGGTCCTACTTTCACAAGAAAAATTGTCTTCTGCTGCTTATTGAAATGATCAGGATAAATTTGATCATGTAAGAAATTAATAATATCTTCATAAATGGATGATTCCAGTTGAATGCACATTATGTGCTCATTTGAGAATTCATCTAATATTGGGTCAAATTGATCCTTAGATTTAAGCCGTGATATATAATCAGCGTTTTGGTGGTCCTTCCCCCTTCTTAGCTCTTCTTGATAATCGAACTCATCTAATAATAGAACCCACCTAGCTATCCTTACTAAAAGGGCGGGTTTATTTACTAGATGCTTCAATGCATAATGGTCTACATGAAAAACAAAAGGGTATTCTGATAGATAATGTCTAAAGGTTTTCACTGAGTAGATCATGTCTAATGCCTCCTGCTCTATAGCGAAATAATTTTTTTCGGATGTTGCTAATTGTCTACCAGCATAATAAATGGGATAATCAATTTTCTGATCATCCTTTTGGCTAAGCACTACACATGGTTGCAAACAATGAAGCGTCTACATATACGTGAAATTTCTTAGTCCAATCTAGAGGTCTAACTCTAGTTGCTTCTGCTAGGGACTGCTTTAATTTTTCAAAAGCGTCTTGGTGATCTTGTGACCAGTGATACTCAATAGATTTCTTTAATAAACCTGTTAAGGGAGTTACTACTATAGCATACTCTTTTATTATCCTACGACAATATCCTATGTGGCCTAAAAATCCCCTAAGCTCGTGTAGATTGGTTAGTTCATTTAATTCTAAAATCATTTTGACTTTTTCGATATCGGCTTGAATGCCATCTTTTGAAATTTTGTGGCTTGCCTTCCCTCATGCCAAAATAGCATTTGGACATATGCAATTTAAGAGATGTCTCTTGACATCGTCTTAAAGTCTTTTCTAATCTATCCAAATGATCTCTGGTGGATGAGTTAACATAGAAGTCATCCATAAAGATTTCTAAGAATTTTCTCAATTTTTTTTGAAAGATGATGGTCATCATGCACTGGTAACAAACGCATTATAGAGACCGAAGGACCTATGCATATAAGCATATGTGTCCCAATTAGTGGTGAATGTTGTTTTTTATTTTAAAATCTTTTTCCTTAATGTAGACTTGATTGTATCCAAAAAAACCGTCTAAAAAACTATATCTTTCGTGTCCAGCTACTTGGCCTAGGATCATTTCTGTATATGGTAATGGATGATAGTCTTTTGTTGTGGCAACATTTAACTTTCTAAAATCTTGACATACCCTTATTTTACTTGTCTTCTTCTTGGAAACTATCACAATAGGTGATAACTATTTACTACTTAAAACAAGATACATAATACCCGAGTCTTATGTATTTATCTAATTCATCTTTCACTAATAATGAATACTTTGGATTTAACCTGTATTGTCTTTGCCTAATCGATATTTTTCTCATGATTTTAATCTTATTTTTCATTTTTTTTTATGTTTATTTTTTTGTATTTTGGAATTTGTTGTAAAAAATTATTTTTTTTTAAATTTTTTGGGATATTTTACACTATTTTTTTTTTTAGATTTTTTTAATTTTCTTAAACTGATTTTTGGTTTTTTTTTGGGATTTTATACGTAAATTATTGTTTTGATTTTTTTGTAGTTTTTGATACTTATTTGAATTTTTAAGATTTTTCTCATTTTTTTAAGATTATTTTTTATTTTTTACAATATTTTGATTTTTATAGGTTTTTTTTCACTATTCTAACTACCTATGCAAGCTTTCCATAGCTTTGGATAGGTTTAATTTTCATGTTTTTTTCCTACTTTTGTATTATCAAGTTCATGGAAGGGATGAGGAGAAAGGAGAGCACAATGGAAGCACCAAATAATCCCATAAGCATTTGGTGCAACATTACCTCTTTTCAAGCTATATATACACTCTTCAACTAGTGGATTTTGCAGAAATTGGGGGCATGTTTTAATAAAATGGTCCCCCCAAAAATGGAGATCTTATGTCTTCTTGATTCTCAATTAACCTTTATTATGGAGATCTTATGTCTTCTTGACACGTGGCATACCAAGCATTTATGCAATTTGACAATGGAAAAAAACACATAAATAAATCCCCCCCCCTCTACAATGCTTATTTACATTGTCTTTTGAAAATTTTAAGCTTTCTTATATCAAAGTGAATTGCTACTTGCTTCAAATTTTATTGCTCTTACAATATCGTAAACTTTTTTGATCAAATTTTCTTTCAAGTTTTTTAGATAGATTTGTCCCATTAGTTTTTGTTTGAGTATATATATTTGGAATTGCTTATAAATATATATATATAATAAGAAAAAAATTTAAGACAGTCCACCCGCTGCGGAGGGTGGGCTGTCTAAATTTTTTATATATTATGTTATATAGCATATATATATAATAAGAAAAAAAAAAGATATATATATATATATATATATATATAAGCCAAAAAGAGTTAGCCCACCCGTCGTGGTGGGGGGGCTATCTCAAAAATTTTAGTATAAGAAATTTATATCTATATGTGTGTGTGTGTGCTTTATATCTATATAAATATGTTATATATGTATATTAAGTATACGTTATATATATATATATATATATATATATATATATATATATATATATATATATATATATATATATATATATATAGAACATATACTATACTTAAGATAAGAGCTTAAAAAATACATAAATAAATTTTCAAAACATACTAACAAGTGTACTCGGGAGTTTACCTTTAAGCACTCACTTGTATAAATTTTAAAAATGACTTGCATGAGCTTATTGAGCTTCTTGAGCTTCCAGAGGTAGTTCTAAAATTTTATTCTAAGAACTAAACTCGCGTTGAGCCTCCTTTTATAGAGTTTTGATGGCCTATTCTTTTTGGATCTCGAGGCATTGACCCTAAATAGGGTGGATCAAGTGGATATTTAGGCTAGATGTTAGGGTTAGGTTATGGTGAATATATAGAAGCCCTAATATGCTCAGATCCAAGCTCTATATGTATAAATATGTGATGGGATTTCCATCCAATCATGAGCAAAATCGAGATTTTTCTTCTTTACTAGTTTGAGTCTATGATTTGATTGACGAATGCTATTGGCATATGATTTTTTGTGATGATTGAATGAGTTTGGAGTTGCAGGTACAGTACACAGGCAGCAGCAGGCCGTACTTTCACACGTGTGAAGAGTTTTGGAGCTAATTCATGGAGTTCAAGCCAAGATAAGCTAGGAATCAATGCATTGACTAGTAATCTAGCGTCTAGATTTTGTTTGGATCTTAAATACGTGCTTTCTCCATCATTTCTAGGATCAAATGGGATTATTTTGCTGTATTTTTATCATGGTATCAGAGCCATTCAAAGAAATGAGCTTCACTTTATGCTAGAGTCATAGATTTTGATGCAATTCAAGCATTGATTACTATCTAGACATAATCTATGAGTAGTACCTTCAATTCTTGATCAATTTGAGTGAAGAGAGATCTAATGCTTTTTTATTTACAGGCTTTTTAGCTTCAAAATCTGAGTTGTGGTCATCTCTTATCAATTGGATCAAAATAACAAGTATTTTACATTTTCATCATATTGATGCTACTCGATTTGTGGAATCTATCACAAGGAATAGTTTTCAATCAATCAAAAGGAAGGTAGATCCTTATCTTTGGTACTATAATAGGTCATTCTTAGACTTATTGAGATCTTAGAAATTCAATTTTGGGGTCAGCCCAAAGACTTTTATAAGTGCTCATCAAGGAATGCAATTCTAGTCAACATTTGGCCATAATCATTATCAAACACCAATCTTGGTTTTGGAGGCAATTTTTTGTGTCAATCTCTCCATTTGTCTTGATTTTTCTTGAATGTTTTGAGTTTCTATCATAGTGTACTTGATTTTCAGGTTGGAGTCCGTACTCTGATAGGGTTTCACATGTGTGAAACGAGCATCTTGAGGATCAGATTAGGATCCACTCTTGGTCCATATTGTACTTTTTCCACATGGTATCAGATCCAAGTACTAGATGTTTATTGAGATTAATAAAGTTGATACAAATCAAAGCCAAAAATAGCAGGTTTTAGGAAACTAGTCAAATTTTGCCATAGCGAGTTGGATTTGATAGAAATTTTTTCAAAAATTTTGGACCAGAACTTGTTGTGGGCTGTAGGAACCCTTTTCACATGTGTGAGTCCGTACAGATCCGGTTTTGGCTGAGAAATTTCAAAAATTTGTACAATTTGACTTACACACCCAATTTGAGTGATTTTTAGTGCAAAATCAAGCATTTTCTATAGAGAATCTAATCTAGTTCTTGGATTAGATCAGCCAAAAAATTAAATTTGAAGCATGAATTAGGTGCATTAATTTATCATCTCTGGTTTTTTGAGTGCATGTTGAAGTTGAGAATGATATTGCCAAAAATCATAGATTAAGGAGCGATATGCAAGGTGAGAGCATGAAATCCATTGTACCATCACTCTAGATTTGTTCAAGAGTGATAGGGTCAAGTTTAGAAGCATCAATTTGCTAGAAAACGTCCTTGGATCTATCCTCCAAGTGAAACCTTTGAGAGTTTCTAGTGCATATAGAGCATCTATGCAAATCTTTTGTAGAATTTGACATAGATTGGCTTTGTCGCGGAAGCTTTTTCGTGTTTCATGTTCGTCCTCTCTCTTTTGATTCGCGAAAAAAATTTTGTCTTTGAATTTTTTTTTCATGCGGAAGCTCTTACGGGATCCCAGACACTCGACTACGCATCACATAACATATTTTATTCTAGCAATCAAGAGACACAGCAAAGGCCAAGAGATACACGAAATACAACGACTATATTGTCAGTTTGGTTTTCAAGCGAGATCGTCAGTGTCTCGCTCGTTGGCGGATTGACTCTCTGCTCTTTTGCTATGTTTTGTTCGTTGGTAGACTTTCATGCACAACTATGGTATTTTTGCTTTCTTACTCTATTCGCTACGTCTCTCTCTGTTTCTTACACATCTCTATATTCACTATCTCTCTTCACATAGTTATAATCCAAAGAGGATTGTTTATACCTCCACTATGTGGAGTTTACCAGATAGCTAAATGTAGAATCACAAGACTGGTTTACACTAATCAACTAGTTAGTTAGTCTCCGTCGTTGCTATTCGTTTCAGTTGGACATGAAGCTCGTTGAGCTGCCAGCTGGCAGCGTGTAAGATTTCTCTTCGTGTGTTTTCGTTCTTTTTGTTTCTTTTCGTAGTTTTCATTTTTCATCCATTTTGTTTTTTGCGGTCCTAGAGGTGTGTTTGTGATTTGCGATTGATTTGCGAATCGTTCATGCTTTGAGTCAAAGACACGTTGACTATCGCGAATTGTTCTTGTTCGACCTTCCTGTCTTGTTCGTGTTGCGACAAAGTTGCAGGAGTTCACCATTTCTGACACTCCCTCCTAAACCTTGCAGCTTTGTTCGTTCAATCCAATTGTCTCTCTTTGCTTGGTAAAGAGTGGCTTGTCGAGCGGTTTCGTGAGGAGATCTGCAATCATAATTTCTGATTTTATGAGCTGGACTTGGAGCTCTCCTTTCGAGATCAAATCTCGAATGTGATGGTACTTCAGAGGAATGTGCTTCATCTTTGAATGGAAGACAGGATCCTAGGACAGATAGATGGCACTCTGGGAGTCCATCATCATTGTGCTTGGCTCCTCTTTTGGTATCCCGATTGTCTCCAACATCATCCGCAGCCACACTACCTCATTCGCCACTTTTGAGGCTGCGACATACTCAGCTTCGCAAGAGGATTGAGCTACCAGGTTTTGTTTTTTGCATATCTAACTGATTGCAGCTCCGCACACTATTGTACATCCTCCAGTAATGGACTTGTTGTCATCCTTGCAGCTAAACATCATCCAGTTCCGTGATGGCAGTAGCCGCCCTAGACCCTAGTTGTTTGGTGACCAATATGTGGAGGAGATACCCACATTTGGTAGTTGGTTTTCGAGCTTTCAGAGCACCGCACAGCTTTTCTGCTACCTTCTCAGCCCACTTGTAATTTTGAGTGAGATCGTCCATGGTGTGGGTCAAAGAAAAGAGGTCGCTTGGTGGTATGCAATCCATCTTAGTGGTATGCACTTCAACCATGGTGACAAGGATTTTTGAGGCGGATAGTGATCCCGTCGTTGGTTTGGGCAATGGTTTTGCTGTCCTCTGTCAGAAACTTGGTGAAGTACTTGGCATCATAGTTGGTGCCCTTTCCATGGATTGTCTCTCCGAGATTAGGGAAGCCAATGCTCTGGAGATCCCCAAGAGAGATGTTGATAATGGTATAGCTGCCACTCTTGGATGTAATCCGAAAAGTTTGGAACTCATCCGAATAGGTGGAGTAGGCTGCTCGGATGAGGATCTCGCTCTGTTGGTCCCGGAAAAGTGTCAGATCAAAGCCAAGGTTGGTGAGGATATCCTTGGCCAGGGTGAGCTGCTCGGCGTAATTCTTGAGACATATCATGAATATATCCCCTGAATAAGGACAAGGGGGTTTATGGCGATGCAAGCTAAGCGAGGAATTGTGGGAAGCCATGACAGTAGTGATTTTAGATTGCTCTGAGAATTTTGAAATTTTTAAAAAATTTTGGCATGAACTCGAGAGCAGCAATCTAAAATGAACTCGTGGAGAGAAGGGTGGAGGACTATATATAGACTTTTTTTGACAGGAATTTGCAACTTCACTCAGAAATTGTCCTCAATGTCCACGATTTGTTAATGATGGTCACGAATGTTGAGGCAATGTTCTGAGGGCCCGCAAATTCTTGTAAGTGATTTTTTTATGCCAAAAGAGAAAAAATGTCTGACAGTGCAAAAATTTGTCTGATCAGAATTCACAGAGATAATAGAGAAATCGTGAGGATCAATTTGAACTCTAGCAAATTGTTTGGAAATTTTGATAGTGGATATCTGATGAAAAAAACCATATTTTTCTATTTTAAAATTTTTTGTCTCTAAGACAGAATTCGCGGAGGCCAAAAATGAATCGTGCCCTGTCAAAAAGTGGTCAGGCGAACTATTTGAGATGTTGTGAAAAAAATTTCTTTTGAAACTAATGACTCTTGTGGTTTTCTCAGAGAAAACTGTTGGTATACCAGATCTGATGGTATCTTGATGGTTTGAACAAGAAAGCACATCAAAAATGTTGTTGAAATGGCATGCCGACAAAAAAGAAAGAAAATAGTAGGAAAGAAAACAACTAATACATATCAAGATAAAAGCAGGGTTCATTATACTTTCTTAGTCAACTCCCATTGATCACAATGTCGAGGATATCGCCTTGAAGGGTTTGGAGTTGTACATATCCAGAGGCAAAGATTTTTTTAATGACGTAAAGTCCTTGGCCAGAAAATTTTAGTTTGTCTTTGAAGGCTTTGGCCTGGTATAGCAGGACCTTATCTCCAACCTAGAAATCTCTAAGTTTCAATGATCGATCATGCCATGCTTTTTGTCATCGTTTGTGGACTTGCTGAGCATGGATGATAATCCTTCATGTTTCACAGAGTTGCTCTAGATGGAATAACATGTTTGCTAGATTCTGATGAGTATCAAGCTCAAGGTTATAGGCTACTCGAAGGGAGGGGATATGGAATTTCACAGGCATAACGGCTTCTTGGCCATATGTGAGCTGTAAAGGGGTTAAGCTTGTAGCTCGCTTCGGGGTGGTGCGATAAGCCCAGAGAGCAGCATGGAGTTTGGATTCCAAATCAGATCGGCTAGATTCGACGATTTTGGTGAGAATTCCAAATAGGATTTTATTGGTGGATTCTGCCTAGCCATTGCAGCGTGAATAGTATGACGAACTTTTGTGATGTACCCCAAAAAATTTGGAAAGAAGATCTGCTATGACAGAGTCAAGAAAATGTGTACTTCTATCACTTATAAGCTCTAGAGGACATCCGAATCGAACTATAACATGTTCATAGAGAAATTTGGCAGTAGAACGAGCGTCAGCATTACGAACAGCTCTTGCTTCAACCCATTTGGTGCAATAGTCCGTAGCTACTATGATGTAACAAGATTGTGTGTGTCGAGCAGCAGGACTAATAGGTCTGACATAATCAATTTCCCATTTTTGGAAAGCTTGATCAGTGGTTACAGGGTGTAAAGGCATGTAGTCTGTTTTTTGAAAGCGTTTTGTGCGTTGGCAGACATCACAAGCCTTAGTGTAATTGTGCGTATCCTTGAAGAGTGTTGGCCACAAAAAACCGCCCAAGAGGATTTTCTTAGCAGTTGTTTCAGAAGAGAAATGGCCGGCACCAATACCTTCATGAGTGAGAGCAATTATAGAGGGTATTTCTCCTTCAGTAAGACATCGTCGAATAATTCCATCTAACCCTTGCTTGTAGAGTTGTCCTACAATTAACGTATAAGGTTTAGTTTTGAGGACCGACGCACGTTGTTCAGGTTTAGAGAAGGAAGGATCCATTTGCCCTAAAGTTAAATATTCTGTAATGTCCTTAGCCCATATAGGTGTAGAGTCAACTTGGAAAAGGATTGCATCTGGTAAATCATCGTTGACGTCTTGATCAGGGGTAGGAAGGTTAGGGATTCGGAATGCTGAACTCCCTTACGAACCACGATCCTAAACTCAAATTCTCGAAGTAATAGGATCCATCTAGTAATACGGCATGTGGTGCAGATCTTGTTGATGAGATACAACAATGCTTGATGATCAGTGAAGAACGCAAAGACTTTTCCTAGAAGATAATGGCAAAACTTCTGAACCACATATACCATTGCCAAGGCTTCGCATTCGGTAGTGGTATAATTGACTTCAACAGGTATCAATTGTCGACTAAGAAAACGGATTGGTAGTCCTTTGGGTGAGTACTGCTCCAATGGCTACTTGGATGCATCGGTATGCACATGGAATTCTTTAGTATAATCAGGAGCCCGAAGGATGGGTGCATTGGTAAGGGCTTCTTTGAGTTGATTAAAGATGACGCGTTGTTCATCCGTTTGGGAACTACAACTAATTTGTAGATTAAGCATGCTTTGTTCGGGAAATAAAAAATAAAGCACCGATAGTAGTTGGCGTGGCCAAGGAAGAAGTAAACTTCACGTATCGTATGCGGTTCCGGTAGATTTTGAATGATAAGGATCTTTTCAGAGTCAATGGCAATGCCATTTCGTGAGATAATATGTCCTAACACAATACCATGGGTTACCCAAATCTGGCATTTTTCTAGATTAAGAGAGATGCCAAAGTGTTGGCATCGGATAAAAAAAAATTTGAGCACAAACGGATGGCGTATTTCTTCGAAATGTGCTCCTAAATTGTCCAAGTAAACTTCTAAAGTATCGCCCATCTGCTGAGAAAAGGCAGATGGAAGGTGCTAGGAGCATTGCAGAGACCAAAGGCATGACTTTCCAGCAGAAGGTTCCCCATTTTGTGGCAAAAGCGGTTTGTGTTGATCTTCTTCAGCGATTTGGATCATATTGTATCCGCTAAAGCCATCTAAGAAGGAGTAAGCCTCATCTCCTGCTAGATTTTCTAAGATGGATTCTCCGAAAGGTAATGGAAAATGATCACGTTCAGTGACAACATTAAATTTTTTAAAATCGACACAGATTCGGAGTTTTCCGTTTCTCTTAGGGACGATGACAATTGGGGAGACCCACTCAGTATGCTCAATTTTATAGATAAATCCCGCGGCTAAGAGGCATTGTAATTCTTCTTTGATCTTGGCCTTATAGATGGGATTGCATCTGTATGGACGACTCGCAGTGGGTCTCGCATCCAGTTTAAGCGGGATACGATGCACAGCTACTTGGGGTGAGACGCCTTTCATGTCTTTATAGGTCCAGACAAAGATATGTCGATATTTTTGTAGGAGCTTTTCAAGTCGTCTGCGTTGTTCGCGATTGAGATGAGTTCCGACGTGGACAAGATATTCGTTGGTTTCATTTGGCTCACTCAGGGGAAGGATTATGGTTTGTGCAGGGCCTTCGTAGGGTGAATTACCAGTTGGCTCATGTTGAGCTTGGGGTAATTGGATTGTGACATCCTTGATTGTATAGTCCTTAAAGTATGCAGGAACATCATGGGCTAGAGATTCGTGGGGGGCCTTGCCTTTCTCTTGCCGGGATGGTGCTTGGAATTTTTTGAGAATTGTGTAGGACTAGAGGCAATCTCAGGAACTTCCTGAACAATGGTGAGGTCACCCGCCAGTTGAATTTGAAGTGGTTTTTTCATTTTCTCTTTCATAGTATGACCACATGGTTGAGGTTTCGGTGGTGGAGAGGTGTGTGGATGAGGGACAGTTCGTATGTCATGGAGTGCTTCCATATAGTTGAGGATTTGAGCATCAGAAATGTCCATATCTTTTGGGCAATTCTGAATTCTTAAGACGTTCTCGTCATCAATGAATAATTCGTCTTATTCATTAGTAGGTAGTCATGCAACATTTAGTTGTTCATCATGGTGTGGAAGAATATCAATAAAATTGATATTGATGATAGGTGTATCCAGACCAGGTAATTGGTCGTGATCGATCGGGAGTGGAGAGGTACAATTATTCTGATACTGAGCACAATAATCGGCATTCACACAATCAATGATAGCTAGACTGTGACTCTAGTTTATGATATTAGTAGATTTAACATAATGACCTTTTTCATGGCTGGACTGGTATGGCTCAAATAATGACCTTTTTCGTGGCTGGACTGGTATGGCTCAAATACTGAGTTGGTGTTTGAGGATCCCTCGTCATGGATGCGTGTAGGTTTGAGTATACCCGTTGAGTCAATGGTGACAAAACTGTCACAATTTCCAAAAGTGACTCGGCCTTTGCTCCAGTCATGAACGACTCGTGCATTCGTGAGCCATGGACGACCAAGTAGTAATTCATAAGAATAGGCCTTAAGTAGCACACCTTTTGCTCCTCACCAACCTTGATGAAGCCCTCGGGTTGCATCATGTAGATTTCCTCTTCTAAGAAGCCATTCAAGAAGGCATTTGTGACATCCATTTGGTAGAATCCCACTTAAACAAAGTAGCAATGCAAATGGTTAATCTAATGTTTACAAGCTTAGCTACAGGTGTAAATGTTTCTTTATAATCCAATCCTTTTATTTGAAGAAATCCCTTAGCAACAAGCCTAGCCTTGTACTTACTAATAGATCCATCTTGATTGTACTTTATTCTATAAATCCACTTACATGCAAGTGGTTTCTTCCCTTTTGGAAGATTTACAAGATTCCAAGTATGATTTTCTTCTAATGCATCATACTCTACTTGCATTGCATCTCTCCAAACTTTGGATTTATATGCTTCTTCAAAAAATGATGGTTCTTCAAGCAATGTAGCTAAGAAGGAGTAAGAGGTAGAAGGTGTAGAGTCTTCCTTTTGCTTTCTTGATGATCTTCTTGGCCCCTTTTGACTTGGATCCATGTCTCCATCCTCGGATTTGTCAAGATCCTCGTCGGGTTTGTCAAGATCTTCAATGCACAATGGCTTAGATCCATTTGACAAGCTCTTAGCAAATTGTGACTCATCAAAAAGTACATCCTTGCTTACCTTTACTTTCTTGGATATAGGATCATATATCCTATAGCCCTTGCTATCTTCTCCATAGCCAACAAAGATCCCTTTGAAGGAGGTAGCATCTTCTTTCCTTCTAGTCTCCAAAGGGATGTGAACATAACAAATACATCCAAAGATCTTAAAATCTTTTACATCGGGTTTCTTATCAAACCAGGCTTGATAAGGTGAGATCCCATCTATAGCACTACTAGGAAGTCTATTACACAAGTAATTAGCACATGTTATAGCTTCTCCCCAAAATGAGATGGCAAGTGATGCATCAAGTCTTAAAGACTTTGCACACTCACATAGACACCTATTTTTCCTCTTGGCCACCCATTTTGTTGGGGGGTGTAGGAACAAGTGTATTGCAACTTAATGCCTTTGATCTCACAAAATTCTTTCATTCTATTGGAGGTGTACTCTCCTCCATTATCACATCTTAGTGCTCTGATGGAAATACTAAGTTGTTTCTCTACTAGAGACTTGAACTTAATGAAAGCTTCATAAACAAGACTTTTCTTTAATAGTAACTCAATCCATGTGAATCTAGTACAATCATCTATAAAAGCTACATACATCAAGGCACCTCCATTACTTGCATGTGAAAAACTATGTACATCAGAATGTATGAGATCCAAGGGAGAGAGAGATCTTGATGAAGATTTCTTGTAAGAATATTTGTGTGACTTTGCAAGGCCACATGCCTCACACATCTTTCCACACTTTTTGAAAGCTCTTGGTAGTCCGAGAGCTAGTTCCTTGCTTGCCATTGACTCCATAGATTGAAGATTAGGATGGCCTAATCTCTTATGCCAAAGCTCCACTTGAGTTAGCTCCTCCCTAGCCAAGTTCACACTTTCATTTGCAACATTAGCTTTCAACTTGAAAAGTCTACCTTGCTTAATGCCACTAGCTATGCACTTATCATTTTTCAAGATGGAACAAACTCCATTCTTGAAATGTACATCTAGTCCATTGTCCATTAATTGTCCTACACTAAGCAAGTTTCTTGAAATGGTAGGAACATACAAAACATTACCTAGATCTATCCTTTTAGATGTGCCTAAGCAAAGAGGTATAGATCCTATGCCATCTATCTTGCATGCTTGATCACTAGCAGTATATATTGACTTCTTAGAGTCATTACAAGGTAGAAGAGTAGAAAAATAATGCCTGTTAAAAGACATGTGGGAACTAGCCCCACTATCTATCCACCATGTGTCTTGACTTGAAGTTGGTGTAGATGCAACCATTAAGGATGTGTTGAATCCATCCTCATCTTCTTCCTCTTGAGAGATGTTCCCTTGATCTCCATTGGCTTGTTGATTCTTCTTCAAGTAGCATTCTGAGGCAAAGTGTCCTTTCTTTCCACAAAAGAAACACTTGAGTTTTGCCCTGTTCTTCACTTTGCCTTTAGAAGTGATCCTCCATTCTTCATTTTGGCCTCCTTGCCTTGATTTTTCTTGAATGGATGTTGCTTCTTCTTGCCTTTAGATGTAAAGTTAGCTTTCCCCTCTCCTCCATTAAGTGACATGCTATCCATTCTTGTCTTGAGGTGTAGAAGCCTACTCTCCTCATCCACAAGAACATTGTGCAATTTTTCAATAGATGGAAGAGTGTCTTGAATGGCAAATGATTGGACTAAGTTGGTGAACTCATCACCTAGACCATTCAAGATGATTTGTACTAGCTCTTGATCTTGGATCTTCTCTCCTATTGCACTTAACTCCTTGTTAAGAGATTTGATCTTAAGGACATACTCTTGTCCACTCTCTCCACTTCCTTTCATGCTTTGGAAAACTTGATTTCTTAGCATGAGGATTCTTGAAGTATTATTGGATTCATAGATGCTCTTTAATGAATCCCAAGCCTCTTTGGATGAGGTACAAGAAGACACCTCTTTGAAGAGGTCATTGCATACATTTAACTTTATGCAATGTAGAGCTACTCTTGCTCTCTTCTTGTATTTGGCTTGTTCTTGGGGAGTTTGAGGCTCTTCCTCAACTACTTGAACTATGTCAAATAGATCATGGATCACTAGGAGTTTTTTCATGATCCACATTAAGGGGAGTGCTACATTTCTATCTTTGATAAAATTAAAGGTAATGTGGACTTGCTGAAAATACTTGTACACATTGTAAATAAATTACTCAATAGAAGTTTGACAAGGTCCAATCGAATAGAAAAACATCGAAATTCCAATCTCGGATCATATCAAAATTCAAGTATTGGATCAAATCAAAATTTCAAGATTGAAATTAAATTAGACCTCTAGGCTTGAATTAGATCAAATAAAAAATCCATGATTGAAGGTTCAAAATAGATTTCAGTCTTTAGGGTCAAAATGGAAACTACAACACACTTTAGTAGTGGAATGCGATGTTTTCTGAATAATAGAGCCAATGCTCGTGCATGCCATTAGAGAATTCATGAACATCTATAAATAGGATTAGTTCATTAGTGATTAAACAGGTTGTGGTAGCAAATTATTTTGTGAAAATTAGGATCATGATCTATGTTGGAATTTCTGATAGATCATTCAAATAAGTAGAAATTTTCAATTTTTTGAATATTGTTTTAAGAAAGTCAAAATGGGTAGATGTGTTGAATGAGACTACACATGTATTGTTTTCTGACAAACTGTTCTTGAAAACTGTGAAAAACTCAATTCTAAAAAATTAAGCCTTCTCGCACTTTGTTTTACACCTTTGAAGGGTTTATTGTTTTTCAACACTTCCTCTTGAAACAAAAATTTCAAACACTTAACCAATTCTGAGACTATATCTTAATAATTCAAAGTTCTTCCTGCCAAGTGCCTTTTGTGAAAATAGTAAAAGTTATCTACATGAGTTTTGGGGGTCCTTTGACTTTTCTACCCCTTGTACATATGTTAGTAGATGATTAGGCTAAAAATTAGCTCTAAGCTCAAGGTAGTGTAGGCTTTTGGTTAGCTTTGGCACAAAAAGTACATTTTTGAGACAATACTAAATTTGAGGATGCAACATTTAAGGGAATACTCCCTACTCCTTCAATACTACACTCGCAATCATTTGCAGTATAAATAGATTTATTGACTCCCTCATAAGGCAAAAGAGTAGAAAAAGATTCTTTAGAGCTACACATGTGAGAATGAGCTCCACTATCAATATATTACAACCATTTTTTTTGGAAAGGAGAAGAGGAAAAACTAAACACCATAATTGATCCCTCTCTATCACTCTCATTAGCATCTCTCTCTCTCTCTCTCTCTCTCTCTCTCTCTCTCTCTCTCTCTCTCTCTCTCTCTCTCTCTCTCTCTCTCTCTCTCTCTCTCTCTCATTAGAAATGTTAGCATGCTTGACTTGATTCTTCTTCTTGAAGCAATTTGTGGCATAATGGACTTTCTTGCCACAAGATTTATCCTTCGTCTTCTTTTTCTTCCACTTGGATGTTGAATTTTGAGAGGTACTATCCTCCCCTCCATCTGTGTCCTTTTCTTTGTCTTTTTCTTTGTTGAGGTGTTGTTGATGTTGGCCTTTGCGCTTCCCTTTGTGCTGTATTTGACAAATAGAGCTTTGAATTCTCCACCATTGTTGTTTGAGAGATTCTTCATCCTCATAAGCTTGTTTTCTTGTCTACACTCTTCAGCAATAAGTACTCCTTGTAAGGCCTCCAAACTTGGTAGCTCCTCTTTGATTGCTCATTCATGGCATTTCATGTTGCAATGATCTCAAATCAAGTGCAATATGGAGAAAGGAAGCACACATTCATTCAAATTCTTAGTTTCACATATGTTTGATGCTTTTTTATGGAGATATCAGAGGTGGAAGTGCGGAGGAACCTATTCATTCTTATTCTATGTACTTCTTCATGTTGTATTTTCATCTTGATATGTTAAATCGATAATACAAATAGTTCATTTTTAGAGTTAGTTGGCAATTTTGGACAATATAACTAGTTTTGGCCAAGTGGCGGCTAAGTTAGGAAAATGCTTCTTGGTTTCCAAGGGGAGGCTCGAACCTGGGACCAAAGAAACTTTGGATGCCAAGCTAACCAGTTGAGCCCAACCCCTAGGAAAATGACTCAAGAGAGAAGAGAGAGGGTCATCACTCTCAAATAGAAATAGTAGCTAAGATGTGGAGAAAGTGGAACCATTGTGCATTTCCATTTGTGAAAGATTTTGGAGCGATATCATCATCTCATCTTTGGTTCTCTTCTACATTTGTGTAGATATTGTGATGTATGCTTGATAGATGTCTAATTTCGATGATGATTTAAAAGATTTCTTGCTTTAGGATAGCCTATTTATAGAGTTTTAGGATCACATCTAAACATGTGTTTCTTAGGTTCTTTTTATATTTCATTTGGTAATTCATTTTGATCAAACTAGTAAGCTAGTGTATAAACTGCCTAACATCACGTGAAGTGATTGTTGATGCAACTATACTTGGCCTAGAACTACATTTAGGATCATCTTTGGATCTTAAAAAATGCTTTAGCAAAGCAGTTGCATTCAAAGCATCTGGGAGACAATTCAACCCTATTGTAATGTTGGATTTTTTTGAAGTCGTGCCTGCATTCTTTGAAGCTGTGAGTTTCTTATTGCATTAACATTATTGCATTAACAGCTTTATAAGCTTTGCGACAAACCTCCATTACATTTAAAAAACATGAATAAGATTTTTTTATATGACCTCAATGTTACAATATATAGTAAAACTTTTCATCTTTGCTTCGTAAAAAGCATTTGGATCTCAATTCCTCAAATTTCTTTGATGTTCAATTTTTGTAAGCAAGAGGATGAGCAGCAAAATAACATTTTGTACCTTCCAAAGCGTCCATTTGCAAATTGCAAAGAATTTTGTATGATCAAACAAACGGGTGTGTAGAAAATTGTGATGATATTTTACAGATGTTTAGTCCCTGCTGCATGTGCAGGTGTTTTATCATTTGGGATTAGAGATGGCGGTAGACAGCCAATCCAGACCTTCATACAGGCCCTGCCCTGTCACTGCACAGCAGCTCTGAATGTGCCAATTCCGTTGTCTTAGAGATGGCAGCGCTAACTTTTCACTGATTTCGGCCACCGACATGGCTTTTGGAAGATCATGCTTGTTGGCTAGCACCAGCAACTTCACTTCTCTCAATTCAATTTCGTTCATCAGCCTGTCAAGTTCATCTCTTGCTTCAATCATTCGATCTCTGTCGTTGCTGTCCACTACGAAGATCAGACCCTGCGATTTGTAGTACACAAACATGGCAATCTTATCATGGCAAAAGAGCAGTTTCTGATCAGATTTGGCATGGACATAGCCATAGATGCCCACACCTAAAACAGACCTGAAACACTGAGTTACAAATGTGCATACCTCGGTGTTTTCGAAGTAAAATCTCCAAAGCTGACGAAACTTGTCCTGGCCACCTACATCCCAAACTGTAAAGCTAACGTTCTTGTACTCAACAGTTTCCACATTGAAACCTATCGTAGGAACTGTGTTGATTTTCTCCCCGAGCTTCAGCTTGTAGAGAATCGTAGTCTTTCCTGTTCACAAGATTCATATAATACATTACATATCTCTATCTCTAATATTCTGAAGAAAGAATATTAATTCAAAAGATGCAGGAGGCCTATTTGTGCCAGTGCCAAAACGAATTTGAGACAGTTTGCCTGTCGATCGAGAGAAGCCAAACACAGAATCCGAATTTGAAAATCCCAATTTACTACGAAATTACACTTACTCTTGCGACTCCAGAGAGTCTAAAAAAGAAGCACAAATTCAGTCATCTGCAGGACATAGCTCGGAAAGATGAAAGGAAGTTGTATAGATCGATAAGGGTCAGTTCAAATTGTGAAGGGGGCAGGAAACACTTACCTGCAGCATCCAAACCAAGCATAAGAATTCTGATGTTCCTGGGACCAGCGAAAAGCCTGCTCAACACTCGCCCCAGCATTTGCCCCATGCTTGCTATATACGCCGCTGCCCTCTCTTCTTAACAATTATTTGAAATGGCTATGATCGATCTCTCTGTGTCTCCTGTTTATCACTTGTCATTCATGGTGTTCACTAACGATCGAATTTAAACAAGATAATTGAAGTAGCGAGCAGCAGGCTTTCCTTAGTTGACGCAGGATTTGATATTGCTCTATTTCGATGGTGACGCAGAGCAGCCAATAAGCGTCGAGTAACCTCACGCGCAAGTAACGGGACCAACGAGGCCCCACACGAGGAAGTCTTGTCTGGTTGGTCCCACACGAGGAAGTCTTGTCTGGCTCTGAAAGTATTGCTTCCTCCGTTTTTGCGATCCCACCTCCCCCATTACAATTCCTTCCACTCGGAAAGGTGTGGGCTCGAATCCAGATCACTGTGTATTGACGTTTAAGGAGCTTAGCTCCGTAAATGGCATTGCCAAGTTGTATATAACGACCACTAGTTACTTAATAAGCGTCGAGTAACCTCACGCGCAAGTAACGGGACCAACGAGGCCCCACACGAGGAAGTCTTGTCTGGCTCTGAAAGTATTGCTTCCTCCGTTTTTGCCATCCCACCTCCCCCATTACAATTCCTTCCACTCACAAAGTTAAAAGTAATATATGTGTACTCTCCCATTTTGTGAGACACAAGATTTTTGTGCATGAAAAACCTATCCAATGTCCATCGCAATGGGGTAGAGTTGTTGATCGACATCGGAAAGGTGTGGGCTCGAATCCAGATCATTGTGTATTGACGTTTAAGGAGCTTAGCTCCGTAAATGGCATTGCCAAGTTGTATATAACGACCACTAGTTACTTAACATGTATGCAAAAGAAAAAGAAAAAAATCTCTTCAATGATGTCATGGAGGCCCTCGTGGAGGAGGGCCTACCACTCGCACATTGCCCATTTCGTTACCTTAAGCCAATCTTAAAAATTATTAATAGGAGAGAGATGTTCTTTTTCCACGACAGAAACTAGCTACTGCTAGATCTATGTTTCTTCCTTGATACGCGCCTCACTAAGTGCTCTGTTCAAGAAACTGTATACTCTGTATAAAGTCCGTTTGTATCCTTCGTTGATCCTTTATGTGATCAATCCAGGGATCTGATTAAAGTAAAAGATCTAATAAAAAGAAACTGCATTAGCCTTAAACAAAATTGATTCCAGTTTTTTGTCATTGTCCTCCGTGAATGCTAGTCGCCTTATGCCCGTTGCACACTGCCTTCACGTTGCAGACCTTCGTGTTTTTGCTAAAGGACATTTTTTGCGACTTTAAGAGGTGGTGTCAGGTTTGCATCCTTGATGTTCACTCCCATGAATGCGTTGTACTGGCTTGCTTTGTATAGCACTAGTGGGTTCATGTCGCATAGTCTCCTGTGCCATAGAACGTCTGTAGATTCATGGACTTGATGAGCCTCCTCTGTCAATGGGCGTACTTTCAGGTGATACAAGTTTTCTCTTCGTCTGCCTTGTGTGATGAGTGTACTGGAGCTGGCATCAATCACATTGCACGTCTGATCTATGAATGTCACACGCATGTCTGCATTTGCTATTCTAGTGATTGATAGCAGATCTTTCTACAGTGTGGGCACATACAAGACATCATCCAGTCTTATATCTCTGCCATTGGTACTCATCCAAAGTGCTCCAGTGCCACTTACTTCATGTCGTGATCCATCTCCTAGAACGATATATTTGGAGGAGTCGGTTTGTCGAAAGTCGGCGATCATCTGCCTTGTCGTCAGAAAGTGTGATGTGGCTCCTGAGTCAAGAACTATGTCTTGAACATCGGATGTGGATAATGCGCTTATATCAGTGCACAAATAAGTAGTAGGATTTTTGCTAGCTCAGTCTTTAGCCATCTTCGAGAATTCAGACTCCTCCACGTATGATGTGTTGTTAGTGCTCTCCTTCCTGCTCTGCGTCTTCTTGTTTCTTGGATTGTTGTGACAATCCATGATTGCATGACCTTTCTTATGACAATGTATACACAATCTTTGGATTCAACCAACATTTATCCACTGTGTGGCCATCACGTCTGCATCTCTCGCATGTCTTCTTGTCGTTGCCTTGTTGTTTGTTCCTTCCTTTCGATCTACTTTCTTGGGTTCTCTGCTAGTTTTGATCTGTTCTCTTTGTCGACTCCCTCTTAGGTTGAGACTTTTTCTTCGACTGGTCTTGGTTTTTCATCTTCCTAATGAAGCTGGTGAGATCTTTGTCGTCACATCTTAGATAGGTAAGCTGATCTTCTAGATGCATTATCTGATTTCGAGACTTGGTCTGAAATCTGCTGATGAGTGTATCCCACATCTCTCTAGCACTAGAGAGTGATGCGAGGTCAAGGGTAATGTTGTCTTCGATGGAAGACGAGATGACGGGTACTACTTCGTCGTTCTTCTCTTTCCACTCCCGAAGGTCTTTGTCTGTGTTGGCTGGCATCTCTTCAGTGCCATCCACCCACGACCATAATGCTTCTCCTCTCAGGATTAGCGATAGCTTCACTTTTCAAGCAAGAAAGTTTGATCCATCTGCTTCAAGTATCGTGCGTATCTTTGATTGGATGTTGGGAATGGAACTCATAGTCTCAGTGACGAGGCACTAATAAGCCAACTTGGCTCTGATAAGCCTTCTTGGCTCTAATACCACTGTTGGAATCGTACACTAGCTTTGATGCCACTGATGAAATCTAAAACTGCGAGGATTCCGATGAAGCTTAGATGGAGCCGATCTATCGGATAAGGCTACTGCCTCAACCTGCCATCAATCATCCTCCGAACGGTAGACAGCTACTGCTAATCTGACTGTAAGTTTATAAACAGTAGATAATGTCTTAATGACGGCATCTACTGATAAAATTGAACAAGCATCACAGCATTCACAGATTACACATTGAGCAAAAAAGATGTACGCATCTATATTATCAGACACAAGTGTACATGAAAAATTCTTTCTTGAGCGTTGTCTATTTTTCAGATCAATGCATCGGCATGAGAGAGATGTTCTCTTCCCACGACAGAAACTAGCTACTACTAGATCTATGTTTCTTCCTTGATATGCACCTCACTAAGTGCTCTGATCAAGAAAGTGTATACTCTGTATATATTCTGTTTGTATCCTTCATTGATCGTTTATGTGATCAATCCAAGGATCTGATTAAACTAAAAGATCTAATCAAAAGAAAATGCATTAGCCTTAAACAAAATTGATTCCAGTTTTCTGTCATTGTCCTCCGTGAATGCTAGCTGCCCTCTGCCCGTTGCACAAAGAGTGTCATCTTTTTTGCAAAAATGCGAAAAATACGACAGTGTCGAAAAAAATTGCCAGAGTTAATATCTAAGTGTTTTAGACCTAGGGATGAATTTTTCTCATGACACAAAAATGCGAACTGTGCGACGAAACAGTTAAAAAATGCAGACTGTGCTAAATATAGTTAAAAATGCATAGTCGCAAAAAACAGCAAAGGAAAATTTAAGGAATAATGCTAAGGCTTTGAAAGATAGAAACTCTTAGTTTCTTCACTCTTTAGTATTTGCATGGCAATCTTAGTGGTTTATTAAAGTCATTGCTAACCATTAGTAAATCATTATTGATACAAGCATGCAATCCTAACATCAACATAAGATCGTCAATTAACTAAATTTTAACGTAAATCATTCATTCATAATTATAAATTGCAATTTTCATTAATAAGCTATAAATAATACCCATGCATGTGATCTCAAAACTATTTTACTTGTAATGTAGTTATCCACGTTTTTAAAATCTTGGAGTAAAGCAAAACTAGATCATTCAAATGAGTAAGCCCTGCAATTGATATGTCCTTTTTTGTGTGATAGTGCAAAACTCAATATACAAAACCTAGACATACAAACTCATCATCATCATCGATCGACTTGTTATAAATCCTGAACTACTAGACAATGTGACTTTCATTATCCATGACCACGAATGCCATACACCACTATTTTATATCCATATTTAGAAGCAGAAACAAATAAAAAGAACCTTTATTCGAATATATATCGTGTTATCAAAGAAAAAATAAGTTCTACCGATACAATAAAACATATAGATTTTTTGACATGGTTTGTTGCATTGCAAATACCGCTGGTTGATTATATACAAGCAATAAAAAGCAGCTTAAAAAAACCAACAATATTTCTAAAATGCAATTCAAAAGACATATACACAAATAGTTTCAATCCATGCATAAGTCAACTTTGGAACGTAAACATGGATTTGCAATAATATTCTTGACCCATATGCAGCTGCAAGTTGTTGTACATCATATTTGACAAAAATTGATACCTCACTTTTGCAATCTTTAAAATGTGCATTTACAAAATCTTTGTGTCAAAATGTAGATACATTTACAAGACTAAAAAACATGGGAACCGCATATTTAAATGCACACCAAATGAGTGCACAACTTGCATTATTTATTGTATTTTCATTACCTTTACATGTCTTCATAAGATCATTTACATATATTAATACAAATCCTGAATCAACACGAGCATTTGTTATTATAAAAAAAGAATTAGAATTTTTTCATCCCGATTCAACAGATAGACGATATCCAACCAAAATTGAAAAATATCTCTCTCGACCTATTGACAGCAAACCTGTGTTTAGCATAATTCATTTATGCATATCAATTAACATCATCACAAACATACAAATGTCGAAAATCTCAAATTATTAGATACATTAATTACAATGAACATAAAGATTCTGAGAACTTTTATCGAGAGCATCTGCTTCTATATAAACCATTTTAGACATCCGAATACATGCTTACAAAATCACATTCATCATATAAAGGTACATACTGTGCAAACTATGACACAATACAACACAAAAAAAAAACTAAATTTTCATAAAAAACATGTACATATGCGCATTTCAATTGGGAAGATCTTGAAAAAAAATTATTAAGCATTGCGATATCAGATAAAAATGCACACATTTCTGTAATACGAACAACAACTATGATCTTGGAATTGAATTCCCAACTCATATAGAATGTAGCACAAAGAAACAGGTCAATATGGCTTCGAAATTGACACACAAAATCATGATTCAAGATACATATCACATGCAACGTCTACTTTTCGATGACGTGATGCACAAAAAACGAACAAACGCAACAAATCAAACTCACCTTTTTTTAATTGGAGGCACTGGAACAGGGAAAATATTTATTTTTCTTCTTCTTGTACAAGGTTTATTGCGTCATTATTACAGAAATAACACATAACATATAGAAAATCCAAGAGTATTAGTAATGGCGTATACAAGAAAAGCAGTTTTTAATATCCATGGAACCACAATACATTCAACATAGTCCAGATCTAGATTTTGGAAAAAGCCTTTGGTGACTAGCCTGGCCTTGTACCGATTTAGACTTCCTTCAGCATCGTACTTCATTTTGAATATCCATTTGCATGGAATTGGGTTTCAATCCTTTGACAGCTCAGTGACTGTCCATGTTTGATTCTCCATCAGAGCATCAGAATCTTCTATGACTGAGCCAATTGCAGTCATTTGCTCCATAAGATTTTTGAAAGTGTTGAGGTGACTTGAAACATATGTACAAAGTAGGTAACCGCCCTTGGGATATTTAGTTGTCTGATTGATTTTAGGGTTGATGATAGTTTGGCGAAGTCGATCTGCCACTGTTACGAAAGACCCAGAAATACCAAAGGTGTCTTTTGAACATAAAAGTTATGCAAATCCCGAAAGTGCGAAAATCCCGAAGTAAAAATGCGAACCATGCAAAAAAACCTGAAGGTGAGAGAAAAAATTTCAACCTTCATGCTATATAATTCAGGAGTAATGGATAAATGGTTGGAATCATATGAAGAAGAAAAAAAAAAAAGGGTGTTGACTAGAAATCGACACTGACGCAATAGGCGTAGAGGTCAAGATGCACCTTCAGATGATCTTGAGCCTTTGCCCAACCAATGCACTATAGACTGGATGGTTGATACACTCCAATAAGCAAGATCAAAGGGACAATTCATATCTGACACAGAATGGGAATTCGCAAGAGCATGTGATTGGAAGGTTTGTCTATAACTCTATTTTTTTTAAGTGAACAATTTTAATTTGTATGATGATTGATAATTGTTTTAATTATAATCAACATGTGACAGTATCGAAAGTATAGTGCAATGTGGGCATATGGTCGTCGTCATTGCATTGAATCAATTAATATGAAATGACGAACTTATGATCGTGGTGTGATGGCATCCTTCCATCAAGAAAGTTGGAGTAGTGCTCGAGATCAAAGTCCAATTTCTGAAAAGCTTGAGTATGTAGGAACCATACAAGCCATATATGAGGTGTGTTTTGGTGAAATGGGTAAATATTTGTTGTTTGACGTGAAATGGTTCAAAATCAACTATAGAGGATCAAATGCAACTGTAAAAAAAGATTGTAGTGGATTTTTTGCTATCGATTTAACCAAGACATTAAGCATGGACTTTTCAGACACATTGGTGTTGCCTCATCATTGCGAACAGGTGTGCATGAATTTCACATTTTTTCTTCTTGTCAATTGTGATCAATGTATCTACACTACTTTTTCATTACATCTATTTATTGTGAATTAAAATGTGATCATAACAAATATCTAATCCTAACATTGTTAAATGTGCAGGTAGTTTTTTAACCAGATCAACTAAACAAAGATTGGTGATGTGTTGTTCAAATTAAGCCACGCTCAAGACATGTATTCGAAAATGCATATGTTGAGAATGAAAAGGAAGATCTAAATTTGGACAACACAAGTATATCTGATGAAGATGTACATATATCTTTGAGTTTTATAAATATTGAAAACCCGAGAATTGATTTGCATGATTTCGACGACTCAGATGATGAAGAGGACAACAATGATTCTTTGCATGAGGACAATATTGAGAGAGGTTTTGATTTCGATAGTGATGATGAAAATCATCTTAGCGGAGATGAGTTGCAAGATGTATTGGCTGATGAATTTGAATCTTGCGATGATGAATAAAGTTTGTACATGCCACAAATAATTTTGTCATAAAATGATCCATTGTGGTCAATATATATTGTTTTCAAATTAAAATTATTATATTTTTCTACGATGTTACATTTCTAAAGTTTCATTTCAAACGCATCTCGCAATCACTTAGAATTAGAAAAATTTATCAATATTAATAGATGTGTGAACTAATTAAGAGATATATGTGCTGATTATTTATATATAATAATTAAAAAGCATCTTCTTTGAGATAATAATACACTTTGCCACAATATTGTTCGACTATTCATTGATCTTTGCTAACACACAAAGGTGTATAACACTACAATTTTTTTATCAACAAATTAGCTTACTGATGGGATATAAAATGGCCCCTAAACAAGTTATTTTTTTGCTATCTTTTCTTGAATAGTTTTTTGGTGAATGAGGTTAGAACTGATATTTTCAGTCCAGAATAGAGGATGTACGGAATTCTGACTTTTTACATGTGTGAAAACCAAAATACATCATTTGACTCTATCTCCTTTATGTTAGATCCAAAGTACTGACATTATGGCTTGTTGGAAAGCTAGAAGAGCCCTCTTTCCATTGTAATTGGTTTCAATTCATTATGATGATCCTAGTAGGAGTTATAAGCTCTTAAAGAGGGGTAGGGAGAGACCCAAAACCTGAGTGACATTTTTTGAACTGATTATATTGCATGCATGATTCATTATTCACAGTTTTGGTACTCAATCTGAGATAGAATTGGATAAGACAAGTTTTTGTTGTCATAGTCACATCATTTCACACAAAGAGTTGTGTTTTGAGTTGAATGTATGTTTCTAGAGTGTTTTTCATTCATTTAAAACTCGTGGAAAAATTTGACATCAGAATTGTAAGTGCTTCATCAGTTAATAGAGGCTAGATCCAAATTCAAGTTAATTGATTTTCTGTTGTGAGACACATTCAATTCCATTTTGTTGTCCAGTTTACAAGAGTCTTCACATTCATGGCATCTATAGGAGATTTAATCTTTGAAACTAGTGAGAGACTAGATACCTTCAACTATTCAGTTTGGAAGGATAGAATAGAATCTTTGTTGGTTCTTTATGGTGTAATGGACATTGTATCAGAAACTGAAGTTGAACCTGAAGCTTATGATGAGGCTCAGAGGTTCAAGAAGAGAGCAAGAATTGCTCTACATATCATCAAGATCAATATCTCTGATGAGAGTTGAGAGAAATAAGTTCATGCACCTTTTACTCTTAGAAATCAGATCTTTTCTAGTTTCCAAAGAGTTAATGAAAGTGCTTCAAGTTTTGTAACGAGAGTTAAAGATCTTCACAGAGAGATAGCATGCATAGGAGATACTCTAGAGAGCAGTCAACTTGTTCAAGTAGTCCTTAATGGACTTAGAAAAGAGTATTTAGATTTTGTGCAAACTTATGCTATCATGGAGGAGTTACCAACTATGGAGACTCTACATGATGCTCTTATTGCTGAAGAATGTAGGCAAAAGAACAAGCTGCTGAAGATCAACAAACGTTTAAGGAAGGATGGTGGTTATGGCAAACCTCAACAAATCACGTTTTTCTACGTAGGCACAGAATAGGTTTGGATATAGCAACCTACTGAGAGATGTAACAATCTGGGAGATGTCTGAGAAACCAACGATTACCAAGTTTCAAAATGGCTTATGATTTGTTTCACACAAAAAAAACATTATTACTAGCAAGTGGATTGCAAACAAGGTTCAGTCTTTCATAATCACGGTTTTAAATCACTAAAGTGACCTACGGTGAATGAAGTTTAATTGGCTTTTAAGGCGAACTGGCACCTCCTAGCCCCGACAGTCCCGAGAACTAGGGGCATAGGCCTCTTAAATAAATTTAAGTCCAGCATAGATCAATAAATAGACGAAGTTTCAACCTAATGGATAGTGGTTTAGATGTTCATTTTAAGGAAGGTGTTTGCTCTATTATGATACTTGCATTGGAAATGGATTTAAGCAAAGGAGGGTATTCAAGCTTGATGCTAATGTGTTTTTTGGAAGTGTGAACATGGTTAAGAGGAGCTTACACAAGTGTAACTTTGGCATAAGAGGTTGGGCCACCCCAACTTCAAATCAATGGAGATTCTATGCACAAAGGAGCTTGCACTTGGCCTTCCAAAAGCATTTTCAAAGTGTGGAAATAATTGTGAGACTTGTATCCTCTCAAAGGCTCGCAGGCAACCATTTGCTAACTCTTCTACTAGATCTTCTAAGTCATTAGATCTCATTCATAGTAGATTCGAAACTAGTTGAGTCTAATCCCTTGATCAGCCATGTCGAGTGATCAGCATCAAAATCACACGTTAGGCATCGAATTTGAGCTATTCCAAGTGATAGGTACCAAATTCAAGCTATTTCAGTGTCTTGAAGTCACTATTCTATTGGTTTCGTCACTCAATGGACAATCTCGAGTGATAAAGGCCAAAAATACAACTATCTTTAATGGTAGATAGCAAATTTGAGCTACCTGATGTGATAGGGATCAAATGTCAACAATAACTGATGCAACAAAATATACTAGATTTGAAACTAGTTGAGTCTAATAACTTGATGAGCCATGTTGGGTGATAAGAAAAAAAATTACACAATGGGCATCAAATTTTTTCATTCCCAAATGATAGGCAACAAATCTAATCTATCTGGATGAAATCCCTCAAAGTTGATCACTCTATGAGGACCCTCAGGTGAGAAGTGCCAAAATGGGACTTTTTACATTGATAGACATCAAGTTGTTTGAGCTATCTCAAGTGATGTTGGTTAATTATGATTACTCAATGGGCTATGTCAAGCGATAGGGACCAAAATAGAGTTGTTTCACATTTAAGTATCAAAATCAAGTTACTTGATTTTTCCAAACTCGGAATTTTGAAGATTTTGATGATTTTTTAAAAATGACAAATATGTATTAATTACTGTTTAGTTTTCTAAATAGTTCAAAGAAATAGCACTTCTATTTCATAGTTTGCTTGAATATGTGAAAGTACTATACTTTAGGACCATAACAAAAGATCCACAAGAGTGATTGGATGCTTGCTTAACAATCTATCAAAAAACTAGACACAAAAAAGTTGATCTAGATTGGCAATCTGACAAACAACAAGCATTAACAATCAAAAGGATTGATCAACATTGAAATCGGCCCACACATGTGTACTATAGGCTGTAGTACGGCCTTCAACCTGAGAAACAAGTAGAAATTGATTTGGTTTCATTTGGATCACAAAAACTCAATGTACATAGTGAACTAGCTTGAGATTGCCAATGAGCTCCAATAATAATCTATCTTCTCACTATGGGAGCTTGGAATACATAGCAAATTCGACTTCCTTCTTGAAGTTAGGTGGATTTCCAGCATGTAATAAGTAAGTTAACTCACTCTTCTTGCCCTAAAATGAAATCCTAGCCTAGATCCTAGACTTATGCTTGGTAGGTAGCTAGTTGGTCAAATTTTCACCTTTAACTTAGGTGTAGGTCCTATAAAGTAGGGATGACCACCAAATAGACATGACCAACTCTCTTCACTTGACCTAACCTACATTAGGATGGGTTTCTCATGTGGCATCATAGCCTCACATGTGTGGGACCCACTTTTGTACACAATCTACACTATTCTACATGGTTTTTGATCAAGCTAGATTTGCCAATTTTTGGCAATTCTTCACACTCCTCCTCAAATTTAGCTTGATCTATTTACAAATCTCTTACTAGATGAATGAAAGCTTTTAGAAGTGTCTAAAAAATCTAGTTACAAACAAGGAACTTTTGAGACTCCAATAGAGAATGATGTCCATGAAGGATCTTTCACCACCTCTTAAAGGATCCCTTACAAGATGTTCCACAAATGTGTCTATGTAGCACACTTCAAAAACTATACATCATGCCAAGCCATGGATTCCAAGGCATTTTGTGCACTTGAAGATGTTGAATTTCACACGTGTGGACTGTCCACTACATGTACTTGTGATCTCCTAAGGTGTGTAGATGCACCAAGATCAAGACTAGATTGAGATTCAAGATCAATCTTGAATCCTATGGCAAAAACACACTACTACATGCATTCAATCACTTCCAACTCTCACTCACACGATAATCTAAGTAAAAACAAGCCGCTCTCCTTGGGTAGAGAGAGAAAATGCATCATGAGCTCTCGGGTAGAGAGAGAAAGCTAGAAATCCAATAACTCACAAAATCCATGAAATCACCGAATCAATTGACTTCAAAATGAGGAGTACAATGATACTAGTAGGTCCACGAGCTACCACTATGCTTAACTATGATTGGACCATATTTTGTCACCTCTTGATCCTATTGGATCATTGATCCATGCACCTCTTAATTCTATTGGACTATATTCAAGCACACCTCAATTTCCTATTGGATCTCACAAGGTTCCACCTCTAAATCCTATTGGACCTCTTGGAATTCATCAAACAAAAACTTTACACTTGTCTACACTCTAATTGGCACGTGTTTAGCCTCTTACTCTATTTTGGCTCAATAGTGGCATTACAAGTGGAAATGCATAATTTGCCATCTATGCCAAATTTATTCCTATCAACATCCTACACCTAGATGCTTGATGTAAAAAACATAAGACCCCTATATCTAACATAGATAATCTTTTTCAATTCTTCACACTCCTCCTAAAAAATTATCTATGAAGATTTGAGCATTGATCTTGATATAACTCCAAGATTAGATCTATGCTTGATGAAAGCACTTTTGCTCAAAGGCTTGGTGAGTAGATCGGCAATACAAGAGGACGAGTTGACATGCTCCAAATAAATTTCTCCTCCAATAAGCTTTTCTCTCACAAAATGGTGTGCCACTTCTATGTGCTTGCTTCTTGCATGAAATATGGGATTATTGGCAAGATCTTGGGCCGAGATGTTATCACACTTGATCATTGGTAGATCATCCTCCTTGATGCACTTTAGCTCCATTAATAACCTCTTGATCCAAAGCACTTCTTTGGTAGTTGTAGTGAGTGCTTTGTACTCGGCCTCACATATAGTATCTTGCTTTTTGGAAAGCCAAGATATTAGATTGCCTCCAAGAAAGATAGTGTATGCACTAATAGACTTTCGATCCATCTTGTCACTTGCAAAGTCCGAATCCGAGTAGCCAATAATGAATAGATCTTCACTTTATAGAGTAGACCATAATCACAAGATGAAGATACATATCCTAGAATTCTCTTGGCCATCTTCCAATGATGGATCTTAGGATCTTACATAAATTGACTCAATTTGTGCACACAAAAACTAAGATCGGGCCTAGTAATGGTAAGCCAAATCAAGGAGCCTACAAGACTCTTAAAAATTGTGATGTCCTCGAAGGATCTTTCATCACCTTTATTAGGATCTTTTACAATTTGCTCCATTGGAGTATCTATGCTCTTAGAATTTTCCATATGGAATTTTTTCAACATAGAGTGAGCATATCTAGATTGGCATATAAAGACATGATTTTCATAAAAATCAATTTCTAGGCCTAGGATGTAATGTATCTCTCCTAGATCTTGCATTTTAAACTCACATCCAAGTGCTAGCTTGGTTTCATCAACTAGCTTGATACAACTTCCACAAAGAATAATGTCATCAACATAAATTAGAAGAATGACAATATTGCTATCAACAAACTTTAGATACATGGAAGGATCATAGTCACTAAGAGTAAATCCTAGTGAGATAAGAAAAGAGTTAAGTCTTGAATACCATGATCTTGGTGCTTGCTTGAGTCCATAAAGACTTTTGAAGAGCAAGCACACTTTGGACTCATCCTTGATGAATCCTTGAGGTTGTTCCATATAAATCTCCTCCTCAAGATAACCATTTAGAAAAGCATTGGATACATTTGATTGGAACACCTTCCCCTTGAAAAAACAAGCAAGAGAAATAAGAATTCTTATTGTCACCATCTTTGCAACGGGTGCAAAGGTCTCCTCATAATCAAGACCATGGATTTGAGCAAATCCTTTGGCACATAATCTTGCTTTATGCTTGTTGATGGTGCCATCATGATTGAACTTGATCCGAAATACCCACTTGCAACCAATCACATGCTTGTTGGATGGAGGATCCACAAGCTCCCAAGTATTGTTGGTGATCAATGCATCATACTCTTGCTTCATGGCATCATACCACTCCTTGGTATTGAGTGCCTCTTGTATATTCTTTGGCTCTTCATGAGAGACATAAAAAACATAATTAGTGGAATCAAGATCCACTTGTTTGCCTTTGTCAACATATGAGAGCCTCTTAGGCTCGGATCTATCTCTCATGGATCTTCTTGGTGAAAAAATCTGAGGAGAGTCTTCTTCAAATCTCGACCCCATCACATCATGATTGTCTTCAAAATCAATAATTGATGATGCATCCATAGATTTCTTGATCTCGGCCTCTTCAAATGATGAGTGTTGATCTTCATGAAAGACAACATCTCTACTTTCAATAATTTGAGAAGTAGAGAGTATAAAGACTCTATAGGCCTTCTTGGTGGATGAGTATCCAACCATGATCCCTTTGCATGCACTAGGATCTTTATTCTTCCTTGTTTCCAAGGGAATATGGACAAAGCATAAGCATCCAAAAACTCTAAGGTGATCAACCTTAGGCTTCTTCAAAAATAAGATTTCATATGGTGACTTTCCTCCAAGAGCTATATGTGGGAGCCTATTGCAAAGATAATTTGCACAATTAATGGCTTCTCCCCAAAAATCTTTGGGCAAAGATGCCTCAATTCTCATAAATATTGCACATTCACATAGAGATCTATTCTTTTTCTCGGCCACTCCATTTTGAGATGGAGAGTAGGCACAAGAAAACTCTCTTTTAATGCCTTCAAGCTCACAAAAATCTTGAAATTTATTGGAAATATATTCACCACCTCCATCACTTCTAAGAGCTTTAATCTTGAATGAGAATTGCTTCTCTACATAACCTTTGAAAATAAGGAAATGATCAAACACCATGGATTTTGAAGCAAGAAGATATATCCAAGTGAATCTTGTGTAATCATCAATGAAAGTAACAAAACAAGTGGCTCCTCCCTTGCTTGTAGTTGATGAGAAATGCATATCCGAGTGGATTAACTCCAAAGGATGCTTGCTTTTGATAGAAGATCTTGTAAATGGCTTTTTGTGAGATTTAGCAATTGCACAAGCCTCACAAGGCTTGATCTTCTTGGAGAGTGACTTTGGCAAGCCAATAGCTTTGGATTCTTTGATCATAGAGAGCATGGATTTGTAGTTGGGATGTCCCAACCTCCTATGCCATAATTCCTCCATAGAGAGCTTGTTCACAAGAGTAACATTACAAGCATTCACATACTCATTTGGATCTAGTTTATAGATGCCACCAAATCTAGATCCTAATGCAAGTATCTCATCATTCTTCTTGATAGTGCAAGTATCAACATTGAATTTTACATCAAGGCCATTATCAAGCAATTGGCCAACACCAATAAGATTCTTGGTAAGCTTAGGTACATAAAGAACTCTAGAGAGAAAAAGAACTTTAGAGGATGCAAGCTTCAAGGGAATGTTCCCTATGCCTTCAATAGGACATTCAAAATCATTTGTAGTGTATATTGATTTCTTGACTCCATCATAAGGTGCAATAGAAGAGAAAGAGTCCTTGGAGCTACACATATGTGAAGAGGCTCCACTATCAATATACCATAGGCCGTCCTTCTTGAAAGGAGTAGATGAGAAACTAGAGACCATAAGAGATCCCTCTCCATCACTTGCAATAGTGTCTTCCTTCTCATTGGTAATATTGGCTTGCTTGAGTTGATTCTTATTTTTTAAGCAATTGGTGGCATAATGACCTTTCTTGCCACAATAAAAGCACTTGATCATCTTCTTCTTGAGCTTGGATGATGAAGCATTAGAGGAATCATCTTCCTCCTCATCTTTGTCTTTGGATTTGACTTTGTCCTTGCTTGAGGATTGTTGATGTTGGTTCTTGCTCCTCCCTTTGTGCTTATCCTTGGCAAAGAGAGCTTTGCCATCATTATGAGTGAGAGAAAGCTTGTCCATCCTCAAGAGCTTGTACTCTTGTCTTGATTCTTCTGAAATTAGCACAGTTTGGAGAGCCTCCAAACTTGGTAGCTCCTCCTTAATGGCATAAGATTGGACAAGGTTATCAAATTCACTTCTCAAGCCATTGAGAATGACTTGAACTAGCTCATTTTGATTGATGGAATCACCAATGCAAGCAAGCTCTCTATGAATATCTTTTACTCTCAAAACATAACTAGATGTACTCTCATCACTCTTTTGGCTACTTTGAAAGATTTGATTCCTAAGAGTGAGAAGCCTAGAGGTATTCTTAGCCTCATAGATAGTCTTGAGACAATCCCAAGCTTCTTTGGATGTTGTACAAGTACCTATCTCCCTCAATATCTCATTAGAGACATTCATCTTAATGTAGTGGAGAGCCATCCTAGCTATCTTTTTGTATTTTTGAACCTCTTGAAGAACTTGTGGTTCTTCTTCAAGGCCAAGAACTATGTCCATCACATCTTGAAGGATCAAGATGGACTCCATCCTCATTTTCCAAATTGAATAATTTGAAGTGGTCAATCTTTCACTTGGTTCCAACAAGGATGAACCCATTGAAGACATTTGAAGTGAAGAAAACTCAAATGATGAACAATAAATGTTGTTACACACTTTCAATAGGATTCAATAATTGAGTACTATCTCCTCCTATGAAAGATCTTGCAACAATTTGTGAATTGATTCTCACTAGCTATCTCAATCTCTCCAAAACTAGATCGACTTCACATCAAATGGAGTATGGGCAACGTTAGGATCAAACACTCTTAGCACGTGTGAAATACACTAAGAAACCAAATTTGACTCAAATACAATGATATTGCATGAAACAAAATGGCTAAGATCTCAAAACAATGCCTAGATCACATATAGATGAGATTGGCAAGCATACAACTGTGATTTTGGATCAACCAAGCAATCTCTTGACCAAACCAAATGTGTCCACCCAGGTCTAGGTGCCCTACCTAACCCTCTTCAAAAGCTTATAACTTTTGATTGGCTCAACCAAATGGAATGAAACTGATTGCAACAGAAACTAGACAAAAATATCTTCAAAACAAGCTATCAAGCAAGATAAATGGATCAAACATGAGAGAGAACTTCCAAACTGAAATTGGATGTTCCTCACACGTGTCTGAGCACCTGATT